>SJYV01038926.1:3236-15595 GCA_006410875.1 Neotragus pygmaeus
GGGAGTTGGTGATGGACAGGGAGGCCTGGTGTGCTGCGATTCATGGGGTCGCAAAGAGTCGGACACGACTGAGCAACTGAACTGAACTGAACTGATGTGTTAGGCTTCTCTGGTGTTTCAGATCGTAAAGAATCTACCTGCAATGTGGGAGACCTGGGTTCAATACCTGAGTTGGGAAGATCCCCTGGAGGCAGGCGTGGCAACCCACTTTAGTATTCTTGCCTGGAGAATCCCCAAGGACAGAGGAGCCTGGCAGGCCACAGTCAAGGGGTTGCCAAGAGTCAGACACAACTGAGCGACTAAACACAGCACAGCATGTGTGCTAGGCACTGTTCTACACAAAACAGGTAAATGTGCTCTTATATAGCCAGTAGACAGTGTAAACCAGTAGATACACGTGATTGAGAGACGGGTGGCTGTACCTGTTAAAGAAAGCAAGGGAAGGAGATGGTGCATGACCGTGAGTTGACAGGGTGGTCAGGGAAGACCTCTTTGAAAAGTGACGTGTAGGCAGAGACCTCAGGGAGAGTGAGCCACGTGCGAATCTATGAGTTGAGATTTCCAGCTGAGGGAATAAAAGATGCAGAGAGCCTGAGATAAAAGTGTGCTTGACATCTTTGAGATGAAGCAAGGAAACCAGTTTGATTAGGGCCTGGTGATGATAAGCAGAAATGTGGAGGAAGTCAGAAAGGTATCCGGGAGCCAGATTATAAAGATATTGTAGTATTTTATTTCAGATGTAGGTAGACGTCATGAGTTTTTGAGCACTAGACTGGCATCATCAGAAAGGATCTCTCTAGCTGATTTGCAGAGAGTGGAATAAAGTAGGCAGAGTGAAGGAAAGAAAAAAGGACTTGGAGGGCTAGTTGTGGAGGTGATAAAAGTGATTGGATTTGGGATTTTCTTGACAGGTTGGATATACATATGAGAGAGAGCCATCTCAGGGACTCAAGGGCTTCTGAGTGGAGGGATAGGTTTGGAACATTTCTTTTGGGCATGATAATGTTCATATGCCTATTAAACATGTAGTTGGAGAGATAGGCAGATACTGTAAGGATTGGATTAATTTCAGGTGAAAGGTCTGGGTTAGAAATAGGAGTCAACCAAACTACTTTCTTGATCTGAGCCAGTTTTAGTATTCTAAAATTCTAGGAGTTGGTGTAATAACTTCTGAAGGTTCAGTGGGTTGGGTGCTGTTTTGTGGGAATGGGGACATTTCTTTTTTTATATAATGAGTATTATGAACTCAGGTTATTTATGTATTTGGCATGCTTTTTTTAGAAATTGAGGTGTAGTTAATTTACAATGCTGTGTTAGTCTGAAGTGCACAGCAAAGTAATTCAATTATACATACATACATATATATTTCAGATTCTTTTCCATTATAGTTATTATAAGATATTGAATAGTTCCCTGTGCTATACTCTAGGAATTTCTGTTTATGTTTAGTAGCGTATATATGTTAATTGTAAATTCCTGATTTATCTCTTCCTCCCCTGCCCCCTGTTATTCCCATCAGTAACCTTAAGTTTGCTTTTTATGTCTGTGAATCTATTTCTGTTTTGTAAATAAGTTCTTTTGTATCATTTTTTAAGATTCTGCAACTAAGTTATAGCTTTTCTTCAGAGGAGCAAGCATTTTTTAATTTCATGGCTGCAGTCACCGTCTGCAGTGATTTTTTTTGGAGCCCAAGAAAATAAAGTCTGTCACTGTTTCCATTTTTTCCCCATCTATTTGCCATGAGGTAATGGGATATACTGTATATATGTACAACATCTTCTTTATCTGTTCCTCTGTTGATGGACATTTTGGATGCTTCCATGACTTGCTATTGTAAATAGTACTGCTATGAATGCTAAAGTACATGTATCTTTTCAAATTAGAGTTTTCTCTGTATTTATGCCCAGGAGTGGGATTGCTGAATCATATGATAATTCTATTTTTAGTGATTTAGGGAGCCTCCATATCCCACCAACAGTGTAGGAGGGTTCCTTTTCTTCCCCACCTTCCCTAGCATTTATTACTTGTAAATTTTTTGATGATGGCCATTCTGACCAGTGTAATGTGATACCTCATTGTAATTTTGATTTGCATATTAAAAAATAATTAGCGATATTGAGTATCTTTTCATGTGCCTGTTGGCCATCTGTATGTTTTGTATGGAAAAATGTCTATTTAGGTTTTCTGCTTATTTTTTAATTAAAAAAAATTAAACTGTATGAGCTGTTTGTACATTTTGGAAATTAATCCCTTTGTGACATTGTTTGCAAATGTTTTCTCCCAGACCATAGGTTGTCTAGGACTTCCAAAATTATGTTGACTATGAGTGGTGAGAGTGGGCAAACCTTGAGTTGTTCCTGATCTTAGAGGAAATGCTTTTAGCTTTTAAACACTGAGTATAATGTTAGCTGTAGGTTTATCACATATGTCTTTTATTGTGTTGAAATATGTCCCCTCTCTGCCTAGTTTATGAAGAGTTTTTATCATAAATGAATGTTGAATTTTATCAAAAGTTTTTCCCCCATCAATTGAGATGATCATATGGCTTTTATTCTTCAGTTGTTAGTGTGATATATCCCATGATTGATATGTGATATTGACAAATCCATATGTCCCTGAGATAAATCCCACTTGATCATGGTGTATGATACTTTTAATGTATTGTTGGAGTTGGTTTGCTAGGACTTTGTTGAGAATTTTTTCATCTATGTTCATCGGTGTTATTGACCTCTAATGTCCCTTTTTTGTGATGTCTTTGTCTGGTTTTGGTATCAGGGTGATGGTGGTCTCATAGAATGAGTCAGAAGCAGGATTTTCAGGCCGTCTTTCTGGTTCCGTACTGGAATTCAATGTACTAAGCTCCCTGGTTGTCATTTTCTCCTAGGAACTCTAATGATGTCTTATACAGTCTGAGGCTGTCTGTAACAGATACTGAAACTTTTAGCTAATCTTTTTTCTTATCCTGTCTTCAGTTTTGTGGGCTTAGTTCAGTCAGTAAAGAATCTGCCTGCAATGCAGGAGACTCGGGTTCAATTCCTGGGTTGGGAAGATCCCCTGGAGAAGGAAATGGCAACCCACTCCAGTACTCTTGCCTGGAGAATCCCATGGACAGAGGAGCCTGGTGGGCTGCAGTCCACGGGGTCTCAAGAGTCGGACACGACTGAGTGACTTTCACTTTCACTTCACTTTCATCCTCTCCAAGTAGGCTGGTTACCACAGTAGTCTGGGGTCAGTCTTTGTTTTTGTAAAATTATTGTGAGTGGTTCCTTGTATTAAGACCATCCATCTGATTAGGTTATCGATCCCTTTTCGATTCCTTCCCATCCCTTTGAGTGCCCTGTGAAGGCTGAGGAGTTGGCTAGCTGGGCACCATATGCCACTGCCTGTCCCTGCCCCTCTGTCCTCTGCTTATTGTGTGGTAAGCTATAGCCTTCTGTGGCAGAGTTGAACAAATACAGCCGTGTCGCTTCTAATAGAGTTTAGTTCATATCATTTCCCAGTTATTTATTTTGAATATATAATTTTTAAAATCCACTAGGGGTATTGCATTTCCGTCTAGGGAAAGCCTCCCTTGAAGGTGTCTGAGATTCGCTGAACATGTAAAGCTCCTTTCTATGGCTTTATAATTTCCTGAGTAGTGCTTTCTTAGAGGTGTGTTTTTTTTGTTTTGTTTTGTTTTTTGTATTGGAGTATAATCTTACAGAGGTTTTTTTTTTGTATTGGGTTATGATCCATTAACAAACAATATTGTGATAATTTCAGAAGTTTTTCTTTTTTAATTTTAGTCAGGAAATGAAAGTCAATTTAAGGAAAAAGCTTTAAAACACTGATGTTGCTGTTCCACAATTAGCAATAGTTGTACCTAGAAAAAGCAAGAGTCTCAAAAGTCTTGTACCCCAATTTGCTTTTGCAAAAGTATAAAAGCACTCCCAACAGTTTCTAATTTTGCCTTTTTTTTTTTTAACAGTTGCTATTCTGTGTTCTAATTGCCTGCTTAAAAACCTTGATATTATTATGAGATCTTTAGAAACAAGACTTGCTAATGAATGCAGAGACTGTGTGGGATAGGATGGGGAAATATATTGGATGGAAAAGTTTTTTTTTTTCCTTACCCTTTTTTTTGAGAATTGATGTAGGTTCTTCCAGAGAGTAAAATAAACTATAAAGCTAAGTAGAGCAGACTCATGTAGTTATAATAAATGCTCTTGGTAATAAGACTCTATGTTTGTGGGTAGCCTGTGTTAATAGGTGAGTTTATTGTATTTTGTTAGTGATTATTTGTTTAGCAAAACATAATTAAATATGAAAAACTTACATTTTTCTTTATCAGATCTTGTGCTGGCTCTTAAGCAAATATGCTCATGTGGTAAAATTTAAATTAATCTGTATGGAAGATAGAGGTGGAAAAAGCATTTTGTTTATTGTAGATTTGGGGTAAAATCCAGAAATATTACCTAATCAGAATAATGTAAGCAGAAATCACTCTTTGTTTCAATTCTCATTAATAGTATTTTTTTTAAGGCTACTTTCTCCTGCAATAACAGTTTATATAATCTAGTTTTAAAGTTTTTTTTTTCCAATCCTGGAGTATCTTAGATAATCTTTCATGACACCAATTATAGAGGCTTCAAAGATGTGACTGAGTCTATACTGATCACAGTAATATCTTGAACATGTTTTGCTTAAAGATTTATTCGTCCTTTCAATTTGTTTCTCATGATTTACCTCACTTCAGAGTGTTGAAGCCAAAATAGAATATACGTTTAATATCAAATAATTTTCTCCTCGCCAACCACATCTCAGTGGCTGGGCTGAACGTGGTGACTGAGGTTTTCCTTAGTTACAGGAACATTTGTGTAGCAGTGGGGGGTGGAAGTGTGGCACCTGAGGCTAAGTCGTTCCGTTCTGTGTGGCCATTTCTTCCTTATTTTGAAACAGATGTGGAAAAGAGAAAGAAGATCCCGGTTTGTCATCAGAGTTATTGCTGGTATCTCAATCCTCACTAGCAAGAACCTCTTTGTTCTTGGCAGATCTATCTCTTTACTCTTAGGCTGACCGAGCACGGTGCTGGGGCTGCCTTTGGAACCTTGATCAGTACCCCCACCCCCACTTGCAGCACTTTGAAGAACCTGCTTTTCTCAGTGGCACTAGAGGTAAAGAAACATAAGAGAGACGCGGGTTTGGTCCCTGGGAAGACCCCCTGGAGGAAAAAAATGGCAACCCACTCCAGTATTCTTGCCTGGAGAATCCCTTGGACCGAAGAGCCTGGTGGGCCACAGTCCGTAGGGTTGCAAAGAACTTCAGATATGAGTGAAGCAGCTAGCACATGCAGATTTTTCTCACTTGCTAGGAAAGGTGAGAGTGTGTATTGAAGACAGCCGTGCCATACGTATTCTTTTTGTGTGTGTCCTTTAAAATATATGTTGAAAATTTGGAGGCCCTCTGTGATGCAGGTTATAAAGAACAAGTTGTAATTGTTTATAGGTTGAGAGATTAGGCTTACGTGGAATTACGATGTATCTCAAAAAAAATCATAATTCCATGGTTTAGGAGCTGTAATCTGCTTGGGAATGTGGGTGGGGAGGGAGAAGGCTTAAGTGTTGAGACTTTGTGGAGCAAGAATGTCATTTTTTTTCCTTCGGGATGCTCATCTGGGGTGACGGGAGGTGGAGGGCTGGTGGAGATTATTGGGGACAGCTGCCATTCTTGATGCAGACATTGCTCTGAAATACCCTGTATAAACCACACATTACCATTTCTGAGCTATCGAACACTTCATTAAATTTTTAAATTTAAAATGTTTTAGATAATGCATAATTTATCCCATACTTTCTGTTTCTTTCCATATGCCTTGATTTTTAAGGACCTCATTCTTAATTTTGTTACCGACCTCATGCTTTCTCGCACCGCGTTAGAAAAGAGAGTAAAACTCTTTGATGGTCTGAGAATCAGTTGATGAAGTTATTTTACAACTTTGAGTACATTTAAAGTAAAATTTAAAACCCTAATACTTCTTTGCTTACATTGAAATATTATGACCCTATTGATGAGACGTATTGCCTGTGAAACTTGGTCTGAGTTCTCTTATTAATACAAGAGAAATTTCTGCAAATTCAATTTGGAATCAACACGTGAGCACTTTTAAAATTTCTTTTTCATGGTCTTAAATACAGAAAATCATAATCTATTTTAAGCTTCCTGTAAATGATGGAGCACTTGTTTACATGGGTAAAATGACTCTATCTAAGTAGTGTATTGAAGTTCATGTTAATGTTTGCTATTTAATGACACCTAATGATATTCAATGAAGGGTTATGCTAAACGGAAGAGAAAATGTGTTACCCAGGCAACTGCCTCAGGCAGACTAGAGATTCAGGCATATGGCTCTATAGTACACATTATTTCAGCATCTTTAAGCATAAAGAACCACACATGTAATTGACTGTGAAAAATTACTGCTCAGTTACTGTATTGTATGGTCATAATAGAAGTAAATGAATACGTCATTGTTATTGGAGCAAGTCTGTTGGGAACCACTTGTAGACTCTACTATTTAAGAAGCAAAAATACAATAAGAAGAAAATAGCTGGTTTAATTAACATGTAAAATTAGGTTAATTTGAATTCAGCTGGCACAGCAGATATTAATGTTGGCTTTTTTTGTGTGTGCATGCGATATTCTGGCTCAAACTTATGTACTTCTGTTTCTTCCTGCCCACACCATGAATAATTTTATTTAGAAAAATATGATAAAGGCCATTTCAGCCACTGAATTTTTTTTGCTGTGCTCAGGGCTTCTGTTCTGATCACAACAAAAAAGCTTATTGTGTGTATCCATAATGTGAAATTCATAACTGAAAGAAAAATGTTAAAATATTTCTTAGTACCTGGTAAGGTTTTTCAAAGGGGAATCAGTAAAACTTGATTTCACATATTTTTTTTAAAAAGTTAGCTTTCTGCTCTTTAGTCACAGCGTGTCTAGCCAGGCCCTTGCTGCGCTGGCAG
Source organism: Neotragus pygmaeus (assembly GCA_006410875.1). Taxonomy (NCBI): domain Eukaryota; kingdom Metazoa; phylum Chordata; class Mammalia; order Artiodactyla; family Bovidae; genus Neotragus; species Neotragus pygmaeus. The sequence continues at coordinate 10,241 of SJYV01038926.1, forward strand.
ATGCCAGCCAGGGGCACTTTGCTCTTGCCGCTTTTTGCATGTCAGTGCTTACTTAGATGCACCTATTGCGTTGCGAATATCATTTTAATCGTCACTTTGCTCCAGAGATCAGAAAAACTCATTGAGAAAGGGGTTGTGTTGCAATCACAGAATGATTTGACTCAATCAGCTTTTGGTATTTTAAAATGTTATTTGAACAAAAAACCCCCCACAGGTAACATGTGGCTATTGTTCAGTCACGAAGTCGTGTCTGACTCTTCTGCGGCCCCACAGGTAGCACGCAGCGCATGCTCAGTCATGTCTGACTCTCTGACACCGTGGGCTGTAGCCCACCAGGCTCCTCCGTCCATGCAGTTCTCCAGGCAAGAATACTGGAGCGGGTTGCTGTGCCCTCCTTTAGGGAATGTTCCCAACCCAGGGATTGAACCCATATCTTTACATCTCCTGCATCGGCAGGCGGGTTCTTTACCACTAGCGCCACCTGGGAAACCCAGGCAGCATGGATGTCTGCTAACAGGAGGCTTGAGAAGGTTGTCCCCTGATCTGTCTGCTGTGCTGTAGCTGCTCACAGAGTCTCTGGAGTGCAGGCTGCTTCTGTGCTTTTCAGCTCTCAACTCTGCTAATCACACTGGAGACTGAAGTTGCATATTCCAAAGGGTCTGGTGGCATGTAGTCTACTAGTGGTGGTAGTGAAGTCGCTCAGTCGTGTCCGACTCTTTGCGACCCCATAGACTGCAGCCCACCAGGCTCCTCCATCCACGGGATTTTCCAGGCAAGAGTACAGGAGTGGGGTGCCATTTCCTTCTCCAGAGGATCTTCCCGACCCAGGGATCAAACCTGGATCTCCCACACTGTAGGCAGATGCTTTACCGTCTGAGCCACCAGGGAAGCCTACTGGAAGCATTTGAAGTCCTGATTTCCGCGGTGATCTGACTGCTAACCGGCTGTGTTATGCAGTGATAGAGGTCACTTAAAAAATGTGTATGCCTGCTGACTTTTCAGTTACTGATTTATCAGGCTTATCTGCATTTTATCTCCCCATTATCCTTCTTCATTTGCTATTTAATTAATGTTTTTATTTATGGCCATGCTGCATAGCATGTGGGATCTTAGTTCCCCACCCAGGAATTGAACCTGTGCCCCCTGCGCTAGAAGCATGGAGTCTTAACCACCAGACTGCCAGGAAGTGCTTTTTTTTTAAATTTTATTTTTATGTTTTGGCATTAACCGTTTAAATAGCATTGAAAGCCTTCTCATCCAGCCTTAAAAGAATTAGGGAAGATCTCAGAAACCTAGATTTTTAAAAAAATCTACTTTGGTGTTGTTCAGTTGCTCAGTTGTATCCGATGCTTTGTGACCCCATGGACTGTAACACACTTCCCCATCCTTCATTGTCTCCCAGAGTTTGCTCAATGTCCATTGAGTCGATGATGCCATCCAACCATCTCATCTTCCATTGCTCCCTCTCGTCCTACCCTCAATGTTTCCCAGCATTGGTCTTTTCCAGTGAGTTGACTCTTCACATCAGGGGCCAAAGTGTTGGAGCTTCAGCATCAATCCTTCCTGTAAATATTCAGGGTTGATCTCCTTTTATCTTCATCAAGAGGCTTTTTAGTTTCTCTTCGCTTTCTGCTATGTATCTGAGGTTATTGATATTTCTCACGGCAATCTTGATTCCAGTTTATTATTCATCCAGCCTGACATTTCACATGATGTACTCTACATATAAACTAAATGAGCAGGGTGACAATATACAGTCTTGACATACTCCTTTCCCAATTTTGTTCCATGTCTGGTTCTAACTATTACTTCTTGACCTGCATACATGTTTCACAGGAGGCAGGTAAGGTGGTTTGGTATTCGCATCTCTTACCCAAGTGGATTTTTCAATATAGTTATAGCAACTGCTTTTCCCTTTTTTCACCAATGGTCTTTCTGTCTTTCAACATTTTCCCCTTTTATAGGCAATCCCCAGTTTAAAATGAGTCATTTATAGTGGGGGTTTTTTTTTTGGGGGTAACTTTGTATACTTTTATTTTCTTTTTCATCAATCTTTTAATAATTTAATTTCTTTTTAGTTATTTAAAAATATTGGCTGTGTTCCTTGTGTCATACAGTATATCTGTGTAGCTTAGTTTTTACATGATAATTTGTACCTCTTAATCCCCTACCCCTATATTCCACTTCACCCCTTCTTGCTCCCAGCACTGCTAACCACTAGTTTCTTCTCTATGTCTGTGGGTCTGCTGCTTTTTTGTTATATTCACTAGCTTGCTGTAGTTTGTTTTTCTTTTTTTTTTTTTTAGTTTGTTGTATTTTTTAGGTTCCACATATAACTTATACAATATTTGTCTTTCTCTGTCTGACTTATTTCACCTAGCATAATATTCTCCAAGTCCATCCATGATGCTGCAGATGGCAAAAATTTTTATTCTTTCTTTTTGGCTGAGTAGTTCATTCTTTGTGTATCAGTCGCCTCTTCTTTATCCATTCATCTGTTCATGTACACTTAGGTTGCTTCCTTATCTTAGCTGTAGTAAATAATGCTGCTGTGAACATTGGTAACTTTCCGAATTAGTGTTCTCTTTCTCTTGAGATACATACTCAGGAGTGAAATTGCTGGGTCATAATGGTCGTTCTGGTTTTAAATTTTTGAGAAACCTCTGTACTGTTTTCCACAGTGGCTGCACCAATTTATATTCTCATGAACAGAGTAGGCTTTTTAATTAAAAGAATAAAAGTCTTTGGCCAGAACTCAGAATGCCCCTGTGATACAATTAAAGATGATTTGTGGTATACCATATTGAAATCTCTCCATATAGGTAACTATTCAGAATATATACAATGTAATATAATAAGTTTTTTAGGTTTTCTTTTTAATAATGATTTATTTCGGAAAAACAGAATATAATCTTATGGAGATAGAGAACATGATTTGTCTCAGTTTTACAAAGTTTGTGGTGGTTCTTTTTCTTGACATTGTGTCACTCTTATAGGGGTGGGGTCACACCAAGTCGGACACGACTGAAGTGACTTTGCAGCAGCAGTAGCAGCAACAGAACATTTTTATAACTCAAAGGTTGAAAGATGAGAGGTGGCCAGACAGTTCTCTTGAGGTCCTTGGGCAGTATCATTTAGCAAGGAAGGAAAGAGGCAATGGGGTATAGAGGATGTGTAGGTTACATACTTTTTGGTATGTAACTGAATGAACTGTTAGCCAAAGTGGAGTAGGACAAGGATTAACCACACTTGTTAAACATGTTTGATCCCTCTGATAAGGAGGAAAATGCTGGAGATATAAGAACACCCTCTATTAACCCCAGTGCTTGGCACAGTCAGACTTGGGCAGCTCACATGCTGTTTGAAATGAACTGCAAGGCAGTGGCCAGAGAGGTAGACCTGGAAGTGTGGGCACATCACTTACCGAGTTAAGCTCACAGTTACAAAAGCCTGTATATTCATCTTCTTTTGGCAATATGGCGACCATGATATATGCAGAGGTGGTACTGATAGGCTAAATTCATGACAGCAATACAGTAAAATTGCTAATAAAATCTTTAATAGGTTTTTGAAGCCAGACAGTAGCCTGCTTGTTTGAACAATATTCAGTCTGCCCGATTTCATTGCAGCCAATGAATTTAAATAGCCCCTTGGCAAACGCTGCCCTGAGACTTCAACCTGAATGCCGGTGGAGCAGGGGACCCCAGCTGGCCCGAGAACAGATGCCCTCCTGGAAATGCCAACCTGGCGTTGGAGGCGGGGTGGCTGTGGACGGCTCCCTGTGCCTGAAGAGGGAAGAAAATCGGATTGTAGGGCACCTGTGAAAGATGAGGAAAGGAGGTCTGTTCCAACCTGCCCAGCAGAACCCTGCTGCCAGTTAGGAAAAAGGGAAGACTAGAACTCCAGCTTCTTTCTGCCGTGTTACTGACTTTTAAAAAGTTTTTTAATTGGAGTATAATTTACCACGTTATTTTACAATGGTATGTTGGTTTCTGCCATACAGCAAGATGCATCAGCCGTAAGTATGGTTCTGCCGCCCCGTCACCAGCCCCTTCCCTCACCAGCCCCTCCATCCCCACCCTCTGGTCGCCACGGCCCCAGGCTGCGCTCCTGTGCCACACAGCAGCTTCCCACCAGCTGTTTGTGCCACACACAGCAGTGTATGTGTGTCAGGGCTCCTCCCTCAACTCGGCCCACCCTCTTCTTCCTCCACACCCCCCCAGCCCCCTGCTGGGCCCACAAGCCTCTGCCTCTGTCCTCTGTGTCTCTTTTCCTGCCCTGCAGATGGGTTCATCAGCACCATTTTTCTAGATTCCCATGTATAACTGGTTGTTAGAATATAAAATGAGGTCANCCCACCCTCTTCTTCCTCCACACCCCCCCAGCCCCCTGCTGGGCCCACAAGCCTCTGCCTCTGTCCTCTGTGTCTCTTTTCCTGCCCTGCAGATGGGTTCATCAGCACCATTTTTCTAGATTCCCATGTATAACTGGTTGTTAGAATATAAAATGAGGTCATAACTCACTGTCTCTTTCTAGAGAGTGTTAACAGTTGCTTTAAATTTATATGCTTAGGGCTACTGACTAACAATCTGTTGGGTACTGAAGAAAACCTTTATTTATGACCTCCATCGTCTGCTCGAGAAGCAGATCTCATATCCTTAGCAGTCTGTGCTGCTCTAGTGGCTTCAGGCCACCGGGCGTCCGCAGGGCACACCTGACTGGCTCCGCGGCTTTAAAAGCTGTGTGCCTTGACTTCTGGCACAAGCCCGCCAGCTCTGTCTAGAGCACGTATCCTGGATTTGGCCACTTCTGTGTCTCACTCTCCTGCAATGGCCCTGGTCCCACTCACTTGAAACTGGACTCACCACTTCACCTGCAGTCCGTGCTCCAGGATGTCCCGAGTGTTCTTTCCAGGAGCTCACATCACTCCCCCTGCCAAAGACCCTCCAACATGACTGGAGGTCCTCAGCAGAGGGGAGTGATATATACTTGGAATGAAATCCAAGTGTGTGGATGAAATGCAATCTGGGTGCCCTGCACCCTCCTTCATCCCGCTCTCTCTGCCTGCACACCACCCCCACCCCACCCCCCGTGCTGGGAACTTGCCAAGATTGGTGGTAGGGCCAGACTTCACAGGTTTTCTTTGAAGCTTGCTTGGAGCTTGCTTCCTCCAAAATACCCTTGCTCCGGTTCTTCCCGTGCTCCCTCCTCTTCATCACTCAGATCTTAATGCCACCTCCCCAAGCGGCATCTGCTCGCCACCTAGCCCCATTGTTCTCAAGCTCAAATGCACGGGAAATTTAAAAAACAAATGCATGTACACACTGCTACACTACTCCCCAGGTCGGTAAGTGC
>SJYV01038927.1:0-13565 GCA_006410875.1 Neotragus pygmaeus
GGAGATTCCTTAAAAAATTGCAAATAGAACTCCCTTATGACCCAGCAATCCCACTGCTGGGCATACATATTTGAACTCTTAATAAGTGTCTGTTATTCAACCATAGCTCTTTGAAACCAATATATGCATTTTAAAAGGCTAGAAATAAACAACAAAGGTAGTTCACTTTGAATGATAGGAATGTGGAAGATTTTCTCCCAGTCTTTTCTGATCTTAGTATTTTCCAAAATTTTTAGAACTCCTGTAGCTTACTTTTAATGGGTGAAAAGTGCAATAAGTTTAAAACTATCTGCTGCTGCTACTGCTAGATCACTTCAGTCATGTCCGACTCTGTGCGACTCCATAGACGGCAGCCCACCAGGCTCCCCTGTCCCTGGCGTTCTCCAGGCAAGGACACTGGAGTGGGTTGTCATTTCCTTCTCTAATGCATGAAAGTGAAAAGTGAAAGTGAAATTGCTCAGTCGTGCCCAACTCTTCATGACCCCATGGACTGCAGCCTACTAGGCTCCTCCACCCATGGGATTTTCCAGGCAAGAGTACTGGAGTGGGGTGCCATCGACTTCTCCATTAAAACTGTCTAGATAGCACATATAGATTATGACTGTGTGTATATGTGTTATGTGATCCCTTTAGTTTTACTCTACACCCTCCCATGTGGCAAAAGCCAGAGAATACCATTCTTATTTGTAACCTTTTTAAGATGACCTGAGAGTTCAATGAATGGAGATATTTCTTTCATGATGGGCAGGTCTGACATATGTGGGGTCATCTCTTGAATTGCTTGCATTCCTTTCCATGCCTGGATGGCGTGTTGGCAAGAATCTCAAGGAGCCAGGAGAGCTGCTTCCAGCTTCATGCACAGAATCAGATGTTGAGCTGCTGGAATGATTCCAAGGACTGCTCAGGAAAATGTTTAAGGTAGCATTCCTGCCCTGGCAATGCCAGGGGAGGAATGGGGCTGCAGTGTCTGCCTTTGCCCAGGTCGTCATGATTTGAAGTTTCCTCTCCTGAGTTCTGTTGCTGTCTCAGGCCATGCAGAGGGAAAATCGAATCCAGGATTTCTCACTATAAAGACTATGTAGCCAAGTCAATAAGTATTTCTCTCTCTAGGGCTTGATATGTATACCTTTTGGTGCATCAGGTCAGTTCAGTCTCTCAGTCGTGTCCAACTTCCTGTGATCCCATGAACTGTAGCATGCCAGGCCTCCCTGTCCAACACCAACTCCTGAAGTTTACCCAAACTCATGTCCATTGAGTTGGTGATGCCATCCAACCATCTCATCCTCTGTCATCCCCTTCTCCTCCTGCCCTCAATCTTCCCCAGCATCAGTGTTTTCAAATAAGTCAGCTCTTTGCCTTAGGTGGCTAAAGTATTGCAATTTCAGCTTCAACATCAGTCCTTCCAATGAACACCCAGGACTGATCTCCTTTTGAATGGACTGGTTGGATCTCCTTGCAGTCCAAGGGACTCTCAAGAGTCTTCTCTAACACCACAGTTCAAAAGCATCAATTCTTTGGTGCTGTGCTTTCTTTATAGTCCAACTCTCACATCCATACATGACTACTAGAAAAACCATAGCCTTGACTAGATGGACCTTTGTTGGCAAAGTAACGTCTCTTCTTTTTAATATGCTGTTAATTTCATGGCTGCAATCACCATCTGCAGAGATTTTGGAGCCCAGAAAACTAAAGTGAGCCAATGTTTCCTCATCTATTTGTCATATAGTGATGGGACCAGATGCCATGATCTTAGTTTTCTGAATGTTGAGCTTTAAGCTAACTTTTTCACTTCCATTTTCATCAAGAGGATTTTTAGTTCTTCTTCACTTTCTGCAATACAGGTGGTGTCACCTGCATATCTGAGGTTATTGATATTTCTCCCGGCAATCTTGATTCCAGCTCGTGCTTCATCCAGCCCAGCATTCCTCATGATGTACTCCGCATATGTTAAATAAGCAGGGTAACAATATACAGCCTCAATGTACTCCTTTTCCTATTTGGAACCAGTCTGTTGTTCTATGTCTAGTTCTAACTGTTGCTTCCTGACCTGCGTATAGGTTTCTCAAGAAGCAGTCAGGTGGTCTGGAATTCCCATCTCTTGAAGAATTTTCCACAGTTTATTGTGAGCCACACAGTCAAAGGCTTTGGCATAGTCAATAAAGCAGAAATGGATGTTTTTCTGGAATTCTCTTCCTTTTTCGATGATCCAGTGGATGTTGACAATGTGATCTCTGGTTCCTCTGCCTTTTCTAAAACCAGCTTAACATCTGGAAGTTCACCATTTATGTATTGCTGAAGTCTGGCTTGGAGAATTTTGAGCATTACTTTACTAGTGTCTGAGATGGGTGAAATTGTGCGGTAGTTTGAGCATAATTTGGCATTTCCTTTCTTTGGCATTGGAGTGAAAACTGACCTCTTTCAGTCCTATGGCCACTGCTGAGTTTTCCAAATTTGCTGGCATATTGAGTGTACCACTTTCACAGCATTATCTTTCAGGATTTGAAATATCTCCACTGGAATTCCATCACCTCCACTAGCTTTGTTCGTAGTGATGCTTTCTAAGGCCCATTTGACGTCACATTCCAGGAGGTCTAGTTCTAGCTGAGTGATCACACCATCATGATTATCTGGGTCATGAAGATCTTTTTTGTACAGTTCTTCTGTGTATTCTTGTCACCTCTTCTTAATATCTTCTGCTTCTGTTAGGTCCAGACCATTTCTGTCCTTTATCAAGCCCATCTTTGCATGAAATGTTCCCTTGGTGTCTCTGATTTTCTTGAAGTGATCTCTAGTCTTTCCCACTATATGGTTTTCCTCTATTTCTTTGCATTGATCCCTGAGGAAGGCTTTCTCACCTCTCCTTGCTATTCTTTGGAACTCTACATTCAGATACTTATATCTTTCCTTTTCTCCTTTGATTTTCCCTTCTCTTCTTTTCACAGCTATTTGTAAGGCCTCCCCAGACAGCCATTTTGTCTTTTTTCATTTCTTTTACTTGGGGATGGTCTTGATCCCTGTCTCCTATACAGTGTCACGAACCTCCATCTGTAGTTAATCAGACACTGTCTATCAGATCTAGGCTCTTAAATCTATTTCTCACTTCCACTGTATAATCATAAGGGATTAATTAGGTCATATCTGGATGGTCTAGTAGTTTTCCCTACTTTATTCAATTTAAGTCTGAATTTGGCAATAAAGAGTTCATGATCTGAGCCACTGTCAGCTACCAGTCTTGTTTTTGCTGACTCTATAGAGCTTCTCCATCTTTGGCTGCAAAGAATATAATCAATCTGATTTTGATGTTGTCTATCTGGTGATGTCCATGTGTAGAGTCTTCTCTTGTGTTGGTGCATCACCAAAAACTAAATGTTAAAATCAATATTTGCCTAAGGTTAAAGCCCAGTACCATCATTCAAAATGACTTTTCACATATGGAAGCAGAAAATTGTATCATATAATAAATTGAAGTGTTATTGCACTACTATCTCATTGCAGTAATAATTTTCATCTCTCCAGCCTAGAATTCGAACTCAGGTCTCCTGCATTGCAGGCAGGTCTTTTCCAGCCAAGCCACAGGGGAAGCCCAAGAATACTGGAATAGGTAGCCTATCCCTTCTCCAGGGAATCTTCCCAACCCAGGAATTGAACCAGGTTCTCCTGCATTGCAGGTGGATTCTTTCCCAAATGAGCTATCAGGGAAGCCCACTATATAATAAATTTAAATATTAATTATTATCTCCTTGAGGTAATAAGTTTGAGGTAACAATGCTGGCCTTTTGCTTTATTCTCAGAAAGTGAGAAAAATCCAAAGTAGGATCTTTCCCCAAAATGATTCATTCCCTAATGGAATTAAATAAATAAAAAGTAAATATTGTGCTTAATGATGATTAGTTTAACATTGTGAAAGCAAATACAGCACATAATTCTACATAGTTTAGAATCATGATATAATCTAATATCTTCATTATTTAATTTATCAGATAATAAATGTTTATACCTCAAAATAAGTACATATTCTGTCTATTGTTATAGAACTAATGCTGGATTTAGTTGTCAGTTTCTCTATTTGACTGATTGAAATATTTCAGTAATTATTTTTGTGTAAAATTAATAGTTTCATAATTAACACTAATTATTGTAACTTTTTATTATTGCAATAAGAAACATGCATTTTTTATTTCTGATAGAATCTCAGTGTACTAGGCATATAAGGATATTTTCAATTCTAGTTTCTTTTGAAATGCAAATATGTATATTTGGAATTGATCTTCTGGCTCTATGAGTAATATACATTCCTCGTTCTTATTATTGACATTGTGATACTATTTGTGCATAATGGTAACTTGAACAACTCAGAAGGTTAAAGGTGTCAGCAAAGACACTGATCTACATAGACGTACAACTATTGGGTCTTCTGAAAGCCAAGAGCAGTTTAACTAGCAGGTCTTGTTTGAAGCTGTACTTCAGCTGAATTAATTATAGCAACTATTTCGTTTTACTAAAGGTTTATGGAGCATCTTCTAAGTGCTAGGCTTCTAGCTGGTTTAAGATACAGAAATAATGAATGAGCATAAACTAACCTTGTTTTACTTATCTTTGGGTAACTCTCATGCCCCAGTCTATTTACCCTTCACATTAGCTTATCCAAAATAGTTCAAATTTCTACTCTACTTGGGGTAAGAATTCCAGTATTTTACCAGCTTGCCCTTCTTGCATGGTTTTTTTTTTGAATCCCTGAGATAACCCAAGCTAGTGGTTAATTGACATCTTAACTAGCTATCTGGTTCTAGACCATGGGTCATTTTTTTTGCTAGTCATTGACATCCTCAAGCCCCTTGCTGCTATTCTCCCATGGATGTCTTTAACCTCAGGTGTCATTCCAGACTCTCACACAGTTTCCTCATCAGCTGTGAGGTTTGCATGATTTCACTGATGACTTCAGAATTTTTTTTAAAAAAGGCAGCACAGAGCATTTGACAGTTATTCCTGGATATTGAAATTCTCTGAGTTCACAGACCAAAGCCCTCCATAGGCATTCTCTCTTGTTCAGCCTTCTCTGCCCAGTCTCAGGCTTGTCCCTGTCTCAAGAATCAGTTTACCTCCCCACAAATGGAATATGTAGAACAAGTTTCTCATACCTGCATACAGGTCCCCTGTTCCCCAGGCCCAGAGGCAGTCACAGTATCGACTTCGTGCTCCCATCAATCTTGTAGTAAGACTCACAGTGGAACAATATTTTCCTTTTGTGGTAACCCTACCCTTCCAAATAAGTGTGGTCTCTCCATAAAATATTCATGACAAGAGCAGTACTTTCCCTAAAGATGAATTTATGAACCTGAAATGATCCCCAGTTCAGTATAGTGTAACAGTATAGTACAATTTGAAATTCAGCAATCTCAGACCATTCTTTTTTCTAAGGTAAGATGTATTTACATTCTTCCTGTGGCTTCCAGTCTTTACCTCTGAATCAGCTGCTTTTTGTTTAAATTTATTACAAAAGACAATTGGATAGCTACACAGGGCAGGGCCAGTTTTAGAGAAAGTTGTTAAATATAAAATTTCCTGACATGTTGCATATTGGTTATTTAAAAATCACCCTTTAATGGCAACCCACTCCAGTATTCTTGCCTGGAAAATCCCATGGACAGAGGAGGCTGGTAGGCTACAGTCCATGGGGTCGCAAAGAGTCGGACACGACTGAGTGACTTCATTTCACTTCACTTTTAGATCGTTACTGACTATCCCATCAGGGCTTCCATGATAGTTCAGCAGCAAAGAATCCGCCTGCAGTGCAGGAGACGCAGGAGGCATGGGTTTGATCCCTGGGTTGAGAAGATCCCCTGGAGGAAGAAATGACAACCCACTCCAGTATTCTTGCTTGGAAATTCCACGGACAGAGGAGCCTGGTGGGCTAGAGTCCATAAGGTCGCAAAGAGTCAGACACAACCAAAGCGACTGATGATGCACACACAACTATCCCATCCTGTCTTTTCCCCTAAAGCAGTAACTCAAGGAACAACTTTCTTATTCCTAGACCTGTACCAAAATATCGTATTCTGTCATGGATGTTAAATGCTTGACCATCAAACCTGATAAAATAGTACAAAAAAAGACATAGAATACTTGGTCTGATTGTCTTGACCTCTCTTACCTTCCATGTAAGCCCACCAAACTATTCAGAGCAGAGCACTGTCCACAGCTCTCTTTAAAATTGGATACCTCTCAAGGTCCTTCTCCCCTATGCAAGTGAAACATGTAATTTAAGATAGTCTGATAAAAACACTTTAAAATAGAAAGTGGGAATTTTTTTCTTTTCTTTTACTTAAACTATTACCCAATGGCACCCCACTCCAGTACTCTTGCCTGGAAAATCCCGTGGGTGGAAGAGCCTGGTGGGCTGCAGTCCATGGGGTCGCTGAGGGTTGGACACGACTGAGCGACTTCAATTTCACTTTTCACTTTTATGCATTGGAGCAGGAAATGGCAACCCATTCCAGTATTCTTGCCTGGAGAATCCCAGGGATGGTGGAGCCTGGTAGGCTGCCATCTATGGGGTCGCACAGAGTCGGACACGACTGAGGTGACTTAGCTTAGCCCAAAGGATAACATTATAAATGTTTTCACCACACGTAGCTTAGAAATTATATCGTCTCAGACCAAAAGTAGATGCTGAGACTCTGGTATCTTTCTTCAGTACTACCTCTAGGTCCTTTTCCCCAAACCTCTGAAATTAAATATATTCTGGTTGCAAATGGCTGTTAACAGAGGCTGAACTTATTATTCTCCTAAGAGGGAAGAAGTGTGGAGAAGCCAGCACAGGACTAATCAACCGGGACTTGATGGACAGAATGCACACCCTACCCCCAGGCATTGTGTCCTCCCTAGAGTGGCCCACAGACCCGGTGTTGGAGGCTTGGGATATCGTCTGTAAATGAGAAAGCAAAATAGGGATCAAAGTTATGAAGGGTTCTGGCATTATGCAGAGGTTACAAGGGAATTCTAGAATAGCCATTTATTTCATTTTAAAGGTACATTTCTTTCCACTTAAAACATATGTAAATAAATCTAAAGGACAATTTATTTCTTGGACAAATGACAATCAGAAAGCATTGGTAAGCTGACTGTATATTTTATAATACAAAGAAGTCATTTTTTAGATTTCAAATTTAAAAGGGAGCATATGATATATGTCCAATTTCTTTGAAATACCATGGGTTAATCAGGAACATGGGCAAGCCCACCGACCTCCATATAAGTTAATCTTTCAGATGGAAGTGTCATCATTACTCAGCTGAGTCAAGGATATTCATTGCTTGGGGTGAAATTTAACACTTAGATTTCAATGATTCAATGAGATGATGCCTGACCTCACTTTGCAAAATTAAAAAAAAAAAGTTATTGGTTTTCCTTATGTTTTACAATAGTTTTCTAAGCAAGGCATAACATTTTAATGACAAGTTTATTTTCAAAATTATTCTTTTTATCATTTAGTTCAGTAATTCTTATGATAAATTTTAATATTTTAGGACAGGGTACAAAGTAATATGTTTGAACATAACTTTTATATGGCACTAATATTTTCTAAAGTTTTATGTGGAAAAGGGCTTTGTGACACCATAGCATTTTTGATTTAGGGACTAAAGCAAAAAATATTGATATATGGGCAGTTCAAGTCACATTTCAATTATAACGGAATTTTTTTGTAACTCAGTTATAGGAATTGCTTAAACCTGATTTTTGTGTAGTCTGAATAGATTTTAAGGAAGAAAATGGTCTATTTGGAGAGCTGAAAGGAATAGATTCATTTGGAAAGTTTTGTGAAATAAAGAGTTCCTTAAATTGGTGGCATCAGGGTAAAGTTTTTACGAACCAAAGAGGTTTGACACATCAAAATTAGTGACATTCTAACAGTTCTCTGAAGGTTATGGCTTGGCATATGGCATAATGCATATGTCAGTTTGCAAAAAGGTGTGTGAGTGTGAAGTTCTTGGCATACTGTATACATGGACTCAATATCTCTATGGTCATACCTTGTTCTATAATTTATTTTCTGAATTTTAAACATTTAACTGCTCCAAATACGGACTGTTCTTTAGTTGCTTCTCCCTAGAGCTGCAAGCCAAATTGGAACAATCAGCTGCTCAGACCAAGATCTTGGAGTTTTTCCCACAGGCAGAATCCCTCACAAGCTACGATCCTCCCTTTGTCTGAACACTTCATCCCTCGTAGCACGCTCAGGTCCACCTCAGCCAAATCTTTTTCATGGATACCCCTTTCCCTTAGTTTTTGCCCAAATATTCTTGAATATCGTTCTCCTCTGTCATCTATGAGTATCTTTTTATTTATTCTAGTTGAGAACCGAAAACATTGTAATAGTTACACTGATATGTACAAAACACGGGTAATATTGGTATTAACTAAAATGAAAAAAATTGCATATGTTAAAGTGGAACTGAACAAAATAAAAAGCCAAGGCTATCTTCATTACCCAAGGTTCTTCAAGTACTGGAAAGGCTCCTTTAAAATCTTCATTTAGATTATAATTTATCATTTTATTCTTATCTAGATAAATAAAAATCAGCACTTAAACCAAATGTTATCTTAGTCTGTTTTACTTTTTTCTATTTTTCAATTATTGGATTACCATATATCATATTTCTATTATTCTGTATTTCAGATGTTCTGCATTTCAGCCTCATCAAAGACTAAATTGATGTTTACGGGCTAATCTGGACACCTAAAAACAATTTGTTTCACTTCGTCTATAAGAAAATATGTTCAAATTCTCGCTGGCTGACTTATAAAGGGGCTTTTGGAATACCACCCAATGTAAGTTTCAGACATAATGTGTTTTAGTCTTTGTTGCTCACCTCCTCCCCTAGTTAGAGTATATATTTGTTGGCAGGTATGTGTGTGTGTGTGTGTGTGTGTGTGTGTGTGTGTGTGTGTATTATATATACCTCTGTGTCTACAGGTATCCTTTCTGACAGTATGGATTCATAGCACCCTTTATCCTTTCCTTAAACAGATCCAGAAATGAGGTTTATGCCCCGCCGCCCCCAGGGGTCACACTCTATTGGGGAAACTTAAACCAAATAAGTGCACACATACATATGAAGCGCACAGGGTGAGAGGTGTTCTGAAGGGAGCTCACAGAGCACATGGAGACAGGAATCTGCTTATTTCCAGGGTCAGACAACTTTCCCGGAGAGAGTAATGCACCTGCTAAAGATCTCGGGGTAGGCAGGAGGTAAAAGGGCAAAAGAATTGAGAGGTGATGGGAGAAGGCGACAAGGATGGAGTGGAAAATGCTCCAGACAGAGGGAGCACATATGCAAAGATCATGTCTGCTCAGTTAAGTACTTTGGGTGATTTTTTTCCAAGCATGACTACTGAGTAGCTGGGAAACTTTAGCTTAAACCATACCATGAAAACTAATCATAATCATACTAGGAAATAAGAAGGCATATATTTTATAAGCATTTGTACTTTTCTTAAGGTATGAAGTATTCCTTAAGCCCTGACAACTACTCTGAAGATGGAATTATGAATATGGCAACTTTTCTAAGGGGCTTTGAAGAAAAGGGGATAAAGAACGACAGGCCTGAGGACCAGCTGAGGAAAGAGAAAAAGAAAATTCTCTTCTCCTTCTGTGAGGTGTGCAACATCCAGCTAAGCTCTGCAGCCCAGGCCCAGGCCCATTACAATGGCAAATCTCACCGCAAGCGAGTCAAGCAGCTGAGTGATGGACAGCCCTCATCCCCAGCCCAGGGCTCCGGGCCGCCACCCGCAGCCAGCCCCAGTACCCACACCAGCACAGGTAGGTGGGGGCCTGGGGCCCTGTTTCCTGCTGGGAGAAATGCTTCCGCTCTAGAAAATGAAGGATTTAGAGCATGCTTATCTTTCACCTTAAAACTACCGCCACAATGTATATTCTTCCTACAGGTAAAATCCAAGAGCTGTTTGTTACTTCTCAGAATACATTTTAAAATTGCTATTAATCTATATGATACTAGGCACAAATATATATATATATACACACACACATACACACACACACACACACACACAATTTGTATGTTGGATTGTAGGCTTAATTCTATATCTCCATAGTGTGCAAACATTCCTTGACATATTTTGAAATGTGTTTCAGATGGATGGTGATGTCCATTTTTTCTCCTCTCTGCAAAATGAGGCTTTCTTTCGACTCCTTCCTCCGTTTTCCATTGAGTAGCATACTATTAGATTGTATATAAAAAGCTCCAGCTTTATTTATAACACCCTGTGATGCAGGAAAGGAGCATTCCTCTTGTGTGCTACAAGCCTTATATGCTTTTTGGGAGTTGGCAGCAGCGTGCCGGCCGTGTTCTAACAACGGGAACAGGCATTGCCAAAACCAACAAGGCTTACCTCTGAGGTCCGGTGCCACGGCAAGCTCTTTCCCTGCCTCTTGCCTCTCAGCCTTTCCTGTGGGCTGGGCAGAAGTGGAGGCTTAGGGATTTTATCATTCCTGAATCGGCCCAGATTTCTTCACAGTCTTACAAATCCTTTATCCTTGGGCAAGGCTGCCTCCTCCCCATTGCTGGTCTTTGGGTAACCTCATCTGTGACACAACTAAAGAAAATGTGAAGTGTACTGTTTTCCATGGTGAAGATTTCTACAGAAAGTAGGTATCTTCCATAGGTTTACCTGGGAGGCCAGAATAATCCTCCTCCGAAGAGTTGGGAGAAACTCCAGATTCTTCTCTAGCAAGTGTTTGCTTTGGTAATGAGGCTTCAACTTGAAGAGAGGTGTTGGGGTACAGCCCTTTGTTGGAATTTCACTTGGTGCTGTTACATAGTGTTTGATTTCATGAAGTTTTATATCATGATCCATATTGAGCTCCAGCAAAAAGGGCTTGTGTGTGTTTGCTATAATCAGTTTTGCATTTCGAGCTAAACCTAACTGCTGTTTACCCAGTGTATGATTTAATTTCATTATTTTCCTCAGTCAATATTTATCATATTGTGAAAGAACTTATAGGAACTTACAGGATTACACATTTATTATAATGTGCTGTGCTTAGTTGCTCAGTCATGTCTGACTCTTTGTGACCCCCATGGACTGTAGCCCACCAGGCTCCTCTGTCCGTGGGGATTCTCCAGGCAAGAATATTAGAGTGGGTTGCCATGCCCTCCTCCAGGGGATCTTCCCAACCCAGGGATCAAACCCAGGTCTCCTGTACTGTAGGTGGAACCTTTACCATCTGAGCCACTAGGGAAGCCCTTTATTATAATTGGGAAAGATTACTTTTCTGTTTTCTATTTACTTATTATGATGATAATTTTTATAAACATTTCCAGATGCATTAGTATGTCTGTATTTACATATTAAAAATATAGTTGGTATTGTTGAAGCTGAAACTCCAATACTTTGGCCACCTGATGCGAAGAGCTGACTCGTTTGAAAAGACCCTGATGCTGGGAAAGATTGAGGGCAGGAGGAAAAGGGGACAACAGAGGATGAGATGGTTGGATGGCATTACCGACTCAATGGACATGAGTTTGAGTAAACTCCAGGAGTTGGTGATGGACAGGGAGGCCCGGCGTGCTGCTGTTCATGGGGCAAAGAGGTGGACATGACTGAGCAACTGAACTGAACTGAACTGACAGTAAAAACTGAGTCTCTTGTATCTAAATCAAAGGGGAAATAAACCTGAATCCAATATCTATGTTAACCTGTGGTTTCTAAAAGAAGTAATATTAGTAGATAACATTCATGGAATATTTTCTGTGGAGTATATTTTGTCCCCAAGATAAGAACCTTATAGGAATTTTCTCATTTAATTATCTCATGAACCCTGAGGTTAGGTACTAAGATTATTCCTAATTTATAGAATAGGAACAGTGGTGCAGAGATAAAATTTATTCAGGTTTTTACAGTGTGGAAATGGCAGATCAGAGTTCCAACCATGTTTAAGAAATAGTGAGGCCATAATTTTTCAGCACTACTTTGCTGCTGTCTTTTACTGTGTGATAAACTCAGATTAAATTCAGACCCATGTGCTGTAATATATTTGTGGTCACAAATGGTTACTATCATGGTAAACTACCTCTCTCTAATGGGCTTTGAAAACAGATATTTAAAGCTCCAATTCATGAATTTTTCCATCTTTCTCTCATGCTAATGAAATTATCCAGCTGATATAAAATACATTTAGTTAAGACGTATACAGAATATTATGGATAATATTCTATAAATAAAACATAGCTCATTATCTAGTATAACACAATATATTAATATATAGTAAAATGGGTGAGAAAATGAGATAGCTTTTCAAGTTTTACATTAGGCAGAAAGGAGCGTTTTCATTTACTGATAATATAGTCAGTGATTCAGAAGACTTGGGTTTAGCATGCGACGAAGGCAAGTCACTTAACATCTGAAATTGGTTAGCATTAATCCTCCTGTCTGATAAAAAGTGAAGATAATAATGTCTCCTCTTTGAAATAGAAATTGGACCTAGATGTATGTACAAAGATGATTATGATGATCTATAATTCGAAAATACAAACTGTATCCTGAATGTCCAATAGAAGAAAGGTTAAATACATATTATTACATCATAAGATGATTGATAGAAGCCATAGTCATTAAAAGTCATATTTAATGTAACCCAGTGAGAGGGAAAACTGCCCACGGTCTCATGCCAAGGGAAACAGCAGGCCCTAGAGGGGAATGTATCTTAGTGCTGCTGTGTGGGCATGTGCATTATCGTTGAGAGTCTCAACTCAGGGAAGAGCAAGACTGGCATGGTTTGATTTATTTCCAGGCCCTTTCCTCGCTTTTGACCAACTGCCTATCTATTTCCCCCTGGAAGTATGGAGGTGTGGGGGAGGTGGACTTGCCCTACAGCCTTGACAAAATTGTGGGCCATTCTTGGGGCATACGTGCATGCATGCGTGGTTGCTCAGTTGTGTCCGACTCTTTGTGACCACCTGGACTGCAGCCCTCCAGGCTCCTCATCTAGGTAATAGCTATTCTGGATGTGGGTCACAGATGCTCCTAACAGAGCCTGTGGATGAAGAGCTCCCTTCAGTCCCATAGACATGGGGAGTCCTTGAGATTTAGCTGTATCTTCCAGCTTACCTTAAATTCGTAGCAAAAGACTCTATTCCCCTACTGTGTGTGCCTCTATTTCCCACAGAGTTATCCCTGGCAAGGTTGTGTCCTCCTCTCTCATCTGTGTGCCAGTTCTCTCACACTCTTCTTGAAAACCTAGAGCTACTGGGGCCCAGGCAGGTGGAGGTGGAGTAGCTGGAGGTGGGGGGTTTCCCTCCACATTTCTCTTACTTGATCAGGTAGCACAGGGGAGGCTGGCAAGTCCACTGACAAATCAGGTACTTCATCAGGGAGCAAGATGCCAAGCTCCCCTTTGTGCTCATCACTTGGCTTTCAGTTCAGTTCAGTTCAGTTCAGTCACTCAGTGGTGTCTTACTCTCTGTGACCCCACGAATTGCAGCATGCTAGGCCTCCCTGTCCATCACCAACTCCCGGAGTTCACTCAGACTCACATCCATCGAGTC
>SJYV01038928.1:0-18475 GCA_006410875.1 Neotragus pygmaeus
GATCCCCTGGAGAAGGAAATGGCAAGCCACTCCAGTATTCTTGCCTGGAAAATCCCATGGATGGAAGAATCTGGCGGGCTATAGTCCAGGGGGTCACAAGAGTCAGAAACGACTGAGTGACTTCAAAAAAAAAAATATATATATATATGTATACATATACAATGGAATATTATTCAGCCATAAAAAGAATGAAATACTGCCATTTATTATGCTACTCATCCTCCACCATCCTCTTCTTTTGTCTTCAATCTTTCCCAGGATCAGAGTCTTATAGTCTTATATAGTGACATACAGTAGTTACTATATGTTGGACACAACTTGGCGACTGAACAGCAAGAGGACGGACCTACAGCAACTTGGACGGACCTACAGATTATCATATTAAGTGAAGTAAGTCAGAAAGAGAAAGACAAAGATAATATAATATCGCTTATCTGTGGAATCTAAAATATGACATAAATGAACCTAATGAAATAGAGATAGACTCACAGATGTAGAAAACAAACTGATGGTTATCAAAGGGGAAAAGAGGTGGGAGAGAGATAAGCTGAGAGTGTGGGATTCGCAGATACACTACACATAAAATAGATAAACGAAAAGGTCTCACTATAGAATACAAGGAACTAGGTTCAGTGCCCTGTGATGCACCATAACGGGAAAAGGAAAACCTGAAAAGAGTGTGTGTGTAACTGAATCACTCTGCTATACACCAGAAACTAACACAACAGCGGCAATCAACTACACACCGGTTAATTTATTTTAATTTAAAAATTAAAGTAGGTTCTATTATTTGTCTGATTTTATAGGTAAAGGAACCAACACAGAGGCTTTGAAAAACTGGTTAAGGTCATGAGGCTGGCAGGAGGCAGAGCGGGCACTGTCTATAATCTTTCCTGGTCCATAAGACATTAATGTTTTCCCCAGCAGAATAGACAAAGCTCCACTTGGTAAGAGTGCATGGATGCACCTGGATGCTGAGCACCTTCCTCCCTGTACCCTGACTCTCCTCCTCTCTTGAAGGCTAGGAGTCTCATCTTTTTTTCCCCAGAACCTAGAAGATGACCTGGTAGGTGTGGAGCCAACATTTGCTGATGGAGTGAAGGTTTATCTTTGTAAGGCAGGTATGATGGTTCTCCTTTCTCAGAGGAGAGGGAGATGAGGATGGAAGGTTTACCCCATGGGAAGTCGGGCCCAGTGAGAGCCATGGAGGAAGCAAAGATTAGCAGTTGCTGGGAAAATTCTAGAGAGAGAGAAGGGCATGCATCTAAGTCATCTCTCCTCTCCAAGCTTTCATGAACTGAGTCCATTAAAGGGGAGGACCTGAGAGGGGCTGCCAGGACCAGAGCAACATGGAGGGAAGCTGGGTCCTGGAGGTGGGGATGGAGATCGGAGACACCTGGGATCAGAGGTTCAGGGAGATTATGGAATTTGTCGAAAGTCACGCAGAGCTCCTCAGAGATAAGAAAGTGGGGTAAATGCTCTCTCACGCCCAGGGATGTTTGAAAAATAGCTCTGCTCTTTAACTCAGTCATTCACCTTTTGTATATTTATCCTAAGGAAATAGACATTTGGTCAAAACTTTATGATCTTCTTCATAGTGTTGTTTATATGCTCCGTGGCTCCAGCTATGTCTGACTCTTTGCTGTAGTCCGCCAGGCTTCTCTGTCCGTGGGGTTCTTCAGGCAAGAATACTGGAGCAGGGTAGCCACGCCCTTCTCCAGGGGCTCTTCCCAACCCAAGGACCAAACCCATGTCTCCTATGTCTCCTGCACTGGCAGGCATGTTCTTAAGGAAATAGAAATCTACAGGTCCATCAACAATTAGTTAAATAAACACTGGAACATCTCCATGATAATTGTGTAGGGATTCACATATTTTCAAAGAATTTAAAGTAACAGAAAAATCTTTAGGACATACTTTTAAGTGAAAAGAGTAGGGCATAAAGCTATAGAGACATCAACAGTTTTGTAAATTTCAGCTATATGAAACTAATACATTCTGGAAAAATAGATGCTAAAATAGTCTGCAATGGCAAACTGTGGTGGGGGAATAATGTGTGATTGTGATTTTACTTATTATTTTTCTGTCTTTTCTAAGTTTTCTGCAATGAGTTTTTTAAACGAGCAGCCGTGTATCTTTTACTTACGTTTATTTGACTTTTTCTACTTCATATGCAGTGCTCCCATTACGTTTAGTTTATGTTTTGTAATTTCTCCGTCTCTTTTTTTTTTGGCATGTTCTTTCTCAAGCCTTTATCAAGTGTAATAGAAAAGCTTTTGTGTATATATATATATAATATGTATAATATATATATTTTAGGAAACTCATGAATTTTCACCTAAAAATCTATGACATGTCAATTTCACTTGTTTGACCTGGTGTGAATAGAATGCTAAATTTCTAATTTAAAATATAGATATGCAACAAGCAGCAAAGGTTTACAGTATAGCACAGGGAACTATAGTCAGTATCTTATAACAACCTATAATGGAAAATAATTCAAAAATATTGCATGTGTATGTGTATAATTGAATCACCTTGCTGTGCACCTGAGACACTGTAAGTCCACTATACTTCAATGAAATACATATATTAAGGGAAAAAAGCATTTGCTTAATTCATGTGCTTTCAGCCGTGCTGGGTCTTTGCTCTGCGTGGGCTTTCTCTGGCGGTGGAGAGCAGGCACTAGTCTCGAGCTGCTTTGCACAGGCTTCTCACCGAGGCGGCCTCTCTCGCTATAGAGCAAGGGCTCTAGGCATGCAGGCTCCGAAGTTGTGGTGCAAGAGCTTAGCTGCACAGCATCACGTGGAATCTTCCCAGACTGGGAACTGAACCCATGTCCCTTCTCTTGGCAGGCAGATTCTTAAGCAATGGACCACCATGGAAGTCCTACAATGAACTTTTCTAAGTTAAAAAAGGGTTGAAAGACTTAACTAACACTCGAAGATGCAAACCCCTACTCCCTGAGTCACCAACCCAGTCTTGACTCTTTCCCAAGCATCCGTGATTTTCAATACCTGCACTGGGAAATTTTCATCACCCTGTACAGTGTGTTTCTGCTACAGTCTAAGGATGTCATAATCGTTCTTACGCTTAATGAGGTCAAACCCAAAGTTACAGCTGGCACTGGAAACGCAGGCTGCTCATACCTGGGCTATCTGTGGGCTTCACCTCGTAGCATCTTAGAGGATTCAGTTAGTGTAGCCAGAGACAGAGCGCAGAAGTGACTGGAGCCGTTACCATGACAACCGTCACCGTCACTGGGAGACACTGAGGTTGCCACACTGAGACTGATGCATCGTCACACCCGAACTTGCTACTGACTTCAGTGTGTTGGATGTTTACCATTATTTGTATTTTTTAATTTTAGCTTCCTTAAAGGCACAATCATCGATTTCAGTCAACAAGTGTGCCCCAAGCACAAAGCAGCCGAGACCCACTCTCACACCATCATGCCAACATTCAAGTGCTTTTGGGGGATGTGGCTGCTTCTTTTCACTAAAGTGTCTGCACGAATCAGGAATCTGAGCCAAAGTAAAGCTGGAAACATCGCCTTTGATTTGGAAACAGTTTGTAAATGGTCTAGGAAGATGCCAAGGAAATGTCTGTGAAACAAAGAAAAGATGGAAACCCTCTCCATCCTAGCGGGAAACAGGGTCAGTCTCCAGAGCTCTCTTCCTCCTTCTTTAAATAGCACTGAAGTGCATCCTGTCAAAAGGGATTAGACTAAACATGGTATTTCCACTCAACATGGAAATCATTAGTG
Source organism: Neotragus pygmaeus (assembly GCA_006410875.1). Taxonomy (NCBI): domain Eukaryota; kingdom Metazoa; phylum Chordata; class Mammalia; order Artiodactyla; family Bovidae; genus Neotragus; species Neotragus pygmaeus. The sequence goes on from SJYV01038928.1 coordinate 3,767, forward strand.
AAGACATGAACTCAAGGTGAACAGCAGCCTCTGAAGGCTACTGGTGTCAGCTAGGGATGAACTGTTAGCCTCATGATGCTTTAAAGACAGTCCCTCTGGGGACCCCTGAGCCAGGGTAATTCATCTATTCAGCAGCCATTTGCCTTCACCTGCTGCCCACTCCACAGTGGTGGAATAAAAATGGTAAAACTTTTTTTCTTGTTAGGTTGATGTGTACTAGATTCAATAAAATGTACCTGTTTTAAATGTGCAGTTTGGTAAGTTTTGTGAGACTTACACACTCATAAAGCACTGACCACACCAAGATATGGAACATTTCTGTCATTTCAAAGTTCCCTGGCCCCAAGCAATCACTGATAGCTTCCCATGAGTATATATTAGATTAGTCTAGATGAGATGATATTTCCATACTGGTCATCAACATACTTTTGGGATTCATCTGTGTTGTGTACATCTGTAACTTATTCCTGTTTAGTGCTCAGTAGTATTCCATTGAATGGATATACCACAATTTGTTTCTCCATTCATTAGTCGACAGATGTTTGGGCTGTTTCCAGTTTGAGCTCTTATGAATAAAACTGTTATGAAGATCAGTGTTCAAGTCTCTGTGTTGATGTGTGCTTTGATTTCTCTTGGGTAAATATTTATGAGAAAATGGCTCGGTTGTATGAGTAAAACTTGACAAGAAACTACCAAACTGTTTTCCATCTTAAAGTCCCTCCAGCAGTGTACTGAAGTCCCGGTTGCTCCAGATCTTCAGCACCATCTGGTACTCTTCGCCATTTCAACTTTACTCATCCTTATGGTGAGCTGTGGCGTCTCTTTATGGGTGTTAGGTTTAATTGCCCTGATGACTATTGGTGTTGAGCAAATTTTCATCTGTTCATCGTGGGTTTTGATGTTTTCTTTTGTGAGGTGTCTACTTAGTTTTCTGGTCTTCAAGGGGGTTGTTGGTCTTCTTATTGTTGAATCATTGAGAATCCTTCACATACTCTGGATTCCCATGTGAATGTGTACTTGGTGAATAGTCCCCAGTCTGACTTGCCTTTCCATTTCATTAACACTCTTTTAAACAGTCACAACTTTTGCTTTTATTTTTTTCTTGGTGTCTATACTTAGTATTCTTTAATTTTTTTTAATTTTTAATTTTAATAATTTTTACTTTATTTTACTTTACAATACTCTATTGGCTTTGCCATACATTGACATAGAAAGCCTCATTAATTAGTTAGCCTGCATTAGGTCTTGGTTGCAGCACGTGGGATCTTCACTGTGTCATGCGGGATCTCTCCTTCTGGCACACAGACTCTCTACTTGTGGCACTCCAGATCAGTAGCTGTGAGCTTAGAGGCATCTGGGATCTTAGTTCCCTGACCAGGGATCGAACTCACATTCCCCTCACTGTAAGGTCGTCTCTCAACCGCTGGAACACCAGGGAAGGTCCCAGCTCTTACTTTTACTTTTGATGAAATCCAACTGATCAATTAAAACCAAGCTTCATCATCAAAAATTCACATCAGTTCAGTTTCTCAGTCTTGTACGACTCTTTGTGACCCCATGGACTGCAGCACACCAGGCCTCCCTGTCCATCACCAACTCCCAGAGCCAACCCAGATCCATGTACATTGAGTCAGTGATGCCATTGAACCATCTCATCCTCTGTCATCCTCTTCTCCTCCTGCCTTGAATCTTTCCCAGCATCAGGGTCTTTTCAAATGAGTCAGCTCTTCACATCAGGTGGCCAAAGTACTGGAGTTTCAACTTCAGCATCAGTCCTTCCAATGAACACCCAGGACTGATCTCCTTTAGAATGGACTGGTTGGGTCTCCTTGCAGTCCAAGGGACTCTNGTTTGGGCTGTTTCCAGTTTGAGCTCTTATGAATAAAACTGTTATGAAGATCAGTGTTCAAGTCTCTGTGTTGATGTGTGCTTTGATTTCTCTTGGGTAAATATTTATGAGAAAATGGCTCGGTTGTATGAGTAAAACTTGACAAGAAACTACCAAACTGTTTTCCATCTTAAAGTCCCTCCAGCAGTGTACTGAAGTCCCGGTTGCTCCAGATCTTCAGCACCATCTGGTACTCTTCGCCATTTCAACTTTACTCATCCTTATGGTGAGCTGTGGCGTCTCTTTATGGGTGTTAGGTTTAATTGCCCTGATGACTATTGGTGTTGAGCAAATTTTCATCTGTTCATCGTGGGTTTTGATGTTTTCTTTTGTGAGGTGTCTACTTAGTTTTCTGGTCTTCAAGGGGGTTGTTGGTCTTCTTATTGTTGAATCATTGAGAATCCTTCACATACTCTGGATTCCCATGTGAATGTGTACTTGGTGAATAGTCCCCAGTCTGACTTGCCTTTCCATTTCATTAACACTCTTTTAAACAGTCACAACTTTTGCTTTTATTTTTTTCTTGGTGTCTATACTTAGTATTCTTTAATTTTTTTTAATTTTTAATTTTAATAATTTTTACTTTATTTTACTTTACAATACTCTATTGGCTTTGCCATACATTGACATAGAAAGCCTCATTAATTAGTTAGCCTGCATTAGGTCTTGGTTGCAGCACGTGGGATCTTCACTGTGTCATGCGGGATCTCTCCTTCTGGCACACAGACTCTCTACTTGTGGCACTCCAGATCAGTAGCTGTGAGCTTAGAGGCATCTGGGATCTTAGTTCCCTGACCAGGGATCGAACTCACATTCCCCTCACTGTAAGGTCGTCTCTCAACCGCTGGAACACCAGGGAAGGTCCCAGCTCTTACTTTTACTTTTGATGAAATCCAACTGATCAATTAAAACCAAGCTTCATCATCAAAAATTCACATCAGTTCAGTTTCTCAGTCTTGTACGACTCTTTGTGACCCCATGGACTGCAGCACACCAGGCCTCCCTGTCCATCACCAACTCCCAGAGCCAACCCAGATCCATGTACATTGAGTCAGTGATGCCATTGAACCATCTCATCCTCTGTCATCCTCTTCTCCTCCTGCCTTGAATCTTTCCCAGCATCAGGGTCTTTTCAAATGAGTCAGCTCTTCACATCAGGTGGCCAAAGTACTGGAGTTTCAACTTCAGCATCAGTCCTTCCAATGAACACCCAGGACTGATCTCCTTTAGAATGGACTGGTTGGGTCTCCTTGCAGTCCAAGGGACTCTCAAGAGTTTTCTCCAACACCACAGTTCAAAAGAATCAATTCTTTGATGTTCAGCTTTCGTTATAGTTCAACTCTCACATTCATACATGACTACTGGAAAAACCATAGCTTTGATGAGATGGACCTTTGTTGGCAAAGTGTATCTGCTTTTTAATATACTGTCTAGGTCAGTCATAACTTTCCTTCCAAGGAGTAAGCATCTTTTAATTTCATGACTGCAATCACCATCTGCAGTAATTCTGGAGCCCCCCAAAATAATTCACATAACATTGCACAATTATGTTTCAATTTAAAAAATGGTTCATGCTTCTTGTGTCCCATCTAAGAAATCGTTGCTTACCTCAAGGTTGCAAAGATTTCCTCCTATGTTCTCTTCTAGATGTCTTATGATTTTAGCTTCTATGTTTCAGCCTATGGTCAATTTTGAGTTAATTTGTGTGTGTATAGCATGAGACAAGAGTTTTTTTTTTTTTTTTTTCCGATGTGACTATCCAGTTTTTATGGCACCATTTCTTAATAAAGACTATCATTTGCATTAAATTACTTTGGCACCTTTTGTATTTCTGTACTTTATTCTATGCCATTGATCTGTAGCTATCCTTATTGTCAACACCATGCTACCTTGATTATGGTATACGGAACACCATTATAGTACTTACTATGTATGAGACATAGTTCTAGACACCTTTATATATATTGCAATAACTTAATCTTCATAATATCTCTATTATGCTGTTAGGGTATTCTAATAGGGTATGTTACTATCATCCTCTGTTATATCCAGAAATTGAGGCTCAGAGAGGTTTAGCAGCCTACCCAAAGTCACACAGAGGCAGAGGCACCATTTAAGTCCAGGTAGTCTGGTTCCAGAGTCTTGCTCTTAATCCCTGTACCACATTACCTCTCCTCACTGTCAGTAAGACAAAGTAACATCTAGAATTACAAAAAGAATGTACACAGTTTCCCAAAGCTTTCTTTCCTTCATTGTGGGAGGCCCAGGACTGGGGCACAGAGGACAGATAGGAGTCCCTGCCCTTGGGGAATGGAGGAGTTGAATTGTGTCCTCCCCAAAAAGGACAGGTTGAAGGCCTCACCCCTGGTATCTCAGAATGTCACTTGCTTTGGGAAATAGGGTCTTCACAGAGGTAGCCAGGCTCCCCTGGTGGCTCAGTGGTAAAGAATCCGCCTGCCAATGCAGGAGACGCAGGTTAGATCCCTCGGTCTGGAAGACCTCTTGGAGGAGGAAATGGCAACCCACTCCAGTATTATTCCCTGGGAAATCCCATGGACAGAGGAGCCTGGTGGGCTATAGTCCATGCAGTCACAAAAGAGTTAGACACAACTGAGCAACTAAACAATAATGACAACAACAGAGGTGATCAAGTTCAAGTGAGGTCCTCAGGGCCCTGATCCAGGATGACTAGTGTCCTTATAGAAAGGGGAAAATGTGCACACAGGCACACACAGGGAGAAGGCCATGTGACGGTGAAGCCCGGGATCAGGGTGATGCTTCCACAAGCTGAGGAGAGCCAGTGATTGCCAGCAAATGTCCAGACGCCAGGGGAGAGTCCTGGAACAGTCCCTCCCGCAACCTCAGAAGGAATCCACCCTCCTACACCTTGCTTCAGACTTCAGTTCACTTCAGTTGCTCAGTCGTGTCCGACTCTTTGTGACCCCATGAACCACAGCATGCCAGGCCTCCCTGTCCATCATCAGCTCCCGGAGTTTACCCAAACTCATGTCCGTTGAGTCGGTGATGCCATCCAACCATCTCATCCTCTGTCATCCCCTTCTCCTCTTGCCTTCAATCTTTCCCAACATCAGGGTCTTTTCAAATGAGTCAGCTCTTTGCATCAGGTGGCCAAATATTGGAGTTTCAGCTTCAACATCAGTCATTCCAATGAACACCCTCCAGAAAGGTGAGAGGTCTGTGTCTAAGCTACTCAGTTTGTGATACTTTGTTATGCAGCTGTAGCAAATACATACAGGGAGCTCAAGTCTGATGGAGAGCAGGGCTTAGCATATTGTCTGTTAAATAATGAAGCAAATGAAGAAAGAAGGAAAGGGTGGAGGGAAGGAAAAGAGAGCCTAAAGGACAGGGAAGCCTGGCATGCTGCAGTCCACGGGGTCGCAGAGTCAGACACGACTGAGTGACTGAACAATAACAACAACAAAATTTCATTTATTTCAAATGTGACTCAATCAAGGCTTTCAAATCTGACTTAATGTGTCTTTACAGTATTTCACATACATTGTACATGCTCAGTTGCTTCAGTCATGTCAGACTCTTTGTGACCCGATGGACTGTAGCCTGCCAGACTCCTCTGTCCATGGGATTCTCCATGCAAGAATACTGGAGTGGGTTGCTGTCACTCCTCCAGGGGATCTTTCTAACCCAGGGATTGAACCTGCAGCTCCTTCATTATAGGTGGACTCTTTGCCACTGAGCCACTGGGAAAGCCCCTCACTTACATTACTTTATATGAATTTTATAGGTCAATCTGTATATATTGTGTTGCCTGTTTGCAGCTAAGTGTCTAGGGTTTGAAGAACTCAGCAGTTGGTAGAATTCCTGACATCTCAGGGTTGGCAGGGCCCGGTAAGAGTTCACTCAGTGGACTCAATGGTAAAGAATCCACCTGCCAAAGCAGGAGATGCCAGAGACATGGGTTCGATCCCTGGGTTGGAAAGATCCCCTGGAGGAGGGCATGGCAACCCACTCCAGTATTCTTGCATGGAGAATCCCATGGATAGAGGAGTCTGGCGGGCTACAGTCCATAGGGTCACAAAGAGCCGGACATGATTGAGCACACATATAAATACACCATGTTCTTTCTGTTCTATTCCAGGCCAGGCCCTTTCTGATTCTGCAGGACCCAGCCTTTGCCTCGCCTGACTTCCTGCTCCTGAGCAGCCATGTGCACTGACCGTGCGCAGGGCTTCAGAGAGAGGAAGCCCTGTTGCCGGGGTCTCCACCTCCTTCAGAGTACCTGATCTGACTGCTGGGGGCAGAAGATGTGGATCCCAGCCAGAGGCAAAGTGCTCCATCTACGTACCAGATGCTCCTTTCCCAAATGACTGTAATTGAGTCTCACTCAATTAAGCAACTATGTACTGGGTGCTTATTATAGACTGGCTCTTAGCCTAGGGGAACTCATGCAGACCCGGGCTGCAGAAATCCAGCTTGACAAAACTGTCGTCATTTCTTCAAACCTGCTGTGTCTCACACACACACACACTCACACGCACACTACCTGAACACTGGAGCAAGATGCCTCCCAGACAGAGGCCAGCATCCCAGTATCCCAAATGGTTGTCCTTGATCTTGACACTTGGGGATGGTGGGGGTCCCTGAGGAGCCCTTGCCACCCCAACAATTATTGATGCTCTAGACAGAAGCTGGATTACTGGTTAGGCTTTAGTTATGGAAGGATAGGAGAAAGGAACACAGGATGTGTTTGTTATTATTGCTGACTCAGCTTTCTTGCCAAGAAAGGAAAGCCAACACAGACTGCATGAGAAAAAATGTCAAATTTCCATATTACTTTTAACTGCTAGTACTTCTGTTTTAAATATGCAAGTGCTAACCTAATCTTTGCCTTCACAAATCTCAGTCTGAAAAGAAACAGAGACCTTGGTTATCTGAGAGTTTAAGTCCATGTTCAGAAGACAGGGTCTCAGAAATCATTTTCTACTTGAAAAAGGCTCTCCCTAAATTACACAGTAAAAATAATTCACTGAAACATAAATTTTGTTTGGAAAAATGAAAGTCGCCAGTCGTGTCCAATTCTTTGCAACCCCATGGACTATATAGTCCATAGAATTCTCCAGGCCAGAGTACTGGAGTGGGTAGCCTTTCTCTTCTCCAGGAGATTTTCCCAACACAGGGATAGAACCCAGGCTTCCCACATTGTAGGTGGATTCTTTATCAGCTGAGCCACAAGGGAAGCCCTTTGTTTCCAAATTTCTATTTCAAAGTTGAATGTGTGTGAGACGTGTATCTCTGTTTGGGCCAAAGGTATGAAAAATGAAGAAGGTAACTTTCAAAATGACTGTTATTCCAGGGTGGTAAAATGATCCTTAAGTATAATAAATTCAAGTGGTCTTGAGACATTTCAAGCAAAGGGCAAAATCAGCCTTGGATGGGAACCCGCTGGAATCACAGCAGAGGTTGCCAGCAGACCAGGCTTCTCCAGGTTTTCAAGTCCTGGGAGGACTTAAAAAGTGACTCCTCTTGAGTCACTTTAGAAATGGCTTCAGGCCAGAGCTTCTGTAGCTTCTAAGGGGAACGCGTCCCTCCCGCCTGCCTCTCTTGGGAAAGTAAAATGTGTATCTTAAGAGGTTTATGATCATAACTTAAACCATTCTCGACTTTGGGCAAATGGGGGAAAAAAATAGCTCATAAAGGAGTTGAGAAAGACAGACTGGCCAGCAGACTTGGGAGTCAGTGCTCCCATATCTGGAGCCTGGGACCCCTGCCTTCCTCCCTTGGATGGGGGACGCTGTGGGAAAACCCAGATATGAGGGAGCCAAAGGAGGCTACTGGCGTGATGGGGAGGGAATCAGAAGAGGTTTGGTGGGAAACGAAGCTTTAGGCAGTCAGCAGGTGGGTTTCAGAGAACATTCTCGGCCAAACTCAGAAACAGAGCCACCTGATAAGAGGTATCAACAGTTGGGAGTCGGTGGGAGGGTTTGTTATTGTTGTTTAATCGCTAAGTTGCGTCCGACTCTTTGCAACCCCGTGGACTGTAGCCCTCCAGGCTCCTCTGTCCATGGGATTTCCCAGGCAGGAATACTGGAGTGAGTAGCCATGCCCTCCTCCAGGGGATCTTCCCGACCCAGGTATTGAAGCTGTATCTCCTGTGTTGCAGGAGAATTCTTTACCGCGGAGCCACCAGGGCTTCCCAGGTGGGAGGCGTACTTTGGAGAAATGGGTTCCCGGTGCAAAACTACTCGCTTGCCTGGGGACGCCAGGCCCTGACTCTGCACCCCGCTTCCTGGCTCCCCTTCTAATGCTCCCTCCCGTGAGGAGGAGCTCTCAGAATGCGAGGGTCCTCATGTCCACAAGCATTCTTCTCACCAGACAGTAGATTACGTCAGTGCTTCTTGAATGATGATGTATGTGCCAGATATACAGAAAGGCTGCTTAGCCAGAATTTTAACTTCTCAGCGCTAGTGGGTGCTGCCCACTTGGATGGCACCCAGGGCAGCCATCTTCCAGGGAGTTTAGGGGCCAAATGAGAAGCGTGGTTTGATTTTGTTTGATGAGGCCCCTTCCTCTGCTAAGCTTCTGAAATCTTTGTTAGATAAACTGGGGACTTAGTCTTTCAGTGGAAGTGGGGGGTTGTTTCTTCCTGCCAATCTGTGGCCCACAGAAATACTGCAGAATCATTCTTCATCGATGGAAGTCTCCCCGTGTCAGGGAGGATTGAATGAACTCAGCTTTGAGGCCAGCTGTAGAGCACCTTCAGTCTGATGATTCACTGGACAAAGCAGCCTCTCTTCGAGCCTCCTCATGCTCTCCCTGCTTCTGTCCTCACCACCCCTGCCCACATCTGTTTATGGTGGCCAGAGATCCTTCTAAAACGCAACAGGACACCCTGCTTCGACACCCTTGGCTGCACTCCCTCCAGCCCCGCCGGCCCCTCAAGCTGTCCCTCTCACTTGCAGACACACTCCTGCTCCTGCACAAAGCCCACTCTAGACATGCTCCACCCGCCTCTCCAGATCCATGTGACCTGGAGGAACACTGGCAAGATCAGACCAGCAGCCCCCTGGCCCTCTGCCTCCAGAGAGCGTCAGCAAATACGGCTCCTTCCTGTAAGAAATCAGAAGGAGGAAGGGAGTGGGACCAGGTGCTGGTCCCTTGGTTCCCATCCTACCAGCACATTGCGGCTGCTGGGTCCTGATGAGCGGTCCCCTAACCCTGCAGACCTGCCCATCGCGAGTTAATCTGCCCTCCGGCCCCTCCTGTTCACTGGGCTGGGTCGGCCCTCTCCTGCCAGGGTCTGACTGATGCAGGCCTTCCTTCTGCCAGCTCCCTCTGCCGGCAACGTTGTTTTGTTTTCACTTTACAGCCACGTGGCATGTGGGACCTTTGTTCTCCAACCAGGGATCGAACTCATGCCCCCTGCACGTGGGATGAGGGGTCTACCTGGCTCCAGTATGAACTGCATCAATTACATCCAAAATGACCCTCTTTCCAAGTCAGGTCACATTCTAAAGTACTAGGGGTTAGAACTGCATGCTATGAATTTTCAGAGGACACAGTTCAGATTATAATGATAATGAACATTTATTGAGTGCCTGCTCCATGCCAAGCACTGTGAATTACTGTATGATTCTCAGGATAAACCTGTTTAGATAAGGATTTGTTCTCACCCCACCACTTACTCCAAGAGAAAACTGGGGCCCAGAGAGCCTAAATAATGGGCCCAAGGTCACCCAGCTAGCAAGTGCAGGGCCTGGGGACCACATCACTCTGCATCATCACTTCCACCCACTCTCTCCTCTAACACGCAGTTGATCTGGGGCTTGAGACTGAAGGAAACACTCAAGGTTTTGATGATGAAATTGTGAGACTTGAAGCAGAGGGGGTGGTGGAAATTGGTAGATTTCTTTTTAACTTCAACTCGATGACATAATCCATTCCCTGACAATTGCAAACGCTTCCTGAGGAAGGAGTAAGAGTGGTTTCTGTGAATTCTGTTTCCCCTGATTTAAAACACATCCCTGCCTCTTAATGGAATGTCTCTCATTCCACAAGCCAGCCTCATGGCAGCGGACCCTCAGGCTCGTGTGGCCTGAGTGACACTCCGTGGACCTTCACTCATCAGAGAGTTAATGCTGGGTCAAGAAGAGCAATTTGGAAAACCAGCTGTTTCTGCAAGATGGCAGTTATTTACAGCTGCCCAAGCTGACTGGCAATGCCAGGAGCCGAAATTAATTGCAGATCAAATGAACAAAAATGTCTTTCTCAGTGTTTTTAGGGCCCAAAGCCATTTTAATAGACTGTCAAAAATCTCAGTGAGAAGAAAGAAAGAAAAAAACTTGGCCAGTCCTTTTGATAGGCAATTACCGCCCAGGGTTGGAGGGATAGTAAGTGTATATTTGGAAACAAGGTAATAAGAATTTGGGAAGGGGCAAGTGTTAGCCGCTCAGTCATGTCTGACTCTTTGTGGCCTCATGGACTGCAGCCTACCAGGCTCCTCTGTCCATGGAATTTTCCAGGCAAGAACACTGGAGTGGGTTGCCATTCCATTCTCCAGGGGATCTTCCTGGTCCAGGGACAGAACCTGGGTCTCCCACATTGCAGGCAAATCCTTTACCATGTGAGCCACCAGGGAAGGGGCAAATGGTGTCCTGAATACTGACTGCAGGACCCCCCCAGCGGACCTTCATGCACTTTGGGTTTTGTACGGTGGTGCATTAGTTTTCTGTGGCTGCTGTAAAAAATTACCACAAACTTAGCGGCTTAAAGAAACATATATTTAGTCTCTCACAGTTCTGGGGGTCACAAGTCTAAAACAGGTCTCATGGAGCGAAAGTCGGTTGTTGCAGGTTTGACCACCGGGCCAGGAAGACCCCACGTGCCACAGTGCAACTAAGCCCATGCACCGCAACTATTGAGCTGAGCTCTAGAGCCCTGGTCGCTCAGATGGTAAAGCGGCTGCCTGCAATGAGGAAGACCTGAGTTCGATCCCTGGGTCAGGAAGATCCCCTGGAGAAGGAAATGGCAACCCACTCCAGTACTCTTGCCTGGAAAATTCCATGGACAGAGGAGCCTGGTAGGCTACAGTCCATGGGGTTGCAAAGAGACACAACTGAGTGACTTCACTTTCTAGAGCTCGAGAACAGCAACTTTTGAGCCCAGGTGCCTCAACTACCGAAGCCTGTGTGCCCTGGAGCCTGTGCTTCACAACAAGAGAAGCCAGCACAATGAGAAGCTGCCGCTGCTGCTGCTGCTAAGTCGCTTCCGTCGTGTCCGACCCTGTGTGACTCCACAGACGGCAGCCCACCAGGCTCCCCCAGCCCTGGGATTCATTCCCGTGCATGAAAGTGAAAAGTGAAAGTGAAGTCGCTTAGTCATGTCCGACTCTGTGCGACTCCACAGACAGCAGCCCACCAGGCTCCCCCGTCCCTGGGATTCTCCAGGCAAGAACACTGGAGTGGGTGGCCATTTTCTGCTCCAGTGCATGAAAGTGAAAAGTGAAAGTGAAGTCGCTCAGTCGTGTCTGACTGTGCGACCCCATGGACTCAGCCTACCAGGCTCCTCCATCCACAGGATTTTCCAGGCAAGAGTACTGGAGTGGGGTGCCATTGCCTTCTCCGGAGAAACACTGGCACTGAAACAAGTAGCCCCTGCTCTTTGCAACTAGAGACAAAGCCTGTCGACAACAGTGAAGAACCAGCACAGTCAGAAATAAACAGATAAATAAAATTATTTTTTAAAAAGTCAGTTGTTGGCAGGGCTGTGTCCCTTCTGGATCTGTTCCTCGCCTTTCCCAGCTTCTCAAGGCCACCTGCACGCCTTGGCTTGCGGCCCCTCCCACCATCTTCAGAATCAACATTACACCACCTCGGCTACACTATCGCATCTCCTTCTCTTATTACAGCTCTCCTGCTTCTCTTATGAGGACGCCTGTGATTACCCTGGACCTACCAGATAATCCAGGATAACCTCCCCATCCTAAACCTTTGACTTCATCACATTTGCAAAGCCTCTTTTGCCATGTAAAATAGCATATGTGTGTTTCCAGGAATTAGGAAGTGGACACTTGGGGAGTCGATATTCTGCCTTTCACGGGTGGGCATGGTTATGTACCCATTTTAAAGATGAGTAAAGAAATCCAGAGATCTTGGGCAATTTCCTTCAAACCACTCAGCTGGTAAAAAAGATGATTAGGATTTGAATTCAGAGCCGCAGGCCCTAGAGCCCAAACTCTTTCTCCACCCCACCCCCACATTGTTCCTTTACAGACTCCCAGCCTCATGCTGAATTTAATCTCATGATATTTCCGAGGATTAGTGTAAATGCTACCATTTTTAGGACTGTTTCCAATGAATTAGTCTGCATCTTCAACTCTCCTAGAAGATGAACTAGGAGGGAGCACAGATTGGGAGCTTGGACACAAGGCCATGGGGCAGGTTGCCCTTCACCTGGCTAACTCCCGCTGGCCCTTCAGCTCTCAGACTCTTAGGTCCCTCCTCCAGGAAGTCCTCCTGGAATCACTCAAAGGAGAGCTCATTCCAGTGCTACACATGGCACATGTCTGTTTCTATGTCTTTCTCCTTAGGTCACAATAATGTTACTGGTGACTCTGAAGCACAAGCATGATATAAGCCGCTTGTGGCATGGATGAACTCATGAATGAATAAGTCCACCAACACCTAGGGCTTTTCTGATAGCTCAGTTGGTAAAGAATCCGCCTGCAATGCAGGAGACCCTGGTTTGATTCCTGGTTCGGGAAGATCCCCTGGAGAAGGGATAGGCTACCTACTCCAGCATTCTTGGGCTTTCCTTGTGGCTCAGCTGGTAAAGAATCCACCTGCAAAGTAGGAGACCTGGGTTCGATCCCTGGGTTGGGAAGATCCCCTGGAGAAGGAAAAGGCTACCCACTCCAGTATTCTGGCCTGGAGAATTCCAGGGACTGTGGAAGTCCATGGGGGTGGCAAACAGTCGGACACGACTGAGCGACTTTCACTTTCACCAATACCTGGGCTTCCCATTTGGTGCTAGTGGAAGAACCCACCTGCTAATTCAGGAGATGCGACAGATCTGGGTTCAGCCCCTGGGTCGGGAAGATCCCCTGGAGGAGGGCATGGCAACCCACTCCAGTATTCTTGCCTAGAGGATCCCTGGGACAGACGAGCCTGGTGGGCTACAGTCAGACATGACTGAAGTGACTTAGCACGCACACATGCACCACCAACACTATGAAGCCAACGGCCCTGCTCTGGGCCCTCACTGAGATGCCCGCACCGCGGGAATGTACGAGATCCAAATGACTGTGGCCCATCAAAATCCAAACTTGGAGAAGTGGGCAGACTCTTCAGAGGCTGTGACCCCTAGCTCTGATCTTAGAGAAGTCCTCTCTTTCTCTCAGGAGGGCAAAGTCATTTTCCTCCTTCCTCGGACTAATCCTCATAAGAAGAACTTCATCAAAGGCTGTCGGCTCTACTAAGGACGATCTGCCAGCCAGAGAGTAGGCACCAGAAGGCAGGGATCAGAGAGACGGGGGCTGGAAGCATCACCACGCCCTCTGTTGGCTCTTTTTTCAAACAGTCACTGGACCGCCAGGATTGACGTGTACCTTCCTGAGACCTCAGGTAAAGCACTCAGGGTCTTGGGAAGAGAGAGGCCTTAGATGTTAGTGCTCCCCACGCCCTCAGGTTCTGACCGACTGCTGCGGGATCCTGGGATCCTAAGTCATTTCTTCTGGTCTTGGTTTCCTCAGATGGTTGGATGGCATCACCGGCTCGATGGACATGAGTTTGAACAAGCTCCAGGAGTTGGTGAAGGACAGGGAAGCCTGGTGTGCTGTAGTCCATGGGGTTGCAAAGAGCTGGACACAACTGAGCGAATGAACTGAACTGAACTGGCTTCCTCAGCTATGGAAAGCTTGCGAGAGACCCTGAAAAGTCCTGCTCTCTGCAAGAATGTCCATCACAGCCTTATTTACAGTGAGAAACAATGGGAACCTACCTAGCCAGAACTAGACTAGTTCACACTCACTGAGTTACATCACGTGCCAGGCACTGTGTGCATCACTAAGTATGTGCCCACTTATTTAATCCTCACTCCTTCCCTGTGAGGCGGGGATGGCGTCCTTATTATAGAAATGGGGAAACTGAGTCACAGAGCTGTTGAATATCTCATGGGGTCATGCAGTTTAAAAGGGGTGGAGCTGGGATCAGATTCTGGGCAGTGCGGCTCTGCTGTTTGAGCGGAGACACTCAACAACCTCACCCTGTAGACAATGGTTAAAGACACTGCTTTACAGCCAGTTCTTGAAGAATGATACGGCTTTCACAACTAGTGCTAACTCAGAGGGGGCAACACTCTGCATACTTTTTCTGTATATATGTCATACTTCAGTAAAAATTTCCCTGGTGGCTCAGTCAATAAAGAATTGCCTGCAATCCAGGAGACCTGGGTTTGATCCGTCGGTTGGGAAGATCTCCTGGAGAAGGAAATGGCAACCCATTCCAGTATTCTTGCCTGGGAAATCCCATGGATTTCCTGGTGGGCTCCAGTCCACGGGGTCACAAGAGTCGGATAAGACTTGGTGACTAAACCATCACCATCAATAAAAATTTACTCAAATAATAAATAATAAAATGGAAAATTATTTGGACATAAGTTTAGGTGAACAAAATGCAGAATTAAAATTAGTCTAAAGATAGGAGTTTTTAAATTATAGTTGATTTACAGTTTGTGTTAGTTTGTGGTATATAGCAAAGTGAATCAGTTATATGTATATATTTATATATATGTACACTTTTTCATACTCTTTTCCATCACAGGCTATTACAGGATGTTGAATATAGTTC
>SJYV01038929.1:12709-25655 GCA_006410875.1 Neotragus pygmaeus
CACAGCTCAATACCCAAGGTGGGGCAAGGAGCTGGCTTGCAGGGATGACCTCAGTGGGTGGGGCCTGGCTTGTGGTCACCAAGGTAAACATAAGTATGAAATCAGATCTTGGCAAATGAGGAGGTTTTAGATGAGAAGATGAGACAAAGGCAGGCAGCCTGACATATTTCAAAGCACAAATGCTGAGAAGTTCTTGCAAGTGAGACTAGAGGACAGGGAAGGGACAGGAACAGAGTAGAGACTTGTGTAAAGAGGAGAAAAGGCTCAGGGCTGTGGAGGGTCTGCCTGCATGTGAGGAGGCATTTCCAGCTCCAATGTCCCTGTGAGGATAGCAGGCTGGCTGTAAAGTGGGTGTTATGGGTGGGGGCACTGAGTCTAGAGAGGTCAGAGACCTGCACCAGTCACACATCATGGAAGTCTCAGAGCAGACTGGAAGAAGGCCTGTGGTCCTCCCCTCCTGCCTTCACAGGATATGGCCTCCAGGTGGCGGACCCTGAGACCCACACTCTGTGTGAGATGAGAGTCTATGAAGATTGGCTTGATTATTCAGACAATGAGAAACTGATAAATATATTTGATAAGGGAGATTAAATGACATGATCAAAATTATATCTTATAAAGGTTGGCCACAGCATTAAGGAGTACAGAGAGGCAGAATGAGATGGGAAATTTGGGAGATGATCCTCTATCCAGGTAGAATACAGTTTAGACCATGGAAAAGAGAAGAGAAGAGGTAGTTGGGGGGGTGGGGAGGGGAACGCAGGGTCTTGTGAGAGGCCAGCCCCTGACTGTGACTAGAAAAGGGTGGAGCTGAATGAAGAAGAGTCAAAGGAGATTTGAGTCTTGGTGCCTGGGGGAAGATGGAGAAGGAAATGGCAACCCACTCCTGTGTTCTTGCTTAGAGAATCCCAGGAATGGGGGAACCTAGTAGGCTGCTATCTCTGGGGTCACACAGAGTCGGACACGATTAAGTGAGTTAGCAGCAGCAGCAGCCTGGGGGAAGAAGCAGACCTGTGGGATGGAGGCAGAATAGGTGCTGGAGGGAAGATGTAGCTTTCTTCCATGTGCACACGTTCCCACTAAAAAGGCACCAGAAGTGACACTATTTTCTCAAGAGCACTTGGCGAGCATCCATGCTAAGTCACTCAGTCATGTCTGACTCTGAACCTAAGGACTGTAGCCCACCAGGTTCCTCTATCCATGGGATTTTCCAGGCAAGGATACTGGAGTGGGTTGCCATTTCCTTCTCCAGGGGATCTTACCATCCTTCAGGGAAAGAACCTATGTCTCCTTTTGTTTCCTGCATTGGCAGGCAGATTCTTTACCACTAAACACTACCTCGGTTCAGTTCAGTCATTCATTTATGTCCAACTCTTTACGACCCCATGGACTGCAGCATGCCAGGCTTCCCTGCCAATCACCAACTCCTGGAGCTTAATCAAACTCATGTTCATTGAGTCGGTGATACCATCCAACCATCTCATCCTCAGTTATCCCCTTCTCCTCCCAGCTTCAATCTTTCCCACCATCAGGATCTTTTCAAATGAGTCAGTTCTTCACATCAGGTGGCCAAAGTATTGGAGTTTCAGCTTCAATGAATATTCAGGACTGATTTGCTTTATGATTGACTGGTTGGATCTCCTTGCTGTCCAAGAGATTCTCAAGAGTCTTCTCCAATACCACAGTTCAAAAGCATCAATTCTGTGGTGTTCAGCTTTCTTTATAGTCCAACTCCTTTATAGGAGACTGACCCAGACTTGCTTGGGAATGTCCAGGAGTCTCTGGCACAGGGGTGGGTCAATGATGGCATGCTGCAGAGTCAGGGTCACTGAGTGTGGCAGTGTGCATGGGACCTTTTGAAGGAGGTCACCATTATCTTCATTACTCCCACCATAGTTTGGCCTCAGGTCAAACAACAGGAAGGGAACACAGCCTCCACCATCAACAGAAAATCAGGTTAAAGATTTACTGAGCATGGCCCCGCCCATCAGAACAAAACCCAGTTTCCCCCTCTGTCAGTCTCTCCCATCAGGAAGCTTCCATAAGCCTCTTATCCTTATCCATCAGGGGGCAGACAGAATGAAAACATGATCACAGATAACTAACCAAATTGACCACATAGACCACAGTCTTGTCTAACTCAATGAAACTATGAGCCATGCCANGTCTCTCCCATCAGGAAGCTTCCATAAGCCTCTTATCCTTATCCATCAGGGGGCAGACAGAATGAAAACATGATCACAGATAACTAACCAAATTGACTACATAGACCACAGTCTTGTCTAACTCAATGAAACTATGAGCCATGCCATATAGGGCCAACCAAGATGGACCAGTCATGGTGGAGAATTCTGACAAAACTTGGTCTGCTGGAGAAGGAAATGGCAAACCACTTCAGTATGATTTTCTTGAGAAGCCTATGAAAAGCATGAAATGGCAAAAAGTGCCATCTGGGAAGCCCAAATAATTTTGAGCAAATAAAGTCAAGAATGTTTGTCCAGCAATCATATTTCCCTGAGTACTGAGTTTCAGAAAGATCAGAAGACTCTGGCTGTGAGCAGGAATGTAACAGGTGAAATGCTGGATGGGGCTTCTGCTCTGAGAGGCTCACCCTTCTCTGTCTGCACTGGCTGGAGGCAGGTACACTCACCTGTAATCCTAGCCCTCCCTGCCTCCCTGTGCCTGCCCTCACTCTATCCTGAGACTTCAGGGTTTAGCTGAATGAGGAAGCTAAGCTGCACCCAGGCTCTGCCAGAGCTCATGTATGGTTACTCTGCTTCTGGGTATCCTCTGTATAAAAGTAGGGAGTCATATAAATTAATCCCAACCTCCTAATTTACTGATCCTCCCCTTTTTCCCATTTAGTAACATGTATATACTATTGTATATAAAATAATCAATAAGGACCTATTGTATAGCATAGGGAACTCAATATTCTATAATAACCTAAATGGGAAAAATATCTGAAAAAAAATGGATATATGTATATGTATAAATGAATCACCTTGCTGTACTCTTGAAACTAACGCAACATTGGAAATCTATATTCCAAAATGAAAGAAAAGTTAAATTAAAAAGTAAAAAGAGATAACACTACAAGAGAAAAAAGAATAAAAGATTAAAAAATAAAAGTAGGGAATCTGATTATGTTGTGTTGTGTCTGCAGTCCTTCTAATGAATTTTTAATATTTCCAAATACCTTATAACGGGCCAGATTCACAAACAGCAGAACATTATCATGGGCATCTTAAAACTTAGTGAGAAGATGACCAAATATATGAGAAAGACAGCTGGGGGCTGGCTGCCTCTCTGCAGAGGATAAGCCATGGACCTAGGGTTTAATCCCTAATTGGGGAAATAAGGTCCCATAAGACTCAGGGTGCAACTAAATATGTAAATAAACACAAGATGTCAGAGTATGTTGTTTTGATTTGGATCTTTTGGTTTCTTTTGGAGACTTGCCTCTAGCCTCCTCAGTCAGGAGTAAGACTGGCCAATTAATGTTTTCTGTCTTCCTCCACTCTCACCTTGACCTAAGAGGCTCAAAGACAGCCAGAAATGCTAGGAGATAGGCATTTAGTTGGTTCTAGAATTCTTGTCGCCTCCCCTCTGCCTTTTATGTGGAGCCCCAAGAAGTCCAGGGAGCCAATGTGTCCTCACACAGGACCCAGATGTGGGGCTTCCTCATCCATACCTGCCTGCCCACACCATCTCCTGAGGGGCTCCCCAGCAACTGTGTTCTCTCTTGCAGTGAAGTTCTGAGTGAATGCTATCCTTCTTTCACACTAAGGTCTGAGCAGAGGACTTGCAACAGCCACACTCCCACTTGTGTTCAATTCTGACTTGGAGTGTGCATTCAAAACTTGGGCTTATTTAAGAAAAAGAACACATAGGTGAACCCAAAGACTTGTATTTCCAAGCCCAAGCCATGTGCTGGAAAGGTGGAATCACTTAGGATCTCAGACTTCAATGATTCATTAGAAATCTAGAAAAAAAATATACTTATGAGTCATGAATTTATTCCGGATCCCTTACTCTGAACATAAAAAATAAATAAATAAATAAGAATGAAATATTTTTCCATCAAAAAACATGTTTTCCTATTTATCATGTTTCTCTTACCTGAAAAAAAAGGATATGAACTCTTTTTGACTGTTCCTCTTCTTTTATGAAGAATGTTTTCTTGATTCTTGCCCTGACATGGAGGGCATATGTTCTGAAGAGGGTAAGGATTATAATTCACATTAGTGATGAACTTAGTGGGCTTCATTGACAAGTGTATTAACAATGTGCCCACAACTCCATACTCAGGAGGAATATGAAGGGTGGCCACAGCCCCCTAAACATGTGCAACTCATCTCTTATTTTTTCAATTTATTATTAGCATCTTAAATATAAGTGTTTCTTATTAGAAGATAACCAGATCAATAACATCAAGGTCCAAGTTAACCTAGGTGCTTGGCTTAGGGTCTCATCAGTGAGTCCTCCTTGTGAAATTAAGCAATCCCCTGTGGTGCTCCTGGGCACAAAAAGATTGAACCATAAAGAAGGCTAAGCATTGAAGAATTGATGCTTTCAAATTGTGGTGCTGGAGAAGACTACTGAAAGTCCCTTGGGCTGCAAGATCAAATCAGTCAATCCTAAAGGAATTCAACCCTGAATATTCATTACAAGGACTGATACTGAAGTTGAAGCTACAATACTTTGGCCGACTGATTTGAATAGCCAATTCATTGGAAAAGACCCTGATGCTGGGAAAGATTGAGGAGAAGGGGACAGTAGAAGATGAGATGGTTGGATGGCATCACCAATTCAATGGACATGAGTTTGAACAAACTCTGGGAGATGGTGAAGACTGGCATGCTGCAGTCCATGAGGTCATAAAGAGTCAGGGATATCTTAGTGACTGAACAACAAAAACAATGACCTGCAATAAATTATACGTATATTACAAGTATTGGTAAAATTAGTAGCGTGTTTAGATCTTTACCTCAAAAGAATCAATGCATACAGATATCGAATCATTAATATCTATACCTAAAACTAATGTAATTTTATAATCAATTATACCTCTAAAAATTAAAAAAAGATAAAAAAGAATCAATGAAGAAATACTACCAATAAGTGCATGTCCCTAGCATATATATAGTATGCTTGTGTGTACCTCATGTCTATGCCTTTCACCCCAGCACACCCTGTTCTTAGCCTGGCACCCTGCAAAATTGGGTGCAAACTCTGAAGGAGCACCCAGTTCAGTTGTGGAAAGAGAGTTGCAACAGATGAAGAAGTAAATGCTGCAGAATGAGTAAGAAAGGGTTTCCCAAAAAGAGGTGAGATTTCGGTTGTGTCTTAAAATGTCACCTGATTGCTATGCATTGTCTGAGTGAGTCTGTGACCAACCAGTACCCATCTTCCCTTCCAGACTCTGATTTTTCTTCAGCAAGTCCCTTGATCCCATTAATATACCTCATTTACCACAGTTTGTTCCTAGGATGTGCACATGTCCCAGTCCAGGCCAAGAAGAGTGATGTGTGGACCTCAGCTGGCACTGTTGGAAACAGAGACTCTTTCTTCTGGACATAACAAGTGAGGTATGTCAGCACAGAGCCCCAGAGGAGTCTCAGGAGACTGAAACTAGCAGGTAGGAGATGAAAGACATCCTGACCCATCATGGAGCCTGATCCAGACGTAACCAAGAAACCCTTGACTTTGAACTATTCAGTTATTCCAGCAAACAAAATCAATCCAATTTGAGTGAGATTTTCTCGAACAGAACTTTGAAGGACAAAGGCATCAAGTGTGTTTGAACAGACACTTTCCACTGCTTCTAAGGGAAAAGCTGATGCAAACCCTTATCTAAATGTGTCTAAGAGAAGACTGTCTAGTGTGCTCTGCATCTTTTTCTTTTGTATCATCAGGTTCTGCAATTTCCCACAGCTATCCACTGAATTTTCATTTCCATTTTGCATAGTTCTAGTAATGTTTAGATTAAAAATATACAGTCACAGTCCCCTGTCATAAAGTTGATCTAAGTTTGGAGTAATTTTCAAGAGTATAACCTCTGTTGCCAAGGACCAAGCTCTTCCTAGGGTCTTGCAGAATTAATATTGCCTTGTGTCCACCATTTGTCACAACTAGAGAGAGAAACCACCCAACTGGCCATTTGTCACTCTTAAAAGGGCCCAGCCCTGACTTATCAGGGTGTTTCTTGTCCTGAATTTTCTCACTTATGCATACAATTTTGTCTCTAACAGTAGTAAGCAGGTATTTACTCTGGTCACTTTGTTGTAGTTAAAAGAACACCCTGAGTGAACCTAAGCTGAGACACCCCTTCCTGATGGAAAGGATTCCTGTGTTGCACTATGAAACATCCCCCTTGTCCTGGCAACTTTGGGCTTCATATTTAATATTCATCACTTGCTTTCACATAGGCTATATTACTTATTCAAAAGCAGAGACATTACTATGCCAACAAAGGTCCGTCTAGTCAAGGCTATGGTTTTTCCAGTGGTCTTGTATGGATGTGAGAGTTGGACTGTGAAGAAAGCTGAGCACCGAAGAATTGATGCTTTTGAACTGTGGTATTAGAGAAGATTCTTGAGAGTCCCTGGACTGCAAGGAGATCCAACTAGTCCATCCTAAAGGAGATCAGCCCTGGGTGTTCTTTGGAAGGAATGATGCTAAAGCTGAAACTCCAGTACTTTGACCACCTCATGAGAACAGCTGACTCATTGGAAAAGACTCAGATGCTGGGAGGGATTGGGGGCAGGAGGAGAAGGGAATGACAGAGGATGAGATGGCTGGATGGCATCACTGACTCGATGGACATGAGTTTGAGTGAACTCCGGGAGTTGTGATGGNAAGAGCTGACTCATTGGAAAAGACTCAGATGCTGGGAGGGATTGGGGGCAGGAGGAGAAGGGAATGACAGAGGATGAGATGGCTGAATGGCATCACCGACTCGATGGACGTGAGTTTGAGTGAACTCCTGGAGTTGGTGACGGACAGAAAGGCCTGGAGTGCTGTAATTCATGGGGTCGCATAGAGTCAGACACGACTGAGCATCTGAACTGAACTGAGGGTGTGAGCTTATGCAACCAGGCATAATGTTCTAACCATACGAACAACCACTCACTCCACAAATGTCTACCACTCACTCCACAAATGTCCCAACCGCCAGCTATTTCCAATAGCTCTGGGTGAAAGCTTCCTAATTATGTTGCCTAATTGCCAATGAAAGAAAGACTTTCCTCAAAGGAGGGAAAAAAAAAACAACACTAGCAAAATTATTAAAAGAATATCAGTGGGCGTTTATTAAAGTGGAAACTCAGATGATAATCACAGAGATATCTAAAGAGGCTTCAAGGAAACAAGACACAAGAGACAAAATTATCAGCCTCACAGATAGCTGTTCAAATGTTGATCAGAGATAGTACGCTACAAGGGAATGAGTAAAATTGTGGAAAGCTTATCAAAATTCTATAAGGGCTGAAAGGACCACCTTCATGTAGCCACATCCCATGGAAAGCATTTGAAAAATTAAGGTACTAAACCACCAGATGGAACTCTCTTTTCCAAGAACCAAAGTATTCCCTTTTAAATGTCAGATGTAGCTATGTCAGTGTGCAGGTGTGTATATTAGGGAAAGATTAAGCTTAATGATAAAGGCTCAGAACCATGAGAAAGCCCTGACACTCTGTTATCAAATCATCTCTAGATCTGTAGTTGACGTTTTTCTCTTGTGACAAAGACTGGGTTCTTTGATTAGACTGACAACATCAGAATAAATCACCTCACCAGAAGACGAGGTAGGCAGAGGAATGCTTATGCGTCAGTGTCTCAGCGATAACAGAGCTGCCAATAAGCAAAATGTTCTTTTGTTGCCTTTTTATCCTTCAAGTTTTAAAACAAAGTCAAGACGTTAGTGGTCATATAATTTTTAAAGAAGCATCAGAGTTCATTTATCTTCTGTTTAGTTGACAATCACTTTTCTGTGGTGGAGGCGGGCAGTTGTGTACTGTGTGAGTACACAGACTCCCCATCTGCCCCCCGGGTCATCAGATATCTTTGGTCCCCAAGGCAGCAAAAGTAGCTCTCTTCTATGTCTCTTGAAAAGGACAAATGAAAAAAGCAAGTAGAAACCCAGCCTAATTAAAGCCCATGGCTGTGCATGAAATGTATTTGGAACAAAATTTTTATTTCATTTTCAATACTCCTGAACATATCTCCTCAGAGTCTTATCTACCCACTTCAATACAACGTGTTAAGGGCATTACAAATGGTCGCAGGAGGTATTTTGCAGTAGTTGTCAACTCCAAAATCATTCTCATCACACCAACCTTGAGAGCACCTGGCTGGGCAGCAGCCCTCTGGTTGCAAGTCACAGCAGCATGCCCACCAGGTATAGAGCCAGGGTATCCCCACAGTAGCCTGTTATCCCTGACAAGGCCCTGTCTGCAATCTCTATAGGGAGGAGAGTTTCCCTGTCACTACAGACCATGGTACGAGTGTTATATTCAGGAGCCAGTCTATACAACTACCCCATGGTGGCCATTTGTCAACCCTCATGCTAAGTCACTTCAATCCGACTCTTTGTGAGCTTATGGACTGTAGCCAGGCTCCTCTGTCCATGGGATTCTCCAAGCAAGAATACTGAATTGGGTTGTAATTTCCTCCTTCAAGGGATCATCCTGACCCAGGGAGTGAACCCGAGTGTCTACATCTCCTGCATTGGCAGGTAGATTCCTTACTGCCAATGCCACTTGGGAAGCAACAGCCTCATGGTGACCATCTGTCAGCCCTCAGTAGAATAAAAAGGATGACCTTGAAGATGAAGCACTTCAATGGGAATTTTCTCCTCAAATACCAAAGGCATTATTTTCTTAGGAAGTCCATATGAAGGAAACAATGTCCACATACTGGTATCTCAACTCAACTTCTTATCCTGCAGATACAGGTTTTTATTTTGGAAAGATTTTTAAATATACACACAGGACCCTGCCTACGGAAAAACTGCTTTAAGTAAATAAAGAAACTATATACTGGCCCCAAATCAATCTATAACTATAGATTGCCTCCTTTCTGAGGAGTATATCTAGATGATAATAGGTACCAACATATTCTCAAGTACCTAAGAACGTTTTTCTACAGGACTTGGATGGCCAATACTTATTTTCTTTCAAGAATATCTAGCCCCAACAGAGTGGTACTGTGCCCACCAAGCATGTGGGCCAAATACTCAGAAGATGTGACAAAGGTAAACACTTAGAAAAGGCACTACATTAGGGTCTTGTTTCAAAAAGGCAGTACTTGAATTACCTTCTTTGGTGGATACCTGCGGTTGTTATAATAGAAATCAAGAGTGACTCCCACGTTTCCTTCCAAAAGTGACAGTGAAAGTCAAGTCGCTCAGTCGTGTCTGAGTTTTTGCGACCCGTGGACTGTAGCCTACCAAGCTCCTTCGCCCATGGGATTCTCCAGGCAAGAACACTGGAGTGAGTTGCCATTTCCTTCTCCAGGGGATCTTCCCGACCCAGGGATCAAACCCAGGTCTCCCACATTGCAGGCAGATGCTTTATCCTCTGCACCACCAGGGAAGCCTTTAAATACAAGAAGACAGTCTCTCAGAAAACCTCCTATAGAGACACAACTTCAGATCCAATTACTAATATCAAAGATTTCAAGGGAGGAAAGGAAGCCAGGTTGAAAGAAGGGGGAGGAGGCGGGAGAAGGGGGGCAAAAGGGTGGCCTTACAGACGTCTCCTGCCACCTAAGATACCCAGGCATTATGGGACTTTTCCCTGGGCCTCCAGAGAAGAGAGGACTGGAACTCGGCCCTACCAAGAAAGTACTATCTATATCTCAGATATGACTCATATAAGCAAATGATGGTCTGTCATCTGCAAAGCCAGGGTTACCCAGGAAATGAGGCAGTCACAGCTGTTGCTAAGAGATAGGTGAATCCATCTTCCTGGCATAATAGGAGTTCAGAGTGCTAACTTCAAGGAACTGCTTTCACCTAACAGTAACACGACACCTTTGTGAGAACAGGGGTCAATCTCCCAGGGGGAGCTGGTTTGAGCTGCAGTAAAGAGAAGACGACCCCAGAAGCAACTTTGAAGGAATCAAGGTACACTTCTCCTGGCTTCACTTCCACATCATCGTGTCTGCCATTCTTGCCCAATTAGCAATGATTGACTCTTGTCAGTGCCGGGAATTCTGACAGCAAAGACTGCCTTTTCCTATGATTTGCCTGCCATTAACAATCCTCCCAACTTAGTTGACTGTGGAATGGGTTTAAGGCATCATTAACAGTGTAACATAGCCAACTAGAACACTTATTAGTGTAATTGTGACCCTAACACCAGGGAAAGAAAAAAAAAATTCCATGTCATGGATTACAATGTGTTATCTTGGCTGGGCTATGGGGCCCAGACATTTGGTCAAATAATAGGTATTTCTATGAAGGTAATTGTGGACATAACTAACATTTATAATCATTTGACTATTAAAGCAAATTATTGTACATATGGATGCTGCTGCTGCTTCCGTTGCTAAGTTGCTTCAGTCGTGTCTGACTCTGTGCGACCCCAGAGATGGCAGCCCACCAGGCTCCCCCATCNTCTTGAGAGTCCCTGGACTGCAAGGAGATCCAACTAGTCCATCCTAAAGGAGATCAGCCCTGGGTGTTCTTTGGAAGGAATGATGCTAAAGCTGAAACTCCAGTACTTTGACCACCTCATGAGAACAGCTGACTCATTGGAAAAGACTCTGATGTTGGGAGGGATTGGGGGCAGGAGGAGAAGGGGAAGACAGAGGATGAGATGGCTGGATGGCATTACCAGCTTG
Source organism: Neotragus pygmaeus (assembly GCA_006410875.1). Lineage (NCBI taxonomy): Eukaryota > Metazoa > Chordata > Mammalia > Artiodactyla > Bovidae > Neotragus > Neotragus pygmaeus. Next base: position 23,558 of record SJYV01038929.1, read on the forward strand.
ATGGACGTGAGCTTGAGTGAACTCCGGGAGTTGGCGATGGACAGGGAGGCCTGGTGTGCTGCAATTCATGGGGTCACAAAGAGTCAGACACGACTGCACGACTGAACTGAACTGAACTGATATCGCTTATAGCCTTCCATTTGTCTGAAATGCCTTCTAACCCAACACTTTCCCATCATTCTCCAGGTTCTCTTCTTTCCAGGAGCAAATGAAATCATTTCTTCTCCAAGGAGTCTTCTCTTCCTGTATTCTGAGGAACTGAGCTTCCTTCTGTATTTGATACCCTTTATGCCCTGACCTTGTTGTTTGTACGTGTGCCTTTCTCATTAATTTATGAGAGCTACTGAGAACACATTTTTGACCCAATCTCCTGGGACAATTGTGGTTAACAAATGTATGTTAAAATAAGTGTAACTGGACCAAGCCTAAATAATCTAAAACTAGCAGTAGGGAAATAATTTAGTAACATAACATCTCTAGATGTGTGTGGTCCCAGGGTATATAGGGGGCAGCCAGCATTTAATGATTTGGTGCATCCCTTCAGAATGAGCTGTGCACAAGCTGTCTGGGTACTGTTGGTGGCCTGAGCATCATTAATAATTCAGAGTCTGCATTTGGAGAAGCCCTTGTCTGCCAAGTTTGGAAGAAGAGGCAAAATGACTCAAGCTGAGAAAGAAGGGCAAAAGAAAATGCAAGAGCACAGCCATAATCTTGATGACTATTAAAAATCTCCAGCTATTGATTTTATATGCAGAACATGTCAGGCTCAGAAATGAACCAGGAGAGATATCTTTAATAACAACAAAGGAAAGAATATAATTTATGTGGATGTTGGAAAAGAAGCATTAAAAATTACATCGTGATTAATAATTTGGAGAATTTTTAAAATATTTGGGATGGCAATTTTGAAGTGTCTCTGGGTATATTCATCACTGAAGTGGTTTCCCCAAGGCTTTGTGCTGTCTTGGTATGGAGAAAACAGTATTTCTGTGAAACCCTGCAGTCATAATGAAGGCAGGGCACCCTGGGAAAAGAAAGCAGTCTAAATGCAGAAGTGGAGGAGGAGAGGAAAGGAATTGCACTAGCTCTTCAAATCAACAAATATTTACTGTAGCCACCACTTCTAGGTATAGGCTGCTAAAATGGGAGCTGGGAAAATACAACCAAGCCCAAGGCTCTGCCTCTCATAGCACTCAGTATCTCATTGTGGAAAGCAGGAGACAAGGCAAGAACCTATGAAAAGCAAATAATGATCTACTATCTACAGGGCACTGTGAACATGGAGAGGCAGAGAAAGCTGTTTCTTATCCACAACAGCATCCTTGGAAAACAATTCAAAAACCCACATACAATTACACAATAGAAGTTTGCTAGTGGCAGAAAACAATGAAAGATTTGTTATTTGTTTATTTGGATTTGTTATTTGCTTAGTTGTTTGTTTGGATTTATTTGTTTATTTGGATTTGTTTATTTGGTATTTGTTTATTTGGATTTGTTATTTGTTTATTTGGATTTGTTTATTTAGAAAGATACAGTGTGTATACCACAGGCAGAGGTGGAATCATGAGCTTGGGAATTAGAGCACGGGCTCTTATCAGCCTGAGCCATCCTCTTTCCCTANATTTGGTATTTGTTTATTTGGATTTGTTATTTGTTTATTTGGATTTGTTTATTTAGAAAGATACAGTGTGTATACCACAGGCAGAGGTGGAATCATGAGCTTGGGAATTAGAGCACGGGCTCTTATCAGCCTGAGCCATCCTCTTTCCCTACCAGAGTCTCCATTTCCCCATCCATAAGACAAAATGTTAGAGGCTCATGATGGACAATTCCAGTTCAGCATTCTGCGAAGTAGGTAAGTGGAATGTTGAGGTTTGCAGAAGGTGGAGGCAAAATAACAGGGAAACTAATTCAAGAAATGTGAAGGGAAAAGTAACATTTGGTTGCGGGGACAGAGAGAATCAGGCTTCCCCTATGGCTCAGGGCAAAAAATCTGCCTACAAAGCAGGAGATGCAGAAGACAAGGCTTCGATTCCTGGTTTGAGAAGATTCCCCTGGAGAAGAAAATGCCAACCCACACCAGTGTTCTTTCTGGGAA
>SJYV01038930.1:0-11709 GCA_006410875.1 Neotragus pygmaeus
GACAGGGAGGCCTGGTGTGCTGCAGTCCATGGGGTTGCAAAGAGTCAGACATGACTGAGTGACTGAACTCAACTGATGCCTGTTACCTGAGACTGTGAAAGACATAGTCACCCAGTACACACAGCCAGATCCCCAGCTGGAACTTGGTTACCCAGGCCTTGGTGTCCTTGGCTGCCCACTGGACTAGGCTGTGAATAGGCCCAAAGCCATGGCTGACTGGATATGAGTTTGACTCTAAAGAAACTCTGGGTTTTATAAAAGTATACATACACTTATCATATAACCGTACCATTGTTAGATATTCAAGATAAATGAAAACATGTGTAGACAGACTTATATGCAGATAGTTGAAGCAGCTATATTCATAGTAGAAATAACTAAAATATTCTTCAGCAGGCCATGAGATAAGCAAATTACAGTATATCCATTCAATAGAATGTTACTCAGCAATAAAAAGAACAGACTCTTGACACACATAGTTTTTAAAAGTGAATTTATTTCTGGCTGCTCTAGGTCTTCATTGCTGTTGGGGACTTTCTTCAGTTTTGGGGAGCAGGGGTTACTCTTCGTTGCCGTGCATGGTCTCTCACTGTGGTGGCCTCTCTTGCAGAGGAGCACAGGCTCTAGGCAAGTGGGCGCAGGAGTTGCGGCATGCAGGCTCAGCAGCCCTGANGGACTTTCTTCAGTTTTGGGGAGCAGGGGTTACTCTTCGTTGCCGTGCATGGTCTCTCACTGTGGTGGCCTCTCTTGCAGAGGAGCACAGGCTCTAGGCATGTGGGCGCAGGAGTTGCGGCATGCAGGCTCAGCAGCCCTGAGGAATGTGGACTCCTTCCGGACCAGGGGTCAGATGCATGTCCCCTGCACTGGCGGGCAGATTCTTACCTTGTATCCTATCTTATTCTTATTTCACTCTACCACCAGAGAAATCTGACACATGTAGTTTTGATGACTATCAAAAATACGTAATGTTAGATAGAAGAAGCCTGACACGAAATAGTATAGACTATCTCCATGTATGTAAAATTACAGAGGGAAAATCACAGATCTTCAGGGACCGAAAGTAGATTGGTGGTTGCCTGAGGGCTTACGGAGAGATTAACATCAGTGAGGCCTGAGGAAACTCTCTAGGGGTGATGAAGTGTTATATCTAGATTGTGGTGGAAGACATGTGGATATATGCATTTATCAAAAGTTAAACTTTCTGATAAAGTGGTTGCATTTTGTAGTATCTGTGTGTGTGCTAGGTCGATTCAGTTGTCTGACACTGCGATCCTGTGGACTGTAGCTTGCCTGGTTTCTTTGTCCATGGGATTCTCCAGGCAAGAATGCTAGAATGGTTGCCGTTTCCGCCTCCAGGGGATCTTCCAACCCAGGGATTAACCCACATCTCTTCTGTCTCCTGCATTGGCAGGTGAGCTCCTTGCCACTAGCACCACCTGGGAAACACTTAATAGTATATAAAGCCCTTTATATCTTAATGAACTTTATTTTTTAAAAAAAGATGAAGAAGCCAGAGGAAAGACAAATGGAAAACATAGTTCTCTGGTCATGTCCCTTTAACTACAGTGTGCCTTAGCACAGGTCTAGGAAGGGATGGCAGAGGAAGAGCATAGTGGACTGGTGGGATTTACTGCCCAGCTTACGAATCATTCTGTATTACCAGTGTTAGTCACTTAGTCGTATCTCTTAGTGACTGCATGGACTGTAGCCTGCCAGGCTCCTCTGTCCTTGGAATTCTCCAGGCAAGAATACTGGAGTGGGTTGCCATTTCCTTTTCGAGGGGATCTTCCTGACCCAGGGATTGAACCTGGGTCTCCTGCATTTTAGGCAGATTCTTTACCATCTGAGCCACTAAGGGAAGTTCTATGTACTATAATACATTCTAAATTTTAGAATAGGTGGGATTTTTTTCAATTAAAATTTTAAATTGTAAAATATATATAACATAAAATTCATCATTTTTACCATCTCAAAATGTACAGTTGAAGTAGAATAAAAAAAAATACAGTTCAGTGATATTAAGTACACTTACATTGTTATGCAACCACCACCATCAGTATTCTTAAGATGTCAGATTTGTTTTAATGGATCTGTAGTTTCAAAGGCATCCCATTAAAAATCCCAGTAGCCTTTGTAGAGTTGATAAATTGTATCTAAAATTTAAATGTAAATGCAAAGGACCTAGAATAGCCAAAACAATCTTAAAAAGGTAAAACATAGTTGGGAGACTAAGACTACTGGACTTTAAGGTTTATTGTAAAGCTATAGAAATCAGTAGAGTGTTTGTATTGGTGTGAAGCTAAGCGTAATAGATCAAACAGAACAGAATGAAGAGTTCAGAAACAGATGCACACATACATAGTCAGTTGAGTTTTGTCAACGATTCCAAAGTAGTTCAATAGAGGAAGAAGAATTTTTTCAACAAATGATGCTGAACAATTGGATATCCATATGCACAAAAATGAACGTCTATCATTTCCTCACACCATATACAGTAATTAGCTCCCAGTGGATCACAGGTCTACCTGTATGGGTTAAAAGTCTAAAACTTCTAAAAGAAGACACAGAAGACTATTTTAGTGACCTCTGTTTTAGCAGAAAGTTTTAAAATGGGACACAGGGGCTTCCCTGGTGGTCCAGTGGTTAAGAGTCCATCTACCAATTCAGGGGACACAAGTTCAGTCCCTGGTCTGGGAAGAGCCCACGTGGCCCTGGGAAACTGAGCCCTGCCCCACAACTGCTGAGCCTTCATGCTGCAAGTGCTAAGGCCCGCGCATCCAGGGCCTGTGCTCCAGAACAGGAGAAGCCACCACAATGAGAAGCCCGAGAAGCCCAACAAAAAGTAGCCTGTGCTCACTGAAATTAGAGAAAGCCCATACACAGCAGCAAAGACCCAGCACAGCCAAAAATGAACGAATGAATAAATAAATTTTAAAAGAGAAAATGGGACACAGAAAGCACCAACTGTAAAGCAAAAATCAATAAATTGCACTTCATCTAAATTAATAACATTTGATTTTCAAAAATGCTGTGACAAAAATGAAAAGGCAAGCCACAGACTAAGAGAAAATTTGGGCAAAATATATATCCATCAAAGGACTTTATTGAGAATATTTAAAGACCTCTTAAAACCTAATAAAAAGATAAACGATGCAATTTCAAAAAAATGGGTAGGGTCTTCCCTGGTGTTCCAGCGGCTAAGACTCTGCACTCTTAATGCGAACTCCCAGGTTCGATCCCTAGTCAGGAAGCTAGATCCCACATGTCACATCTAAGACCTGGCACAGCCAAATAAGTAAATAAAATAAGCGTTTTAAAAATGGGTAAAATATTTGAAGAGTCACTTTACAAGAGAAGATATGTGACAAGAGAAGATATGTGAATGGCACATAAGCAAATGAGAAGATATTCAACATCATTAGTCATGAAGGAAATGTAAGTTACAGCCACAATGAGTTACTGCTACACACTGACTAGAATGTCTTTAGAGACTATGTTATTCAGGGTGTGGAGCAATTGGAACTCTCAGTTACTGCTGATAGGAATCTGAAATGGTGCAGTTTATCAGTGTTTTAAAATGTTAAGCATGTATCTATGATACATTCAACCATTTCATTCCTAGGATTTTCCCTAAAGAAGAAAAGAAAGCATAGGTTCGATAAGGCCCTTGTACCTGGATGTTCATAGTTTTATTTGTGATAGCCAAAAGTAGAGACAATCCAAATGTCCATCAGCAGTTGAATGCATAAACAGATTGTGGTATATCCATACAATAGTATACTGCTTAGCAATAAGAAGAGTAAACCATAGAAAAGTTTAGCAGTATGGAAGAATCTTAAGAGAGTGGTGTTAAGTGAAAGAGTTAGACAAAAAAGAGCTTTGTTACATGCTGTGTGAATCTGTTTCATAATTCTAGAAATTGCAGACTAATCCGTAGCAACAAAATATGCATCAGTGCTTGCCTGGAGAATGAAGGAAGGGGTGGAAAGGAAGAATTACAAAGGAGTGTGAGGAAATTGGGGGGAGGGTAACAAACGTGTTTATAATCATGATTGTGGGCATGGTCGTATATATACTCATCAAGTGATACACTTTAACTATCAATATATGGAGTTTATTGTATGAAAATTATATACCAATTGGGATTTCCCTTTTGGTCCAGTGGCTAAAACTTCATGCTCCCAATGCAGGGGGCCCAGGTTTGATCCCAAGTCAGGGAACTGGATCCCACATGCCACAACTGAAGATCCCGCGTGCCACAACTAAATAAGTAATTTTTGTTTTAAAAAAGGGTAAAATTATATATCGGTAAAGCTTTAAAAAAAGCAAAAAATGTCAAGTTGCTGAAAACTATCTCTTTATCAAGAGAGATATAAAGAGAGATTCTTAAATGCAGCCAGGGAAAAGGACAATTACTTTGGAAACACTTTGCTAGTTTTTTTTTTTTTAATTAAACCATACAACACATTTACTTTATTTTTCTGTATTGACCTAAGAAAAATGAAAATGTTTGTTTGCACAGAGACTTGGGCACACATGTTCATAAGCATCTTTATTAATGATAGTACCAAACTAAACAACCAAAATATTTATCACCAGATGAGCATGTAAACAAATTCTGATATACTCAAACAACGGAAGACAGCTTAACAATAAAAGCGAGCAAATTGTTGATAGACACAACTTGGACAAATCTCAAAAACATCATGATGAGTGAAAGGAGCCTTACAGAAGAGTCCATGCTGCATGGTTCTACTAGAACAGTCAGAATTAGTCCGTAGTAACACAGATTGCCTGAGGGTCTAAGGGGCTAGAGTGAGGGTAAACTTCAAAGGGGCATGACAGACAGTGAAGCTGGGCCTGGAAGCCATATCTTCTGTTTTTGATACAGCCCTAAGTCTAGTCCTGGTGTTCTCTGTCACATGGCTTCTGTGTGCCACGCTCTGTGCTGTTGGAGGAGCACTCTATTTCCCTTCCAAAGAGAGGAAGGTTTCAGCTTGTTCCTGGAATAACCAGCTTGCTTTTCCCCTTCCTCCTGGTGCTGCCCTCCCTGCCCAGCAATTTCTTTTCTGGCTCCACCACTTATTGCTTTTTGGCATAAAGAGCTGCTTTGTGAGCCAGGCAGGATTCCGGACAGATGTCTTCATGGAGAGCTCACTCCTTGCCCAGCCGACGAGTCACTGGAAGGACTTCTGCTCTGGTGAGCAGAGTGTATATGCGGGCAGCCGGGCCTGGCCACTCTGCATTTTAGACTCGGCCTGTTTGTGGGTCTTGTCCAGAAAGAATCCTGAAAGAATTCACTGTAAGACCTCGCCTGGAAATGGTCCTCCTCTTGCACAACTTGATTCCTTATCAAGAAGCATGATAAGTGGATGATTCCTGGAAGCTGAATTAGAGTGAGAATGAGAGAGTCTCTCTGCCTCTGTCTTTAGGCTTTCTCACTGCTAGTAAGTTCAGCAAGTTCTTTTCTGCTTTACATATATTCTTTTGCACTGAAATTTAAACTACACTTCTTCTCATTCTGTCCTTGAGGAAAAATGGGGAAGATTAAAAAGGTTTTTTGTTTGCCTCACATTTTAAAAATTCTTTTCTTTTTTTTTTTAATCTCTGGTGTAATTTTTTTTCTTTTTAAGAAAAATTTTGGCTTTACCACTAGTTTACCTGGGAGCCCCCAGAAGAGTGTAGATAGGCCTTCAAAAAACTGACTCCCCAGACTGTGTTGGGGCAGGGACCAGGAAGGACTGTTCTGGTTTGGGAGGCTGGGTGACTCAGGCCGAAAAGCAGCAGCCTGAGTCCACAGCTCCCAGAGGGTGGCTGCTGCTGTGGGCCAGTTGGCCCTTCTTAGCCTCTCACCGGGGTGGGCTGCCGGCTCAGTCACCCCCCAGAGGGGTCCACCGTCACTGCCTCTGAAGCATATACTGCCACAACAGTCATGCAGGCATCAAGCGGCCTTCCCTTCCTACTGAATGTGGGGTACGGGTTGGCACATCCGCGTGCAGGATTTTTTTTTTTGGCCACGCCACACAGCTTGTGGGATCTTAGTTGCCTGACCAGGGGTTGAACCCTCTCCCTGGCAGTGAAAGCACAGAGAGCGTATTGAGCCCTGGACCGCCAGGGAAGCCCCCAACAGGATTTTAAATTGTTAGGTGAAAGTGATTTCTAGGTGTGCCTTGCTCTAAGTAAAAACTAAGGTACAAAAGTAACGTACAGCACAAGTTGTGCTGGGGGCACTTTTGCTTTTTAAAACATTGATTGGAAGATTTTTCAAATATAATTTCTCACAGAATCTCCAGAAAGGCAAGCAAAAATGTTATCACTTTGATTCAGACTTCTTTTTTAGGGGGTGGGAATATGCCGGAGATACAAACTTAGGCAAACCTGCATGTCCAAATTACTTTTTAGGTGAGAAGAAGTATAGTAATGGTGTTTGGATGAACAACTGTTTTCACCTACTGTTTAGGTCCTGCTTTGGCAGCTAGGTCGTGGCCTCTTGAAAGTTTCTGTTTTCTTTCTCAGAGTGGGTGTGTGTGTCCTGGACCTAGTGAGCTACACTGCTCTGGGTGTGCCTGGGGCTGGCTTTCCTGTGTTTCTGGATGGGAACCTAGAGATCAGCAGATGCTCACCCTCATTCCTGAAGTGCTTGGACTCTGCCATCGTGGAACGGGACTTCTTAGGTAGAACAAGTACAACCGATACTCCCTGAGTCTGAAGTCCTGGCCAGCTGTCTGGATTCCACCCACAGGAACGTGGCCCGCTGTGATTTGTCTGGGTGTTGGGCAGACATCGTGTTCTGTTTCACTGAGTGTTGAGAGGGAGCAGCAGTCCATGTGGCTCGGCCTGGTGTGGTGGTTGACGGATGGCTGATCAGGAGGTGGGGATTGGAGCGGGGGCCCCTCTGGGAGTGCACCTTTTCCCTGAACTCTTCGGGGGACAGTCTTGTGCAGGTGCATGCACATATCCCTCCATGTATACTTGCCCCTGCAGGCACTTTCCCCATCCAAGAAGAGTAATGTGTATTGTAAAATAGTCACTGAACACCTACCAAATGCAAGAGACTGGGTGAATCGCTGAGGAGGGCAGAAAATGGCTTGTAAACGACTCATGTCCTCTGGGAGCTTAGTGTCTAACAGGGGGAAGAGACGTATCTGTAAGTGCTTCCAATGGGTGGCAGAACACAGCCAGCGCCATTGTTTTCTGCATGAATCACCCCACCACCACCAACTGTCAAATAGAATCTGATGTGGTGTAGTCAGGATTCTTTGACTGCATTAGAAACCTAACTCAAGATTATTTGATCGAAAGAGGGAACTTACTGGCTGGAGTTACCAGGAGGCCTGCAGGCAGGGATGAGTGTGGGGTGAGATGATGGTCTCAGGACTCTGGCTGCTGCTTGGCTTTGCTTCTCCTTCTGTGGCTGGGCTTCCTTTTCAGTCAGGCTCTCACCCCTGGGGCCAGCAGGGACCTCACTAGCCCAGCGCTCCTAGTCCTTGGTGCTCCGTGCCCCTGAGAAAGCTCTGCCTCATCTCCTCAGCACCTGGGTCCATGCTTGAATCGCTGGTTGGCTCTGCCTGGAGAGCCCCTCGAGTCCTGGGCCGCTTCTTGACTAGCATATGAATGTGTCTTGGGGCAGGATGGCTGGGGCCTCTTCTTAGCACCCCAGCAGGGGCACACGCCGCTGTGGGGGAACATATCCCAAATGAAGCAGAGGAGTTCTGTAACTAGAAGATGGGAGGAGCCGATTCTGAAAGCAAAAAGAAGGGTGAAAAGAGTTGCTCCACTGTAAATAATACTAAGCATTGGGTCAGCAAGACAGAAAACTGCTAACACAGGATCAAAACAGTAATTAAGCATTGAAGGCAGGGTGGACAGATTGGCAGCTCCCAGCCTGCTGCCTGTTTTTATATGGCCTGCAAACTAAGATTTGTTTTTCAGAATTTTGTGACATGTGCTCATTGTGTGAAATTCAAATTTCAATGTCCATGAAGACATTTTACTGGAACACAGCCCGGCTTGAGGGTTGTCTGTGGCTGCTTTTGTACTTTGATGGCAGAGCTGAATCGTTGCTTGTGAAAGAGGTTGTGTGGCCCTCAAAGCCTTAAAATATTTGCTCTCTGGTCCTTTGACAGTAAAATCTTCCTGACCACTGAGTTAAGGGGAAGAGGAAGCCCCAGCCGAGGACGCTTTAGAATTGAAGCCCAGAAGTCAGCTGTAAGATGATTAAGTCCTTCACTGAAAACAGGGTGTGTGACGTCGGGGAGGAGACCCTAGTGCTCTGAGAGGGGTTAGTTAACTCCACTGGTTTCTATGCAGCCTTCTACTTATGGTGGCAGGAAGTCTGAGGTTCAGTTCTTCCGAAGCTGAACCGGGTGGTTAGCCTATGAGTTAAGGGGTGTGTGTGGGGGATGGGGGGCACAGATACAGCTGTGCTTCGTGCCATTGAAAGCAGTGACTTGCATCACCAGCCCATCTAGCTGCTTAGCCCCCTCTCATTGTCAAGATCTTGTTCTGATTAAGACCCTGAAGAAAGATTATAGGATTTAGACCAATGCAGAGTTCATATAGCGGAGCCCATGAATAATGTCTGCCTTGGAGTTGCTGGCCGATGAAGATCAATAGATGCTGATAACAGAGTTAAATTAAGCCTCAGCTGGGTTTTCTTTTCCTTCTGTCAGATGGAGCAGCATGTAACCTGCCTGATCTTTATAACCAGTAGCTGGGGCTTAGATTTTGAGGGAACGCCCAGCCAGACTGTGATTGGAGTCAGCTGTGAGGTTCTCTGCAGAGCATTAGAGTCGCTTATACCTTGGGGCCCTCCTGCTCAGAGTATCCTCCCAGAGAGTTCCTTATTGCCCAGGATAAAGCATTCTGTGAAAACAGGGAGCTCTCGAGTCAGGATGAGATTTCAGCATTCTACAGAGACTGGGAGTGTTTTTGGATCCTAGTCCTGGGGATAGTGGAGAGTCTTCAAGTTATCTCAAGGGACCCCAGCAGCAGCCTCCGGAGGAACAGGGTTCTCACAGCCATCAGGATTTCAACCTCTGAAGTCCTCCTCTCACTTCAGTCAGACTTGCTGTTGGCACCGACAATCAAGATTTTAAGTGGCCCAAGTTTGTTGTTTTACAAGCTGTTGGTGGCAGATTCACATATAACGGGTTTCTGAGTGGCTGCTGCTGTGACCCCTGCAAGGCGCTGTCCTCCCTGCCAGTTTCCCTGGCGTCTTGCCAGGCTTCCCCGAGGCCCGTGAGGGTGGCCCTGCAGCTGCGCACAGCGCTGTGTCCTGAGCACAGTCCCCGCCCGTGTGTGGCAGGGGGATGCCATCAGAGCCTCAACCCGTGGGCGGCCCATGGTGTCGGGGGGGGGCACCCTGGCTGCACCTCAGCTTCCTCTGCCCGCCAGGCTCATCTCCCGCCTGGTGGCAGCAGCCTCAAGGGGGCAGTTAGCTTACAGGGAGAATCAATCCCTTTGGACTGTGTCTGGACCCCCGACACCTTGTAGATGGGAAGAAACAGTGGCTGATTAGTAGCTGGAATCCAGCCTGTGGTCTCTGGTTTGAAATGTGAGTCACGTTCTCTAGAATTACCTCAGTGCTAGACCCACAGCGATGGATTATGTCTCCAGACGAGTTTGTTTCTTAGTATCTCAAGTGAGGCAGATGGGCCGTTGGAGGAGGAAAGTGCTTTCTCAGATCCCTTTAGGGAAGCGTCGTGGAGGAGGTGGTATTTGGGCTGAGCTTGGAAACATGGGGAGAAGTTACGCAGGTGGCAGTGTTAGCACGAGGGATTCTAGGTAGGGAAACACATGAATCACGATGACACAGCAGCCGGGAAACACAGATAATGTCCTTGCAGGAAACAGCAAGTCGTTTAGAATATTTAAAACGAAGGATTCCTGGTGCTAAGTGGTGGGAGTTAAGTGAGAATTAGTTGAAGCAGTTGAGGAGGGTCTTCCCCGCCGTGTGCAGGGACTGGATTTTTGTCCTGGACAGTGGGGAGCTGAGGTGCGCTCCTGCACAAGGAAGGGAGGCAAGGGCTCCTCGGAGGAAGAGGCCTCTGGCTGCTGCAGCTCGGGTGACAGGGAGGGGAGCCAGGTCAGCGAGGAGGCGGCCACCATGGTTCTAGAAGAAAGAAGGTGGGTCTGAGGCACAGTAGTCATTGAGTGAAGCGCGAGGAGGACACAGGCTGGGAGAGACGACCCTGGAAAGCCTGAGAGCAGAGGCCGGGTGCGGGTGTGGGTGGAGGAGGGTGGGGTGGGCACAGGAAGGAAGCCCCTAGCTTTGCCCCTGGGCCCTCCCTAAGGCAGGGGGTGGAGGGGACCCCGAGGCTGGGCCTGTTCCCTTTAGGAAAGACCAGGCTGCGAGGCTGTGTCCTGCTCCGTCTCATGTCATAAGCCTCGTTTCTAGGGACGCCAGGGCAGGGGCACTGCCGCTGTCCTCAGGCGCAGATGACTTCCTGAGGTCTGTGGCCCAGGAAAGCTGGTCTGTCTTGCAAGGTTGGTGACCAAAGGAGGGGTAGCTTTTATTAACCAGTACCTTAGCAAAGGGGACCTCACCATGCCCAACGCTGCAGTGACAGTGGAGAAGCTAGTGGACAGTCTCAGCTAGAGGGTGGGAACCAGCGTTAGGCTTACTGGCACCAAATTAATTATAAACAGAGTGNCCAAAGGAAGGGTAGCTTTTATTAACCAGTACCTTAGCAAAGGGGACCTCACCATGCCCAACACTGCAGTGACAGTGGAGAAGCTAGTGGACAGTCTCAGCTAGAGGGTGGGAACCAGCGTTAGGCTTACTGGCACCAAATTAATTATAAACAGAGTGGTATTTTCTTTTTCCATGAAGAAAAAGTCTTGGTTGAGACAAGGCTGGCAAAGAGTAGATAATTGTTGAAGTTGATGTTGGTACATGTTTATACTCTACTTTTGTGAATGTTTGGATTTTTAAGAGGGAAAGAATAGAAGAAGGCAAAAGTACTAATGTGACAAGTGACATACATGGTAAGAGCTTCAGGGAGAAGGCAGCCTTGTGGGTGTGCAGTGGTCAGGTGAGGCCTCCCAGGGGCGGTGGGAGCCTCTCAGGGAGGATTTTTTTTTTTTTACATGTAACAGAAACTGGGCTTCCCTGGCGGTCCAGTGGTTGAGAGTCTGCCTGCCAGTGTATGGGAGACGGGTTCAGTCCCTGGTCCAGGAGGACCCCATCTGCTGTGGAGCAGCTGGGCCTGTGCTCCAGAGTCTGGGTGCCACAGCTCTGAAGGCCATGCACTCCAGAGCGTGTGCCCTGCAAGGGGAGAAACCACCACAGTGCGAAGCCAGTGCAGTGCACCTGGAGAGGAGCCCTGCTCGCCACAGCGAGAGAAAGCCCGTGCGCAGCAGCGAGGACCCAGCACGGCCAGCCTAAAGCACACAGACAGGTGACAGAAACCAACAGCCCCCAATCAGCCTAAAACAAACAGGTGACAGAAGCCAACGTGAGTCAGTGTAAACAGGAGAGAGGACTTCCTTATAAGGGTCTGGGGGACTTTCGTGAGCATTGGCAACAGCCCAGGTGCTACCGGTGCTCAGGAAGGGTCAGGACAGGGGTGGGAGACGAGTGGGGTCCCGAGCAGCTTCTGTCCGCTTTTGGCTGCCTTGTCCTGTGTGCTCTGCAGAGTAGCTTTCTCTGCTGCTTTGTCCAGGGGCAGGAGGAGGGGCCTCCCACCCCCACCCCAGCTCCTCCCA
>SJYV01038931.1:0-11749 GCA_006410875.1 Neotragus pygmaeus
ACAGCACACAGCCTGGACCTCAGTGAAGGGCGACCGAGGCACACAGCCCGAAACTCAGTGAAGGGCGACTGCATCAAACAGCCTGGAACCATCGCTAGCTGACTGCAGAACACAGCCCGGACCACGGAGTAGGGTGACCATGGCACTTAGGCCAGACCTCGGCGCAGGGTGACCGTAGCACACAGCCCGAATCACAGTGAAGAGCAACCGAGGCACACAGCACGGACCTCGGCACAGGGCGACCCTTGCACACAGCACCAACCTCGGCCCAAGGCAACAGTGGCACACATGCCGGAACTCAGCGCAGGGTGACTGCAGCACACGGTATGGACCTCGGCTCAGGGAGACCGCGGCACACAGCCCGAAGCTCAGTGAAGGGCGACCACGTCACACAGCCTGGAACTCATTGCTAGCCGACCGCAGAACACAGTCCGGACCTCGGAGCAGGGTGACTGTGACACTCAGGCCATATCTGAGCGCAGGGCGACAGCGGCACAGAGGCTGGACCTCGGAACAGGGTGACCGCGGCACACAGCCCAGAAATCTGTTCAGAACCACAGTGGCACAGAGCCTGGAACTCATCGCTAGTCGACTGCGAAACACAGCCAGGACCTCGGCACAGGGCGACCACAGAAAACAGGCCGGACCTCGTCGCAGGGGACCACAGAACACAGCCCGGACCTTGGCGAAGGGCAACCAAGGCACACAGCCCGAAACTCAGTGAAGGGTGACTGCATCACACAGACCGGAACTCGTCACTAGCCAACTGCAGAACACAGCCGGGACCATGGAGCAGGGTGACCGTGGCACTGAGGCAGGACTTCAGCGCAGGGTGACAGAGGTACTTAGGCCAGAACTCGGCACAGGGTGACCGTGGCACATAGGCCGGACCTCGGCCCAGGGCGACTGCGGAACACAGGCCGGCCATCGGCTCAGGGTGACCGTGGCATACAGCCCGGACCTCAGCGCAGGGGTCCGAGGCACAAGGCCCGGACTTCTTGAGAAGGCTACCGCGGCACACAACCTGTACCTTGGCAAAGAGGAACCGCAGCACAGAGATGGGAACAGGTCGCAAGCCGAGGGCGGAACACAGGCCGGAACTCGGCACAGGGCGACTGCAGCAAACAGCCCAGACCTGGGGAGATGGCGACATCGGCACACATCCCGGACCTCAGAGCATGGCCACTGCAGCACACAGCCCGGACCTCTGCAGAAGGCTACCTCGGCACACAGTCCGGATCTCAGAACAGGGCGACCTAGGCACACAGCCCGGACTTCAGCACAGAGGGAACGAGGCACAGAGCCAGGAATTCATCGCAAGCCTAGGGCGGAACACAGCCTGGACTCGGTGCAGGGCGACCACGGAACACAGCTCGAACCACAGTGATGAGCGACCGAGAAACACAGCACCGACCTCGGGGCATGGCGAACGTGGCACCCAGACCGGACATCGGTGCAGGGCAACTGCGGCACACAGCCCAGACCTCCTCACAAGGCTACCACTGGACACAGCATGGAACCCGTTTCAAGGCTACCGTGGCACAAAGACCGGACCTCGGCACAGGGTGACCATGGCACACAGCCAAAACTCAGTGAAGGGCGACCGCAGCACTCAGCCCAAAAATCTGTGCAGGGCCAACATGGCACAGAGCTTGGAACTCGTCGCTAGCCAACCATGGAAAACAGCCTGGACCTCCGCACTGGGTGAACGTGGCACACAGGCCAGACATCTGCGCGGGGCAAGCGCGGCACACAGCCCAGAAATCTGTGCAGGGCGACTGGAGTACAGAGCTCGGAACTTGTCGCTAGCCGACCGCAGAACAAAGCCCGAACCTTGGCACAGGGTGTCCATATGAAACAGGACGGAACTCGTCTCCAGCCGACGGCGGAACACAGCCCGGACCTCGGCACAGGGGGACCGCGACACACAGGCCGGACCTCAACGCAGGGTGACCACAGCACACACCATGGACCTCAGATTAGGGTGACTGTGGCACACAGCCTGAACCTCAGTGAAGGGCTACCGTGGCACACAGCCCGGAACTTGGCGCTAGCCAACCGCAGAACACAGCTCTGACCTCCACCCTGGGCAACCATGGCTCACANGACCTCAGATTAGGGTGACTGCGGCACACAGCCTGAACCTCAGTGAAGGGCTACCGTGGCACACAGCCCGGAACTTGGCGCTAGCCAACCGCAGAACACAGCTCTGACCTCCACCCTGGGCAACCATGGCTCACAGGCCCGACCTCTGTGCGTGGGGAGCGTGGGACACAGCCCGAAATTCAGTGAAGGGCAACTGTGGCACAAGCCCGGAATTCGTCACCATCGAATGAGGAACACAGCCTAGACATTAGTGCAGGGCTACCGTGGCACACAGTCCGAACCTCAGGGAAGGGCGACCGCAGCACACAGCCCAGAAATCTGTGCAGGGCAACCGTGGAAAAGAGCTCAGAACTCGTCGCTAGCCAAGCGGAGAACACAGCACGGATCTCGGGACAGGGCGACCGCAGCACACAGGCGGGACCTCGGGGCAGGGTGACCGCGGAACACAGCCTGGACCTCGGCACAGAGGGAACACAGCACAGAGCCTGGAACTCATCGCTAGTCGACAGCAAAACACAGCCAGGACCTCGGTGCAGGGCAACCACGAAAAACATGCCTGATCTCGTCACAGGACAACCACAGCACACAGCCCGGACCTCGGTGAAGGGAAACTGAGGCACACAGCCCGAACCTCGGCTCAATGGTAACATGGCACACAGCCCGAACCTCAGTGCAGTGTGACAGCAGCACATAGCCCGGTCCTCAATGAAGGGTCACCGCAGCACACAGCCTGGTCCTTGGCACAAGGTTACCGGGGCCCACAGCCCGGAACTCGGTTCAAGGCTACCGTGGCACACAGACCAGACCTCGGAACAGGGCGACTGCGGCACACAGCCCGAAGCCCAGTGAAGGGAGAGCGTGGCACACAGCCTGGAACTCATCGCTAGCCAACCGCAAAACACAGCCCGGAACTCGGCACTGGGTCAAGGTGGCACACAGGCTGGACCTCAGCACAGGGCGACAGCAGCACACAGGCTGGACTTTGGGAAGTGCGACCATGGCACACAGGCCCGACCTCGGGGAAGGGTGACCGTGGAACACAGGCCCGACCTCGGGGAAGGGTGACCATGGAACACAGGCCAGATTTCAGCTCAGGCCAACCAGGGAAAGAGCCTGGTCCACGGCTCAGGGTGACCGCGGCACACAGCCTGAACCTCAGTGAAAAGTGACTGAGGCACACAGCATGGCCCTCGGCATAGGGCGACCCTGGCACACATCATGGACGTCAGGAGATGGCGACCGCAGCACACAGCCTGGACACCAGCGCAGGGTGTCTGCGAAACACAGCCCGGACCACAGAGCAAAGCTACTGCAGCACACAACCCGAACTTCGGTGCAGGTTGCCCATGGCACACAGCCCAAACTTCAGTGAAGGCTGACCGCGGCACACAGCCCCGAAATCTGTGCAGGGCGACCATGGCACAGAGCCAGAACTCGTCGCTAGCCAAGCACGGAACACAGCACAGAACTCGGGACAGGGCAACCACAGCACACAGGCGGGACTTCGGGGCAGGGTGACCACAGAACACAGCCGGAATCTAAGTGAAGGGCGACCGCAGAACACAGCCCGGAACTCGTCTAAAGCCGACCACGGAACACAGCCCGGACATTGGCAAACTGGACAGAACTCGTCTCCAGCCGACGGAGGAACACATCCCAGAACTTGGCACAGGGTGACCACGGCACATAGGCCGGACCTTGGCGCAGGGTGAACGTGGCACACAGCATGGACCTCGGCATAGGGCCACTGCATCACACAACCCGAATCTCAGTGAAGGGCCACCGCGGCACACAGCCGAAAAATCTATGCAGGGCGACCGTGGCACAGAGCTTGGAACTCGTCGCTAGCCAATGGCAGAACACTGCCCGGACCTCGGCACTGGGTGACTGTGGCACACAGGCCGGACCTCTGTGCGCGGCGACCGCCGCACACAGCCCAGACCTCGGTGCAGGGCGACCGCGGCACACAGCCCGAACGTCAGTGAAGGGCAACTGTGGAACACAGCCCGGAACTCTTCACCAGCCAACCGCGGATCACAGCCCGGACATTGGCGCAGGGTGACCGCGGCACACAATTCGGACATCAGTGCAGGGCTACCACGGCACACAGCCCAAACCTCAGTGAAGGGGGACCTCAGCACACAGCCCAGAAATCTGTGCAGGACGACAGTGGCACAGAGCCTGGAACTTGTCGCTACTCAACTGCAAAATNGAAGATCATGGCATCTGGTCCCATCACTTCATGGGAAATAGATGGGGAAACAGTGGAAACAGTGTCAGACTTTATTTTTTGGGGCTCCAAAATCACTGCAGATGGTGACTGCAGCCATGAAATTAAAAGACGCTTACTCCTTGGAAGAAAAGTTATGACCAACCTAGATAGCATATTCAAAAGCAGAGACATTACTTTGCCAATTAAGTTCCGTCTAGTCAAGGCTATGGTTTTTCCTGTGGTCATGTATGGATGTGAGAGTTGGACTGTGAAGAAGGCTGAGCGCCGAAGAATTGATGCTTTTGAACTGTGGTGTTGGAGAAGACTCTTTCCTTAGTAACTTTCAAATATGCAATGCAGTTTCATTAGCTATATTCACCATACTGCATATTACATATCCGTGACATCTATTTTGTGATGTTTTTATCTTTTTGAGCCCTTTCTCTCATTTCTCCTACACCCCAGTCTCTGGCAACCACTAATCTCTGTATCCGTAAGCTTGGGTATTTTGTTTTCCTTTTCTTTTTTGATTACACACATAAAGGAGATCATACAGTGTTTATTTCCTTATGATTTATCTCACTTACCATAATACCTTTGAGGTCCACTCTTGATGTTGAAAATAGCTAAAAATTTTTCTTTTTATGACTGAATAATATTCCTATAAATCAGTTCAGTTCAGTACAGTCACTCAGTCATGTCTGACTCTTTGTGACCCCATGAATCGCAGCACGCCAGGCCTCCCTGTCCATCACCAACTCCCGGAGTTCATTCAAACTCATATCCATCGAGTCGGTGATGCCATCCAACCATCCCATCCTCTGTCATCCCCTTCTCCTCCTGCCCCAAATCCCTCACAGCATCAAGGTCTTTTCCAATGAGTCAACTCTTCACATGATGTGACCAAAGTATTGGAGTTTCAGCTTCAGCATCAGTCCTTCCAATGAACACCCAGGACCGGTATCCTTTAGGATGGACTGGTTGGCTCTCCTTGCAGTCCAAGGGACTCTCAAGAGTCTTTTCCAACACCACAGTTCAAAAGCATCAATTCTTCAGCCCTCAGCTTTCTTCACAGTCCAACTCTCACAGCCATACATGATCACTGGAAAAACCATAGTCTATGTACACATAAACTGCATTTTCTTTATTCATTGTCCCTTGATGGAAATTAAATTGTTTCCATGTCTTGGTTATTGCAAATAATGCTGCAATTAGCATGGGGATACACAAATCTTTTTTATTTAGTGTTTTTGGTTTTTTAAGATAAATACCAGAAGTGGAGCTGCTGAGTGAACCTCCATACTCTTCTCCACAGTGGCTGCACCAATGCATATTCTCACCAACAGTACACAAGTCTTCTCTTCTCTCAACATTATTGTAAACATTTTTCATTGTTGTCTTTTTGATAATAGCCACTTTCATAGGTATGAGTACCATCTCACTGTGGTCTTGGTTTACATTTCTCTAATGGTTAGTGATTTTGAGCGTTTTTCATGTACTCGTTGGTCATATGTATGTCTTCTTTGGAAAAATGTCTACCCAGATGTTCTGTCCATTTTTTAATTGGGTTATTTCTTTGCTACTGAGTTGTATGAATTCTTTATATATTGGGGATATTAAGATCCTATCAGATATATAATTTGCAAGAATGTTTTCCAGTTCAGTAGGTTGCCTTTTCATTTTGTTGGTAGTTCATCATTGTATTTCAAATGAGTTTTTAAATACTTAGTTTAGTAGAGTTAGTTTCTCTTGATTTTATAAATAAAATTTAGTACAGTATTTTCTTTTATCTTAATAATTTTAAAAATTATTGACTGTAGTCTGGGGGTCTCATCATAATTATGTGTCATTAATTGATTATAAAAAATAAATATTGTTAAAAGGAATAGCATTTGTTAATCCAAGCTCTTAACCCTATGTACTAGAGGCTGTACAATGGTAAACGTTTCCTTAATTACAGCTGTAAGATACACATTCCTCAGTCCATAGTTCATCAGGCACTCTATCAATCAGACCTAGGCCCTTAAATCTATTTTTCACTTCCACTGTATAATCATAAGGGATTTGATTTAGGTCATACCTGAATGGTCTAGTGGTTTTCCCTACTTTCTTCAATTTGAGTCTGAATTTGGTAATAAGGAGTTCATGATCTGAGCCACAGTCAGCTCCTGGTCTTTGTTGACTGCATAGAGTTTTTCCATCTTTGGCTGAAAAGAATATAATCAGTCTGATTTCGGTGTTGACCATCTGGTGATGTCCATGTGTAGAGTCTTCTCTTGTGTTGTTGGAAGAGGGTGTTTGCTATGACCAGTGCATTTTCTTGGCAAAACTCTGTTAGCCTTTGCCCTGCTTCATTCTGCATTCCAAGGCCAAATTTGCCTGTTACCGCAGGTGTTTCTTGACTTCCTCTCTTGCATTCCAGTCCCCTATAATGAAAAGGACATCTTTTTTGCATGTTAGTTCTAACGGTTACTAACAATACCTCAGTTAAATGCCTGGCATATACAGAATAAATATCAGTTACAAAGCATGCTCCAGCTCTATAGATAGACCGAAGGATGATATTTTGTTGGCACAAAACGCCCTGGCTTCAGAGGCCTGGGTGCAAATTCCTGAGAAAACCAGAATGCCTGCAGAAGGGCCGCCCTCAGCCCTGCTGAGACACCACCGCTCGGCCTCGGGGCTCTCCGTGCTGTCCACAGCTGAGCGCCCTCTGTCCTCGGCTTGTGTGCGGAATTAGAACCCCAGCCACACAGCGGGCCACTCTCGCTGGGCTCTCAGCTCTGAGAGGAGGGCTCCGTGAACGGTGACCCTGGCAGCTCTGCTCCGGTCCCAGCTGAGAACGTGCCACCTTCTGCGATTCCACAAAAACCGTTCTGTTGACGTCCTAACATGTTCCCACACGGTGGTGGCGATGTAGTTGCTCAGCCATGTCTGACTCTTGCGACCCCATGGACTGTAGCCTGCCAGGCTCCTTGGTCAGTGGAATTCTCCAGGCAAGAATGCTGGAGTGTGCAAGTAAATAAGGTGGCTTCTGCCCTCAGAAGAGTCGGTCTGGAGAGGAGGTAGATATAAGTAGTCTCAGAATACCAAGAGGTGAGAGGCCAAGATACGTTGGTACCTGGAAGGGAGGACGATCAACTCTTCCTGGAGAATGTGCGTGTTTGGAGTGAGGTATAGGGAAGACTATATAGGCTTGAGATGTGTCTTGAAAGAATGACTTGCTTGATAAACCAAGGGAAGAGAATTACCCTGGTGGAGGGACCCTCACGTGCTACAAAGGGGATGCCGGGGGACACCGGGCGTTGTGGCCCTGGGTGCTACAGCCTCAGGGGCAAGACGGGAGGGCCTGCAGGAGGCGGGACCACCTGCTGGAGGGCATCGATCCTTCCTTCAGGAGGCGAACACTGTCTGAGCCCCCAAAGGATGGAGCTGCCTCAGGGTGAGGGTCAGGACAGGCCCTGACACAAGAGTCTGCTTGAGGATAAAGTCTGTGAAGGAGAAAGGGCAAAGGGAAAACCACGCAAGGCAGAGAACAGGTGCCCTTATTAAACTGAATTTTCTAAAAACACCCGGCCCTTTCTCTATCTCCTTCTGAAAGTGAGCACTTTTAACTGACAATGAGGCCAGACCATGCTCCCCAGGGGCTGACGTCAATGGGCTTTCTGCCTGAGGAAGGACCTCAGAGTTGCCCCAAAGGGCTTGATGCTAATCTCGGCATGGGCCTGCAGCATCCTTCCACAGCGACACGTACAGGCCGCGCAGGGACGCTCCGCAGCACGGCAGACACCTGCGTGCCAAGGAGCAGACCCTCAGGATCCACGAGCTCGAGTCGGGAGTGGCGGCCCGTGGCACACTCAGGCGTGTGCTAAGCGGAGAGGCAGTGCAGATTCAAGGGGGCGGGGAGCCGGCTGGACAAAGGCGGCCGCTGTGCAGGCAGGAAGCGGGGCTGGCAGCCGGCTCGGGCCTCCCACGTCAGCCGAGCAGCGAGCACGGCCTGTTACAGGCACTCGCGCGCCCTATCTAATCTGCTTGAGCCAGAGGACACAGGGGCTCTGATACTCGTGTTACGCAAGACACGGCGCGCAGAAGCAGGACTTGCCCTGGGAAAGGCCCCTGCTGACGAGGAGCGGCCCGGGGCTTCTCCCCGGCCTCCGCAAGGCGCGCGGAGCCCGGTGCTCCTCACCCAGCTCGCCAGCCGACGCCGCCCGAGCGAGAGCCGGACAGCGCCCCTCGGCGGCCAAGGCACGCGCGCCACTCGCGGGAACGGCGCGCTGCGGGGCAGGGAGCGCGCGGCCTGCTGCACAGCCAGGTCCCGGAGCTGGAGAAACCGGCACATAATTTAGTAAGGCAGGGCTGCAGCCGCTCCTCGCTCCGGTTCGCGTAGTGCAGACTCTGGGATACACTGTGTCACACCATCTCACACACACAGCACACAGTGCCACACCATCTCACACACACTGTCTCACACGGTGCCACACCATCTCACACACAGTGCCACACCATCTCACACCACGTCACAGTCTCACACTGTGTCACACCATCTCACACACAGTGTCTCACACTGTGTCACACCATCTCACACACACAGTACACAGTGTCACACCATCTCACACCACATCACAGTCTCACACAGTGTCACACCATCTCCACCATGTCACACCATCTCACACTGTGTCATACCATCTCACACACACAGTACACAGTGCCACACCATCTCACACCACGTCACAGTCTCACACAGTGTCACACCATCTCACACTGTGTTACACCATGTTACACACAGCACACAGTGTCACACCATCTCCACCATGTCACACCATCTCACACTGTGTCATACCATCTCACACAGTCACACCATCTCACACACACTGTCTCACACAGTCACACCATCTCACACACACCATCTCACACAGTCACACCATCTCACACAGTCACACCATCTCACACAGTCACACCATCTCACACAGTCACACCATCTCACACACACTGTCACACCATCTTATACCATGTTGCATTGTCTCACACCGTGTCACACCAGCGAGTGTCCAGCCTTTCCTAAGAAGGGCTGCGGCACGGCGCTCTGCAGTCAGGAGGGGAGGCTAATGCAGCTGCCATGTTAGCCTCCTCCAGGGATGGTGAAGGGGGCAAAAACACGGTGTTGCTTTGCCAGGTTTAGAGCTGCAAGAAGTTTTGGGGGCAACACCGTACAAAAATAAAGACACAGCGGGGCTCCTTCTGTGCTCACTCCCTGTCAGCTCTCCACCCACCGCCATGAGTTCCAAGGAAGCAACACGTAGCAGAGACTGTCCGTCAGCTCAGGGCCTTCAACAGTAATTTCAAAAGTTGCAGATCTGAAGTTAAGGAACATGGAGATGGAGCCGAGGCTATCTTCCAAGAACAATAAGAGATATTTATTCATCCGAGAGCTCAGAAACTCTGTCCAATTTGCTAAATTACTCCAAAGACCACGGTATACCTTGCTGTTCATTCTGTAAACCTCAGTCTTAGGCCAGAGGCAAGAAAATGTGACCTAACCTTCTCTGGGGCCTCCCGTCCCCCAGCTCCATCCTGCCTCTGCAGCACCTCCTAAGCATCAGTCTTTCCCAACAGCGACCCTCACCAAAGGCCATGGGACAGCGTGGGGCTGAGAAACTGACCAGGGACAGCCAGCCTGTCTCTGCTTCTTTCCACACCCCCTGAGATTCTCTGAGAAGAAGTGGAGGTGGCCAGTCCCTCAGCAGTAAGGATGTGACTTCGCAAGTCAGAAAGTCAGTTTTCCAGGAAGAATGGAAGCAACAGTCAGCTACGGGAGTCGTCAAGCCACGGGGAGTACAGCTTCATTTCCTTTCCCCACACACTTTCCCAGGCAGCTGCACACACCCCCAAACGTATTCACACGTGTTCACCAAGGAGGGAGTAACCCAGCTGTAGCAGCGTCACACACGACGGTGAGTTGTCCCCAGCAGAGAAATCCTGTATACGTTTGGGAACGGGCTCAAGTTCTCAGGCTCTGGGCCAGCAAACGCTGTGGGCGTTGTTGGCTGTGGTCCTTGAGCGATACCCACTGCCAGCTGAACAGAGGCACACAATGCCAACAGGTCTGGAGGGACCCACGTGTGCTCCTTTAAAGAAAGGGAGAGGTAGTGTGAGGTCAGGAAAGAGAGCGAGCAAAGACCTGGGAGAACCCGCGTAAACTATGAGTCAGCCACCATCCCCACTGCCTGTCTGTGGGGGCTGGCTGAGCGCTCCAGGGAGAGCTGGTGGCAGGAAGGCTGGGGGGGCAAGCTTCCCTGTCCAGTGCTCCCCCTAGACGAGTCCACGCAGAAGTGGCATGCGTTATCCTGTCTGTCACCACTCACACCCCTCAGAGGCGCTTCTGTCCTAACCATCACACCTCCGAATTCACCAATGTGCCGACCGTTAAGAGGGGACAGAAACCAATGAGATTTGATCAACAGCAAAAATTCCTGACAATTAGGTTTTGAGGACAGGTTTCATCGAACAAGAAATGTACCTTTTCGTAGATCTGGAGAAGTGTGAGAGATTAATAACATAAACACACAAAAAGCTACAAACCCAAACAGATAGACAAAATATCATTCCTGTCATATACCTAATCATCTTTATGGTCCAACTCTCACATCCACACATGACCACTGGAAAAACCATAGCTTTGACTAGACGGACCTTTGTTGGCAAAGTAATGTCTCCGCTTTTTAATATGCTGTCTAGTTTTGTCACAGATGTTCAGTCAAGGAGCGGCATCTTTTAATTTTGTGCTGCAATCATGGTCTGCGATGATTTTTGGAGCCCAAGAAAATAAAATTTGTCACTGTTTCCACTTTTTCTCCATCTATTCGCCATGAAGTACAGCCCTGAATATTCATTGGAAGGACTGATGCTGAAGCTGAAGCTCTAATACTTTGGCCACCTGATGCGAAGAGTTGACTCATTCAAAAAGACCCTGGGAAAGATTAAGGGCAAGAGGATGAGATAGATAGATAGCATCACTGACTCAATGGACATCAGTCTGAGAAAACTCCAGGAGATAGTGATGGACAGGGAAGCCTGGCGTGCTGTAGTCCATGGGGTCGCAAAGAGTCGAACACGACTGAGTGACTGAACAAAAGAGCATAATACACCTAATCATCTTATGTTTTTGGCTGATTGAGTGCAAGTCACCCAGTCATGTTCGACTCTTTTCGATCCCATGACCTGTGTAGTTCATGGACTTCTCCCAGCCAGAATACTGGAGAGGGTAGCCTTTCCCTCTTCAGAGGATCTTCCCAACCCAGGGATCGAATCCAGGTCGCCCACATTGCAGGCGGATTCTTTACCAGCTGAGCCACCAGGGAAGCCTAAGAATACTGGAGTGGGTAGCCTATCTCTTCTCCAGCAGATCTTCCTGACCCAGTAACTGAACTGGAG
>SJYV01038932.1:0-12114 GCA_006410875.1 Neotragus pygmaeus
AAGGATACCGGAGTGGGAGGGATCTTCCCAACCGAGGGATTGAACCCACATTTCTTTCATTGGCAGGTGGATTCTTTATCATGGAGTCACCTGGGAAGCCCCTACCATCACTCATCTCAAGGACTGTTTTCATGTCCTATCCTTCCTGTTTTGCATTCACATTTCCTCTTTTCCCGGGTAGCCTGAGCTTTCTGGGGGTGACTTAGAAACTTTGAAAGTGTAAAAACTCCTTGCAACTACCGTTTTTCTTTTTTGAGTATATTCTTGCAACTCTCTTTTTTTCCTTTTAAGTGTTTTTTTTTTAGTAACTCTTTCTCATATTCTGTTTCTTTTTCTCTTATTACCTTTTGCTCCATTCTGATTCAGATCTTCAGCTAAAAATTGAACACATGTGATAACTATTCCAGGTTTAGGAGTTATAAACATGAGGGATTTTCTATGCCTGGCTACCTACAAAAATAATCTGGAGAGCTTTGTTTTATTTTACTTTAAAAACATTTATTTATTTATTTGGCTGTGCTGGGTCTTAGTTGCAGCACATGGGATCTTTGATCTTTCTTGTAGCACGTAGAATCTTTAGTTGAAGGAAGCAAACACTTTGTTGCAGCATGTGGGATTTTGTTCCCTGACCAAGGATAGAAAGTAGGCCCCCTGCATCGGGCGCATGAATCTTAGCCATTGTACCAACCGGGAAGAGCTTTAAATAATAGAGACTTGGGGGCCACCCAAGACCTGACCTACTGATTTGACATTTCTGGGTGACAGAACCCAGGAACATGTATTTCAATAATTTACTAAATGTGATAGGCAGAGATTAAAGACCACCCCAAGTGACCCCGGCTTTTGTATAATTCCCTCTCCTGTGATATGTTGGGATAGTACTCCCATGATTATATTATGGGGTAAAAGGGACTTTGCAGATTTTGTTTCATTGACTCGAGTTAATCAAAAGAGAGATCATCCAAGAGGACCTGAACTAATTACCCAAGCTCTCTCTCTTTTTAAAAACTTTTATTTTGTATTGTGGTATAGCTGATGAATACAAACTTGGGCAAACTCCTGGAGATGGTGAGGGATAGGGAAGCCTGGTGTGCTGCAGTCCCTGGGGTCTGGCACGACTGGGCAACTGAACAACGACAGCTGATTAACGAACAATCTTATGATAGTTTCAGATGAACAGCGAAGAGACTCAGCCATACATATACCCATGTCCATTCTCCCCCAAACCCTGCTCCCATCCAGGCTTCCACATAACACTGAGCAGAGTTCCATGTACTATACAATAGGTCTTTGTTGGTTATCCATTTTAAGCATAGCAATGTGTACATGCCTATCCCCAACTACCTAACTAACTCTCCTTTTCTCCCATCTTCTCCCTCTCCCCTCAGCAACCATAAAAATAAGAGTATTTATTTTTATTTTTTACTGTTTATTTGGCTGTGTCGGGTCTTCATCAAGGCATTTGGGATTTTTATCTGCAGCATATGCACTCTCAGTTGTGGCATGTGGGATCCAGTTCCCTGATCAGGGATTAAACCCAGTTCCGCTGCATTGGGAGTGTGGAGTCTTAGCCACTGAATTACTAGGGAAGTCCCTGTGCAAGCACTGTAAGCCTAGATTTAGAAGTTAGAAATGGAGAAAGTCAAAAGCCAGAGAGACTCAACACTTGAGAGGGATCCAGTCTGTCCTGGTTGGCTTTGAAGATGAAGGGGATCACGTGGACAAAACCTGAGAACATCTTCAAGCTGAGAGTGACACCTGGCCAGCAATGAGATTACTGTAGGCTGAGCATCTATTTCTCTCTCTGCCAGGTCACCCTCAGGTAAGAAAAACTGATCTAAAATCTGGGGAAAAGGAGATGGGTGGCTGTACGTCCTCTCAGTGTCACTGCTTCACACGTGTGTCAGTGTAGGTCTCTAGGAAGCAGATGCTAGGAGTCAGAATCATTACTGAGAAAGAATGACTCACATGCCTAAGTGAGGGTTAGGGTTAGGGTTAGGGGTTAGGGTTAGAGGTTAGGGGTTAGGGTTAAGGGTTAGGGGTTAGGGTTAGGGTTAGGATGGGGCAGAAAGAACCTCAGACTCAACCCAGATCTGACCAGGCTCCAGCCATGGCAGGTGTGAAACTTGGAAGTGAAGGTGAGTCACTAAGGAATCTCGCATTGGTCAGAAGACCTAGTGCCCTTGGCTATGTCATCAAGGCTGGGCAGCAGAGGAAGAATGAGATCTGCGGCCGATCCTGAAGGTGTGGACAGCTGGAGGCTCTCGGGGAAACTGCATTTCTTGCAGCTGAATGGCAGACTCTCTAGCGAGATCTCAGGGATAAGTCTCAATGGGCTTATCCAAAATTTATTTTCTCATCAAGAAAAATGCATCTTTAAAAAGAGTCATGGGGAGGCTTCCCTAGTGGCCCAGTGGTTAAGACTCTGAGCTCCCAATACAGAGGGCCAGGATCCAGATCCCACATACATACCAGACCTGGCACAGACAAATGTGCCTGTGTTAGTCTTTCAGTCGTGTTTGACTCTTTGCGACCCCATGGTCTGTAGTCTACTAGGCTCCTTTGTCCATGGAATTCTGCAGCCAAGAATACTGGAGTGGGTTGCCATTTCCTTCTCCAGGGGATCTTCCTGACCAAGGGATCAAACCTGGGTCTCCTGCATTGCAGGCAGATGCTTTACTGTCTGACCTACTAGGGAAGCCCTACTCTATATAAATTAAAGTTCAATCCATGCCTTTTAAAAATGTTTAATATTTATTTATTTGGCTATTAGAAAAAAAATGTCATGGTGGTCTAGTGCAGGGGCCCCGATTGGATACCCAGTCAGGGAATTAGATTTCACATGCTGCAACCAAGACCCAGCACAGTCAAGTAAATATCTTTAAAAGGCATGGATTAAGCTTTAATTTATATAGAGTAGGGCTTCCCTAGTAGCTGAGTGACTATCACTTTCACTTTTCAATATTCCATTTTATTTATGTACCACATCTTTACCCATTTATCCACTGACTGACATTTAGGCTGTTTCCATGTCCTGGCTCTTATAAACAGTGCTGCAGTGAACATTGGGGTGCACATATCTTTTTGAATTGGGTTTTTCTCCAGATATATGCCCAGGAGTGGGATTGCTGGGCCTTATGATTAACTCTATTTTTAGTTTTTTTTTAAGGAACCTCCATACTGTTCTTCATAGTGGCCATACCAGTTTATATTCCTACCTAAAAAAAAAGAAAAGACTCTAGTTTTTTTAGAGTAGTTCTAGGTTCACAGCAAAACTGAGCAGAAAGTAGGGGGTTTCCTTAAACTCCTGGTTCCCACACAGGCACAGCCTCCTCCACTGGTGACATCCCTCCAGTGTTGCACGAACGATGTATAATGACACATACGCACCATTACAGTATCATGTAGAATAGTTTCAGTTCCCTAAAAATCCTGAGTTTCACCTATGCATTCTTTCCTCACCCTCGGTAATTTTAACATGCCCAGTACATAGTTGTATAACTACTACCACCGTCAGCGTAGGCAGACCCTTGGTCCTAGACCCTGATTATACTTTAAAGTCTAGTCTTCATTAGCTAAATTCCTAGACCCTTAGGCTTTCAGGTATTTTCCAAGCTCTTTGTTCTGCTTTGCTTAACATATTGCTTCTTTTTCCTAGATTAAAGAAAGTGGGGAAGGGAATACAGAAATAAAGGAAGAGCAATCAAGCAGCAATCGTGCAGGGACTTTCCCGGTGGTCGATGGGCTAAGACTCTGAGCTCCCAATGCAGGGGGCCCAGGGTTCAATCCCTAGTAGGGGGCCTAGATTCCAGATGCCACAACTAAGAGTCTGCATGCTGCTCCTGAAGACCTGGCATGCTCCACACTCTTCTCCATAGTAGCTGTATTCGTTTACATTCCCACCAGCAATGCAAGAGGGTTCCCTTTTCTCCACACCCTCTCGAGCGTTTATTGTTTGTAGATTTTTTGATACTGGCCATTCTGACCAGTGTGAGGTAATATCTCATTTAGTTTTGATTTCCATTTCTCTAATAATGAGCAATGTTGAGCATCTTTTCGTGTGTTTGTTAGCCGTCTGTATGTCTTCTTTGGAGAAATATCTGTCTAGGTCTTTTGCTTACTTTTTGATTGGGTTTTTGTTTTTCTGATATTGAGCCACTTGTATATCTTAGAGATTAATCCTTTGTCAGTTATTTCATTTGCTATTATTGTCTCCCATTCTGAAGGTTGTCCTTTCACCTTGAGGGGTGAGATGGGGTGGAGCGGGGGGAAAGAGGTTCAGGAGGGAGAGGACATGTATACTTATGGCTATTTCACATTGTTGTATGGCAGAAACCAACACAATATTGTGAAACATTTATTTTTCAGTTAAAAATAAATAAATTTAAAAAAACTAAAAAAAAAAAAGTCCCGCATGCTGCAACGAAGATCGAAGATCCTTAGTGTCACAACTAAGACCCAGCACAGCCAAATAAATAAATATTTTTTAAAGATTAAAAGAA
The DNA here is from genome assembly GCA_006410875.1 of Neotragus pygmaeus. Taxonomy (NCBI): domain Eukaryota; kingdom Metazoa; phylum Chordata; class Mammalia; order Artiodactyla; family Bovidae; genus Neotragus; species Neotragus pygmaeus. The sequence goes on from SJYV01038932.1 coordinate 4,503, forward strand.
AGAGAGAAACAATAGTGCAGGGTCCTGGTTCCTCCTGAAAGGATATGCACAACAATATCTTTGAGTTCTTCTGCAGAAACCCCGGGGAAGATGGTAAACGTCAGGTTCAACACAAAATTCCTGGAACACCACTCTGTCACGTCACCACTAACCAACCAGAAGAAAGCTTGTACCCAGTGGTAGATATAGAAGACTCTCACTCCCTCCCCCAGTGATTAATTTCCATTAACTTCCCCTTTTTCCCATAAAAAAAGAAAAAAAAAAATTCATGTTTCAGCAGAAACTTTGAAGCTGGTTCTTGGACATGAGTCTGCCTTCTTCCTAGGTTGCTAGTCTCCTGAATGAAGCAAACTTTCCAATCAGCACTTGTCTCTCAAGTATTGACTTTCGAGCTGCAAGCAGCCAAGTACCGACAAGACACGGGATATTTCCACCACCCCACAAAATTCCTCCAGGTCTTTGTCTTGTGCATGCTCCACACTGTTCTCCATAGTAGCTGTATTCATTTACATTCCCACCAACAATGCAAGAGGGTTCCCTTTTCTCCACACCCTCTCGGGTGTTTATTGTTTGTAGATTTTTTGATGCTGGCCATTCTGACCAGTGTGAGGTAATATCTCATTTAATTTTGATTTCCATTTCTCTAATAATGAGCAACGTTGAGCATCTTTTCGTGTGTTTGTTAGCCATCTGTATGTCTTCTTTGGAGAAATGTCTGTCTAGGTCTTTTGCTGCCCCTGACAGCTACTATCAGCCACCGTCTGATTTTCATCCCTTTAGCTTGGTGTTTTTCATAATGTCATATAAATAGTAAATGCACCTGTGTTTGAATGAACTGCTTTCTACTTCATTATAATCCACGCACGGGAAAATTCCAAGTGAACTTGCAGATTTTTTAGGAGAAAAGACAAAAGTTATAGGGTGACCTTTTTTGACCCTCTAGGACATTATTAACTGGCTTCTTTTTTTGGGGGGAGGAGAAACACAATTCGATGGAGATAAAATTTCACATGCACATCCCATTAAGGTATGCAACTCAGCTTCTTTCAATATGTTCACAGAGTTGTGCAACTATCATCACAATCAATTTTTCAAATTATCCATCACCTCGCCATAGAAAACCCTGTGACTTCTCCCCATTCTCTCTTCCCCCTAAACCCCTGGTAACCATAAATCTCCTATTTGTTCATATAGATTTGCCTATTCTGGGCATTTCATATAAATGATCACCTACAATGTATGGACTTTTGTGTTTGGCTTCTCTCACTGAGCATCACGTTTTCAAGGTTCATCCACGTTGTAACGTGTTGTGTTTCATTCCTTTTTATGTCTGAATAATATCTCCTTGGGTATGGTTGTAGCACATTTTGTTTCCTGTTTCATTTGTTAATGGGCATTTGGGTTGTTTCCACTTTTGCCTATTATGAATAATACTGCTACAGGTATTCATGTACAACCATTAATCACTTTTGTTCCTATTAGCAAATTCATTTTAGGATTTCTTTGACTCACTATAAAAAGTATGTTCCTTGAACTTGAACCTGCCTTATCATTTTATCAGTTCCTTTATGAACGAATGAATGGAACAAAATCTTTCATTTTATATGGTCTTCACTTTTTGAAAATCACACTTTGAAAATATCCTCACTTAAGGCCACAGGTCTTCTCCTGTAGCCCTTTGCTAGAGCAAAATTGAGTTCTAGTAATTGCTTCTTCCTCTGGCTCTAGGGATTCATTCCATTTCTGGAGGATTCCCTTAACACTGTCCACAGTGTTGAACGGGATCCCTTTTCTGAACACCGTGAATGTGCTGTTTGTTTCCTGACTTGATCTGACTGATAGTAATATTGCAGGGAACATTATGGGATATGGTTCACATTGTATCCTTAGAAGATACACAGCAGGTTCTCATTAAACATTTTGTAGAATGAATAAATCAAACGGCATAATGAGGCATACAATTTGAATGTTCTTTTTTTAGAAGAGATTTCTCCATCTATTTATTTATTTTTGGTTTCATTGGATCTTTGTTGCTGCCTTGGACTTTCTCCCGTTGCAGCAAGCGGCGGCTCCTCTCCAGTTGTGGTGCTTGGGCTTCTCATGGCGAAGGCTTCTCTCGTCGCGGAGCACAGGCTCTAGACTCGTGGGCTTCAGCAGCCGAGGCTCAAGCCCTCCAGAGGGCTGGCTCAATTGTTGTGGTGCACTAGCTTAGTTGCCTGGAGGCACGTGGGTTCTTCCCAGACCGGGATGGAACTCTTGTCCCCTGCATTGGCAGGTGGATTCTTAACCACTGGACCACCAGGGAAGCCCAATTTGAAGGTTCTTAAAGTTTCCTTAATTATTCACTGCTATGAGCTGGCAGGATTGAATTTTATCTGAAAGTTAGAAAATCCCCTTACTCTTTGTGTTATGAAAAAGTCCCTACTGCAAGGACCACCATCCTTCTTCATATGACTAAGATATCACCCAAAGATTCCCGCCCCCGCCCCCCATTTATCTGTAACAAAGCCAGACATGGACTCTTCAATTCCCATTCTTTGCCTCGTAAGTGATTAGCTGAATTGCATGCCCCCATGTTAACGAGTCCAAATTTGCTCTGCTCATCACATGTCAGACCAATGAAGATGAAGACATGAGGTACTAGAGCAAGGAATGCAACTTTACTTAGAAATTCAGCAGACGGACAAGATTGCAGACTAACATCTAAAAGTAACCATCTTCTCAGGGTCTGGAGGCCAGGTTCTTCTGTGGAAGGGAAGGTTGGAGGGAGGTGAGGAAGTCAAGTTAAAAAGACTATTAACTTTTTTATTTTTTAAAATTGTTAAATTATGATAATACATTTATAGGAGACTTGGGAAATACAGAGCAAAGTTATGTATTATAATTATTTTTTTAAGTGGAAAAATTAAGATTTTTAGTTGGAGTTTCAATGTCAAACACTAAAAATTAAAGAAATGAATCGACAGAAAAGTAGAAGGATATGGTAGCCCTGAAAAGCCCTGGGAACCAATTAAACTTCATTAAGATGTGCACAATTTTCCCAGAACAGTAGATACAAATTCTATTCAAGTTCCCANTTAAGATTTTTAGTTGGAGTTTCAATGTCAAACACTAAAAGTTAAAGAAATGAATCGACAGAAAAGTAGAAGGATATGGTAGACCTGAAAAGCCCTGGGAACCAATTAAACTTCATTAAGATGTGCACAATTTTCCCAGAACAGTAGATACAAATTCTATTCAAGTTCCCATAGACTATAAACCAGGAGACACTGGAACATATCTAGGGACATAAAACAAGGTGCAAAACGTTCATGGTCCAGAAGTACTGAAATCATACAAAGTCTGTTCTCTTATCACTGTGGAATTATGTTAGAAATCAATATAAAAATATTTGAAAATAACCCACATATTTTCAAGGGAAATATGATATTTACCAATACAGACCTTTGACTTAGCCATTGAAAGCCTCAATAAAGTTAAAAAGACTGAAAAAAATCACAGAGGACTTGCAATTATCTCCAGGACTGGCCAGCCTTGGGGAGATGTGTTAATTTCTTCCTTCCTGTAGTTACCCACAGTTTAACAGGGTCCTGAACAAAGGCATTTGGGTTTAACTTTCAGGCAGAGTGGTGGGGTTTCCTGAGGCAGTGAACAAAATGTTCACTGAGAGGAACATAGTGAACAAAATGTTCCTTTTAGTGATTAGTGAGCAAAAGCAATGGGAAGCAAAGGTTAAAGGAAAAGAAACAGATCCAACATGGAGTAAAGTTTTGTTCACTTCTGTCATAGCCATTGATCATTTGGAAAAAGTTGCTCTTAAATCAAATTTTGATTAAATTTCTTTCCTTCCTCCTGGGCCCTGTGAAAGAAAGGTACATGGCTCAAAATACCTGGAGTTAAAACTCCCCTCCAGGTCCTCCCCACCAATTCTATGCAAAACACATAACTCTCTCACCCGAAGAAGAAAATAGACAGTAAGGTTGATTATGCCCAGCTCCCAGCTGGTCCAGCCTCTGGCTGATCTCCAGAATTCCTTGCCCCAGCCTTTTAAGAGATAACTACTCCGAACAACCTTGGAGAAAAACAGGTCCCCTTAAGACAGTAGCTTTCCAGATATATGCCTATATATACTTATTCTTTTCTTGGGTTAGGGCAGCAGCTCTTTTCTTGGGTTAGCATTAATCTGACTGCTGAGCCTTCTCGCCTCATTAAAGGTGATCTGTTCCTGTAAAGTGCTGGTCTCATTCTTTTTCCAAACCTCGCCTAACTCGCTTACCCTACACCTTGAACCTTGACCCCAGCCTCACCTGAGCCAGCAGACAGCATCTCTTGAGAACAGGAAAACTTCTGAGCTGCTGTCTCATTGCAACATCCTTTCGTCCCTTTCCCCCAATTCTAGAAAGCTCAATTCTTCCTAGTATCCATATTGTCAGGCGAGTGTATGCTCCTCGGTTCTGTCTCATCACGACAAAGATTTGGAGTGACGGACGGTAAAGACCTCGATGTGTCACAGCTCTCGGGTCTAGGACAGACCATGTTACGGCTCTTAGACAAATCAGTGTTACAGCTCTATTTTATTTAGGTAATAGCAGGAAAATCCATCCTCCAGGCGTGAGGGGCGTTGACCCAAAGACCCAAGAGAAGAACGCCCCAGGGCACCCCAGGGCCCGGGACAGTAGGGGGAGAGGGGGAGAGAGAGGGAGAGAGGGAGAGAGGGGGAGAGGGGGAGAGAAAGAGATCTGGCTCCCCTTTTTATGTTTTTTTTCTCTCCCCCTGGGCCTGCCTTGTGTAAATTGGACTAGCCAGGAGTGCTGTTTGTTCTACCTGAAGTCTGCACTCCAGTCCTCGGACCTTCCTTTGTTCTATTTTCCTGGGCTTTTTGATTCCTTGTCTTTTAGCCACCGCCATTTTGGACTCCTGTTTCCTATTTTAACCACCTAACACTATAAAAGAAAATTTTTGGAACGAAAATCTTGAAATGCTTATCAGAGTGTTCTCCTGCCCTATTTCAATATCTTCCCCTTCTCCCTTGAAGAATCCTTCTGAATAAAGTCTCTTAAGTCTGGATCTTTTTTCTGTTTTACAGAGTAATGATCCAGGTGCCTAGCCTGACATATATGGTGTAGGGGAGAAAAAAATTCTGTACCCTCTGGGGTATTATTTTTAGTAGTTTTAATTATGTATATTAATTTAAAATCTTAATTCTTAGAAACCTTAAGTTTTAGTGAAGCAAGAAGCTTCTTCACCAAAAGAAGTGAACTAAGAAGAAAGCAATTGTTAACTGTCTGTTACATACCAACCGTTCTGTAGATCGACAAATTTGTGAATATACTATTTCATATTTCCAGAAGCATACACTTCTTCAGAGTATAATTTTTCAATGTGGCACAAGACGTGTTTACTGAAAGACATTTAAAGTCTTTTGTCACGTGAGTGTGTGTTCCTTGGTTTTTTGTCTCATCACAACAAAGAGTTGGAGCGACGGACATTAAAGCCCTTGGCGCGTCTCAGCTCTCGGGTCTTGGACAAACCGTGTTATAGCTCTTAGGCAAATCAGTGGTATAGCTCTGTTTTATTCAGAAGATAGCAGGAGAATCCACCCTTGAAGCGTGAGGGCATGCCAACCCAAAGACTCGAAGAGAAGAGCGTGGAGGAGCACATGGGGGAGGGAGAGAGGGAGGGAGCACGCTTTGGCTTCTCTTTTTATATGCTTTTCCTCCACCTGGGCCTGCACTATGCAAACTGGGCTTAGCCAGGAGTGCTGTTTGTTCTACCTGAAGTCTTCACTCTGGTCCTCAGACCTTGCTTGTCTTTTAGCCACCGCCATTTTGGACTCCTTTCCCCTATTCTACCTACCTAACACTTTGGTTCAAATAGGAAGCCCAAAGCAGGTAAACTAAGATTTAGCAATTAATGTTTCAGTGCTCTATCTTACTGTTTTTTTTTTTAATTTTTAATTTAATGTAATTTAATTTTTTGGCTGCTCCACAAGTCTTGCAGGATCTTAGTTCCCCAACCAGGGATGGAACCTGTGCCTCCAGCAATGAAAATGCCCAAGTCCTAACTACTGGATCTCCAGGGAATCCCCACATTATCTTATATTCAGTTAAGCCATCATTTGACTTAACTGAGTAGAACTTCAAAGTTACCAGAAAAGATTTTGGAAACTATTTTAAAGTAGACATATTTTATAAAACAGAATCCTTGTTGAAAACTTTGTAAGTTTCATCTCCGATTTATTTAACTTGCTTGTTCTTAACCATTATGCTTATATTATTTTTTAAAATGTCATGAAATATTAAAGTCATCAAAATTTTTCTTGCTGACAAATTTTGTAATATATGTGTATACCAGGCAAACATCCAGTACTATAGTGCTGGGGAATCTCCCAGGACCTTTTGAAAGTCTGTTTGCATGTGAAGAGGGAATGTGCAAGTTTTCTGACTGTTTTCAGCCTGTATTTGAGCCTGAGAGTTCTGAGGGCATTTAGATCTAAAGAAAGCTCGGGCAAGTCTGGACTTGTCTTGGGGGCCCAACCTTTCTGGGTCTATTTGCATAACGATAATGAACAGTTTTTAACAGTACAGAGTTAATTGCAAGGAAGAAAAGAGCCTTGCAAAGAGAATTTACCAGAATTTCTTTTTTTTTTTTTTACCAGAATTTCTTGCAGGCAGCTGAAGCTGCTCAATGTTACTAAATACAATGTAGAATTTTGAATAAGGTGTGAGACAGATAATGGACAGTAGCATAAAATTTTGTGAAATTTGAACAAAATCTGTACTTTTAATGTTCCTTCTTGTAGCTTCTTAGATATATCGATCATTTAAAATTGGCATTTAATTTTCAAATACATGGGGTTTTTTAAGTATCTTTGATATTAATTTCTCATTTAAGTGCTTTTTTGCTTGCAATCACAGTCTATTTTTTTTTTCTGTCTTTTAACTTTATTGAGGTTTTCAATGGCTAAGTCAAAGATCTCTCTTGGTAAATGTCATGTTGCACTTGAAAATATGTGGGTTATTTTCAAATATCTTTTGATAACGATTTCTAACATAATTCCACAGTTGTAAGAGAGCAGATTCTGTATGATTTCAATACCTTTAGACCATGAATGTTTTGCACCTTGTTTTATGTTTATATGTTCCAGTATCTCCTGGTTTATAGTCTATGGGAACTTGAAAAGAATTTGTATGCTGCTGTTGTGTGAAAATTGTATAAATATTAATCATGTTGAATTGGTTAAAAAAAAAAGAGCCTTGTAACTGTAATAATCTTATGGGAAACACACTGACTGAAACCGCTCACCCTGGCCAGTCACCATAGTAACCATTTACGTGAGTTATTTTAGGACAGGAGGTCCTGGTAAGGAACACAGAACTAACATGTCACCAGCAACCTGAAGAGTTCAGGAAAGGTCAAAAGGAGACGCTGCATGTCCTACCACCTCCCAGATTCCTCCTCACTGGCATCCATTTTGGCTGAGCAGTGCCTGCGCCACCAGGAAGTTCCCTGAGTTAGAATGATTGGCCAAAGACAACCTGGAAATTAACCCAATTACCATAAACCCAAGACTGCAAGGCACAGGGCAGAGCATTTCTCCTGGGTTCCCTCA
>SJYV01038933.1:0-11860 GCA_006410875.1 Neotragus pygmaeus
AGAAATGATGCTTTTGAAGTGTGGTGTTGGAGAAGACTCTTGAGAGTCCCTTGGACTGCAAGGAGATCCAACCAGTCCATTCTGAAGGAGATCAGCCCTGGGATTTCTTTGGAAGGAATGATGCTAAAGCTGAAACACCAGTACTTTGGCCACCTCATGAGAAGAATTGACTCATTGGAAAAGACCCTGATGCTGGGAGGGATTGGGGGCAGGAGGAGAAGGGGATGACAGAGGATGAGATGGCTGGATGGCATCACTGACTCGACGGACCTGAGTCTGAGTGAACTCCAGGAGTTGGTGATGGACAGGGAGGCCTGGCGTGCTGCGGTTCATGGGGTTTCAAAGAGTCGGACATGACTGAGTAAGTGAACTGAACTGAACTGAACTGAAGGATACACAGCATGACCAGCTAATTAGTCAGCTAAACAGTTTGTCTGAGGAACATTTTCACACTAAAGCCGTGAAATACAGATGAGAACACAGAAGAGATGTTTTGGAAATGGAATAAATTGTACTAACACAATTTATTTGTGGTTCCAGAGGGAAACTAAAAAGAAATAGGTTAAAAACAATAGAAGAGATGATGAAGAATACTCTGAACTTGGTGAAAAAAATCAAGCCACAGATTCAGGAAGCAACAGGGACCAAGTAGTATGAACATAAAAAACACTGCACAAAAGCACATCATAGCAAAATGGAAAAAACTCAAGACCAAGTAAACCCTAAAAGTAGCCAGTTGGAAAAAGATCTATTGCTTCAATAAAGGAGCAAAAATAAGACTGACAGTTGGCTTCTCAACAGAAATGCTATCTTTAACGTGCTAGGAAAAGATAACTGGCCATCTCAAATTCTATAACTAGCAAAAATCTTGAAAACCCCCACAGTTTTGAGCTAGGCAGAAGCTGAGATAATTTGTTACCAGAAGACACATGCCAGGGGAAATCTAAAGGGTGTTCAAAAGGAAGAAAAAAATATTTTTCAGTAGGAGCTCAGAGCATAAAAGTGGATTGAGCTTCTCTAGATTTTGTCGTTCTTTTTCCTACATAAACCCCTTGTAAGAACAGTCCATACTTTAACCTCTACTTTTATCCCATTTCTTTAGGACTCATTGCTGCTATCCTACCATTTTATTGGAAAGACCACTTCCCAACTGCTAAATATAAAGATTATTTTCCTGCCCTTACCTTTGGATGTGGCAACTTCCAACCTTTGCTAATCTTCTCCTTCATGAAATTTGCCAGTGATTAACTGATGTACTTCAGAATGTCTGGTACTTTATATCTTTGTTGAGAAATTCCGGACATAAACATTTTTTAGAGCTCTGCTGTTACTGATGCACAGCTATGTTTGAAAGCTTTGTCTACTGTTTCTCCTGTGCCCTCAGACTCGCCGCTTCTATTACTATTCATACTTTGTTTTATACCTCTTTTTCTTTTGGCTTTTAAATGCGTAAGTTTCTGATTTTGGTCTATTATTGTATTACATTGTTTCTAGTTTATAACATCTACTCTCATTGTATTAACTTGCAATCACAAGGTAGTATTAAAGATGGAGACATCTTGGTATGTTTTATTCTCTGTTGCCTGTCTTCCTTGTGTCTGGCATGTAGTGGGTGCTCCATAAATATTTGTTAAAAGAATGAGTAAATGAATATGTTCATATTGTTTACTAAAGAAATACTTCAGGTCACAATGATCAGTTTTATGGTTTTACCTTTCATATATAGGTCTTTGATTTGCATCTATATGTATCTGTATCTGACTCTATTTATAGTGGACCAGTTTTCCCAACATCTAATACTAAATAAATTTTTGTTTTCTTATTGGTTTATGATGCCGTGTTTATTTCCTAGCAAGTTGGCTAGCCCATCTTTTACTAAGATTTTAATGCATCATCGCCTCCTGTACAATGATTTTCGAACTTCATAAACTATGACTCACAGAAAGGAATACATTTTACATTGTAAAACACTTTACACATACCTATGTATGAGAATTTCACCAATGAAAATTTTATAAATAATACTCTAGTATATTTACTCTTTATGACATGTTCTGATATTTTCTATTACATTTTATTTCATTTTTTAGAGTTAATGTTCATCTTGACATTAATGGATTGCAAGCTGTAGTTTAAAAGGGTAGCTCCAGGAAACTTTTCCATGAGCATCTTTCCATATGCTTTCATTGTACTCTATGTGGTCAGTATTACAGTATTTTGGGGTGACATTGCTGTTGCTTTAATTAAATATTGTTTCCTTCCTAAGCTGTGTCTTCTTGACCATTAGTGATAATAGATAATTTCTTTGAGTCTCTATAACCTAGCATCTGGCCTTATAGATTTATTCGTACTGTATTTTTGTAGAATTGATACCTCTAGAAAGCTCATATTGTACATAACATGTTGAAAAAATTCCTGAATTTGCATTTGTATACATTTAATTTTGAGGAAACTGCTTAGGCACATAGAAAACTTAATAATACATATTATATTTTTTGAGTTGTCCAAGTGTAATTTTCTGCTTTGCAGTACAATAAATATTGTTAATGATCAAGAATATGTCAAAAGAAGTATGACTTTTTCTCAGGGAGAAAATAGGCCTTCTTGTGCTAATGGGAAATATTCTGTATATAAAATGAATCTCTCAGACTAGTCATATTTTTATAGTTCTGTTAATAGAATTTTCCCTTTGGTTATATTAAATTGTTGTTCTTTTTCAGTCATTATTCAATCTTTTGGAATTTAGAAGATTAGTTCTGAATTACAAGCCTCCATCAAATGTTCAAGATTTACCCCGAAACCAAAAGGTAAAATTATGAAAGATTTTTAAGTCATGTGTATTCTTTGGTGTTTGCTTTTGGTGCCATGCCATGTGCCTAGTCATTCCTGACCCTTTGCAATTCCGTGGACCGCAGCCTGCCAGGCTCCTCTGTCCATAGAATTTTCCAGGAGTCGGTTGCCATTTCCTATTCTAAAGGATCTTCCCAACCCACGGATGCAACCCATGTCTCCTGTGTCTCTCGAATTAAAGGTCAATTCTTACCTGCTGAGCCATGGGGGAAAGTTTGCTTTTGGGATATTTGTGAAATCAAATCTGAAGCAGTGTCAAATTTGAATGTCAACCTGTTAATCTCAACTACAACAGTAACAGATTGACATTCAAATTTGACACTGCTTTAGATTTGGTTCTTGGTCAGTATATTGTAAATATGAATTTTCCTATAGATGCTTGTCAGTAATAAGCCAATTTTTTGGTTTCATTTTAGTAATTGCTTTTTTCTTCTTTTTAGAATGTCAGAGTAATAGGCTACCATTTATAATTCAGGGTCTTTCCTCAAAAACTGTGTGGAAATCAAACATTTTTCATTTATTNATGAATTTTCCTATAGATGCTTGTCAGTAATAAGCCAATTTTTTGGTTTCATTTTAGTAATTGCTTTTTTCTTCTTTTTAGAATGTCAGAGTAATAGGCTACCATTTATAATTCAGGGTCTTTCCTCAAAAACTGTGTGGAAATCAAACATTTTTCATTTATTTCTGTAGACAAACTCTTTAAAAGGTTAGCTTTGCCCTGGTTTTGCAGTGTGAATCTACAATTTCTAATATTGTTTAGCAGTGTAACGTGACAGAGAGCACAGAGGTCAGAGCCACATTTCCCGGGTTCTGGACCTAGAGCTAGTTACTTGATCTAGTAGCTGCTCAGATGATAAAGTATCTGTCTGCAATGTGGGAGACCCAGGTTTGATCCCCAGGTCAGGAAGATCTGGAGAAGGAAATGGCAACCTACTCCAGTATTCTTGCCTGGAAAATCCCATGAACAGAGGAACCTCTTAGGCTGCAATCCATGGGGTCGCAAAGAGTCGGACACGACTGAGCGACTTTACTTTCTTTCACTTTCTTATCTGAAAATCGAAAATAATGACAGCAATTTTTTTATAGAGTTTCTGTGAGAATTAAATGAGATGACAAAACATAAAGGGCTTAGAAGTACTCGGTACATAGTGGTAGCTTACAGTTAAAGTTGTCCTGAAGAAGATTTAGGTTCGGGACTGGGGACCAAGCTTGATCACTCAGAGCTTTTGTGTGGCAGAAGTTCTATTACAGTAAAAAAGGACAGAGAATGCTTCTGACATAGACATCAGAAAGGGGACAGAGAGTGCCTCACTTGCTAGTCTTATCCAGGCCTTATATACTTTTACCAGATTCACTCCCACAACAAACACGTTAAATTAACAAGATTAGAAGTAACAAAAGAAGGGTTTTACCAGACTCACTCCCACAACACAATGTCTTAAGATACCAAGTGAGTCAGAAGGTTCTTGTTATTATAAAGAAGAAACATGTCCTTGAGCAAGATACATTGTTATATAATCATTAGTACAGAGCTTAAGGAAAAACATACTGTTGAGCAAGATAAATTGTTTTATTGTGTAAAGAAAGTTACTAAAACCAAGCAATGTAGAAAAAAACATTTTTCCCTCCTTGGGAGCCCAGACTCCTTGAGAGCCCAGACTCCTTATCAACCTACCTAAGAATTAACTCTCTCAGTAGTACCAGGTGTCAGCTATTGCTAGCTTTTCAAAAGATAGGACTGATTCACATTCAGAAATTCATACTTAATGAGAAAGATTAATTATGGAGATGATATGCTTGACTGTAAGACTTAATGATCTTATCATAAAGAAACTAGCCATAAAGACAAAGACAAAGTAGTGAGAAATTTTAGGTTTCAGTAAAGTGTTGAACTTTGTGTAATCTTTTGTTAGTTGTCATGATACATTATGTTTTCTTTTTAGTCTGTCATTTTGAAAACAGTTTTTCCTGCAAACATTGTAAATGTGAAAATTGATGGGAGTATAATTTGATTTAAGCAGCTTTTTGGGCTGTAATCTTTAGTCATAAACTGTCAGACTGATTGAAAACCATTTTCAAAAGGGAACTAAGATCACCTGACCAACTACTTATACTTCCAGAGAAATTAAGCAAACCCCTTTCAGTCATTACAGTTTTTACATGAAACTTTTTGGACTATTGCCTCCCTCTGTTTACAATTTGATTGGTTCTTCTTTTGATGTTTTGGTTAAATTATATATATATATATTTTCAATTTTATTTTTACTTTATTTTACTTTACAGTACTATATTGGTTTTGCCATACATTGACATGAATCTGCCACGGGTGTTATAATTTACATGATTATTTAGAATTATTACTTGCAGTTAGATGTTCATAAGTATCTCTTTTTTTTCCCTATATGTATCTTAGCCTGTTTTGTGTTCCTGGATTTTAGTACTTTACAGAGTTTAGCTTTCTTTTATTCTGTAAATAATTGAATAAGACTAACTTAGTTTTGTAATCTTACTTGAAAACAATTGTGATATCAATGCCTATATACAAGAGTTTGGGGGTCATGAGAATGTTTAGCTGAATACTAGAGAAATGTATGAATCCAATCTTTTGACACCTTTATAAGGAAATTTCTCTTAATGGAATGATCTGCATGTCTAGGTATTCCTTTAGTTTAAGAAATTAAAATAATTTTAATAATAATTACTGCCATTGGGAAAAATCTCTCAACAAGAATACCATGCAATTTTGTAAAAGATTGTTCTACAATTGGGATATTTCTTTAATTTGACATGATGACAGCAATACATATTGTAACTTGACAACTTTGAAGCTAACGTGAGATTTAGGTTAGTGTTACAGTTAATTCAGTTGAAGTGATAAAAGGCACAGGTTTCAAAAAGGTGTCAGTGTAACCTTAGTCACTTATTATTTAACAATCAATTTATAGCAAACTCATCTAGTGTTTACTGCTACACTGAGTCTGAAAAGTCTGAGTAGCAGTAAACACTGAGGGTTCACTTTGATTAAATCACAAAGATGTATTTGCATGCATTATTAAGCAGGATATTTTTTATTAGCAATGTTGATTGATAGAATGAAATGAAGTCTTTGAAATAAATTTGCATTTGAATAGACTTATTTATTGCTTCTAGAGGTTGAAACTAATTTTATACATCCATATTTATTTGTGCTATTTGTAATCTTAATGTCTAGGAGAATTGGGAGATTATTAGAAATTTAAAGATAGATTCTCTCTGTAAACATCTCATCCTTCCCCATTCCCATACATAATCTCTTTTGGCTTAAAGAGCCACGAACTGATGGGAAAGCATATATTAAATGTTGACAAAGAGCCATAAGCTTATAATATTTAGAGGTAATCACCATATAATTAATAACCTTATAAGATTATATTATTTAAAGCCTTGATTTAGGGTGAATGTTTTAAAATAAACAATATTCTCTCTACTTAGAAGTGAGAAGCATATGAGAAGGAAATGATTTGGGGTTAATACCATGAATATATTATTGAGCAAATATCTGAGGGAGTTTTGAATTTTAAAATAAAAAAAGGCATTCTGGAATTTTTGTCTTTAGCCATGAAGGCATAACAGAAGCTGGGTTTACAAGTTTTCGCAAATTTTTAAGGATTCAAGGCATACGGATTATGTTTTCCAACCACAGTGAAATTAAGTTAGAAATCAACAACATAAAGATACCTAGAAAATCCCCACAGTATTTGGAACTTATTTACACTTCTAAATAACCCCAGGAACAATGAGCAAATCAAAATGGAAATTTCAGGGTGTTCTGAACTGAATAAAAATTAAAATGATATATCAAAATTAGATAGATGTAGCTAAAAGCAGTGGTCAATGGAAAATATATAAACTAAATGCCTTATTAGAAAGAAAATAGAGTTTCAAATTAGTGGCATTAGATTATGTCAGAAAATTAGAAAAAAAGATCGTTAATTTGAAAGCAGAAGAAAGGAAATAACGATAAGAGAATGAATCTATGAAATAGACATCAGGGAAACAATAGAGAAAAATTAATGGAATCATAAGCTACTTTTTAAGAATATTGTTAAAACTGATAAACTTCTAGGTAGACTGAGCAAGAAAAGAGAAGAAACAAATAACCAAAATAAATGAAAGAGACACCCATCACTGCATATTCTGCAGACAGTAAAAGAGAATATTGGAATATTATAAACAACAGACAAATATTTTGAGAGCCAAAGGCTATTGAATGTAACTGATGAAAAGATAAGCTGTGTATTTCTATATTAAAGAAATTAATTTTTTAGTTTTGAACTTATGCACAAAAAAATAAAATCAATAGTAATAAAGTTTATTGGTGAGTTATACCACACATTTAAGGAATAAATAATACCAGTTCTCTACAAGTTTTCTCAGAAAATTGAAGAAATAAAACTTGGAAATTTACCCTGTGAGACCAACATTACACTGAAACAAAAAATAGAAATATATATTTCAAGTAAAGAAAACTACAGATCAATATTCCTTATGAATAATAGAAGGAAAAATTGTCAGAATTGCAGCAAGTTGAATGATGCAATATATGTAAAGGACAATACCTCATTGACAGTGGGATTTGTCTAGGACTGAAAGATTGGTTTAGTGTTCAGAAATGAATATAATTCATCATAGTAACTGTTTAGACAAGAAAAGCCATGAGACTAGCTGAGTAGATGAAAAAGGATTTGATAAAAGCTAGTATCTCTTGATGGCAAAATCTCTTTCAGTAATTAGGAATAGAAATAAACCTTTTTATCTTGATGAAGCTCATTTATGAGAAACCTGAAAATATTTATAATACTTAATGGTAAAAGACAATCCTTTTCTTCAAAGATCAGGGACAAGCAAGGATGTCAGGCCTCACCACTTTTTTATTAAACATTAGTGATCTCAACCAGTGCTATATGGCAAGAAAAAGAAATAAGCAGGCAAACTGGAAAGGAAGAAGCAAAGCTGTCTTTTGGTGTATATGACTGATTGTCTATTTAGAAAATGCTAAGTACTCTACCAAAAAATAGGTGCTAGAATCAAGGGGGTAGATCATTTACCAGTGTTACGTGGTACAAGGCAGACATGCAAAAATCAATTGTAGAGGCTTCCCTAGTGGCTCTGTGGTAAAGAATCTGCCTGCTAATGCAGGAGACATGGGTTCAATCTCTGATCTGGGAGGATCCCACATGCTGCAGAATAACAAAGCCCCAGTGCCCAAACTACTGAGCTTACATGCCCTAGAACCCGTGAACTGCAACTGGAGAGTAGCCCCGCTCGCCACAACTAGAGAAAAGGCCATGCAGCAACAAAGCTCCAGCACAGCCAAAAATAAATAACTAAACTATTTAAAAATCAGTTATATTTCTTAGTACCAGCAACACACNAGATGGTGATGGACAGGGAGGCCTGGCGTGCTGTGATTCATGGGGTCACAAAGAGTCGGACACAACTGATTGACTGAACTTACTGAAGAGCATAAAAAATGGAATATTAGAGGGAAAGTAGATAAAAGATACAGAAAACTACAGAAAATCACTGGGAAAAGTTAAAGTAGAGAGATATACTATGTTTATGAATCAGCTGAGTAAGTATTTTTAGGATATCAATTGTCCCCAGCTTATGGAATCAGTGCAATACAGTTATAATTTTGGTTGTCATTTTCATAGGAGTTGACAGATTGTAAAATTTATGTGGAAAATAAAGGGATATGGAATAGTCATAGCAGTTTTAGAAAGAAAGGGAGTGTTGGAGGAATTATCAGGCTACAGTGATCAAGACACTATTGGTGAAAAGATAGTTATATAGATCATTAGAAGAGAATAGAGTGTACAGAAATATAACATACACATAAGGGCAATTTGTTTTAATCAAAGTTGCCAAAAAAATTCAGTGAACAAAGGAAAATCTTTTGAACTAATGATGTCATAGGAAGAAAAATAGTTTTCAGCCTCTACAAGATATAATATGAAAAAACAATGTAATTAACTATAGACCTAAAACAAAGAACTGAAAGTATAAAAATTCATGGATAAAACAGAAAATTTTAGGGTTCTGAACTAAGAAAAGGTTTTTTGAGTACTACAACAAACTGGCACAAATACAAATGAGGAAACTTTAATAAATAGGACTTCATCAAAATGAAAAGTTTGTTTTTGAAAAATTCATGCAAATTAAAAAGGCACACCACAGATTGGGAGAATATAATAACAAAACGTGTCACAAAAAGGAATTGTATACAAAATACATACAGAATTTGTACAAGTCAGTAGTAAGACAAATAACCTACCTCAACAGATTGCAACACTAAAGAAGATAAACAGATTGAAAATAACGTTAAAAGATGCTTGATGTTACTGGTCTAAATTAGGACTAATGAAAATTTTAACTAGAAATGCCACTAGAAGAACTAAAGTTAAAAAATATAGTCCATATCCAGATGTGAATGTGAATCTAGAATGTGGACCTAGAACTCTCCATTACCAGTGAATATGTAAAATATTACATACATGTAAAACTACTATGGCTGCTCCACACCCCTTGATTTTCCAGATAAATTTTACATATTCACTGGTATATGTAGTGCCTTTGGAAAATTGTTTGTTTCTTAAAAACGTATGCCATACAGCCTCACCAATTCCTTGTGGTTCTTGACTCAAAAGGAATGAGAGAGCATATGTCCACACAAAGCCACATCCAGTAATATATGCAGCAGCTGAAACAGATTAATGTATAAATAAGTTGTGTTCTGCCCACACAATGGGATCCCACTCAGCAATACAATGGAATGTATTGTACATACAAGTGAAGGTCAAAATAATTATGCCGATTGCAGGAAAGCAGACTAAAATGAGTACATGGAGTATAATTTTGAAGTATATAAATCTCTGGAAAATACAGAGTAACCATGGTTGCTTGGGAATGATTAGGGAGGGGAGTGAGGGATGAAGAAAATTTGGGGGGTGATATGCAGGTACTGACTGTGGTGATACAGTCATGGGTGTATACATATGTGAAGCTGTAAAATTGTACACTAATATATAGTATATTGTACATAAGTTATAACTTGGTAGATCTGTTAAAAAAAAGATAAAGAATAATGTTTGTATAGTTCCTATATGTGGTGGTATTTTCATAATTTAGGCACATATAGTGGCTAGTCTTAACAGCATTCACTAATTTTGTCTTTTGAAATTCAAGATTTTTCTAGCCACAGGAATTGGCCAAGAGCAAAGAATGTTTTATTAGTGTATTTAACTTTTCACATTTACTTCTTAGCAGAATTTCACTTAATTTTCAAAAGTCATTTTTTTTTTTCATCCTTGTTTCTTGGCAAGGAATGTCTCAAGCTGTTTGCCATAGGTGTAGTAATAAGTGAAGAGACTGAGCACAGGCAATTAAGGATATTTCTGAAAATTACTTTGTGGATTAAAATTGTTAGTATTTACAGTCTTGAAACGCTTGTTGTGAAATAGTAAGTACCACAGAAAAATTATGAATTCGTTTTTTATCTTATTTAAAACTTTTGCATTTATTCTTTATCCTAGATGATAGAATTTATTATGCTTAAATAAAATCCATGTTTTTTAAAAGTTAGCATTTTTATGTTAGACTTTATGTACTTTCTGATTGCTGTAGTGGATTTGTAGTTTTTAAATCAGATAAATATTTGGAATCAGTTTTGTTTCCTTACATCTGTTTCTTAAGACTCCTTTTTTGATGCATTTTGAGAGCAGCTGTTTCTGTGTTAATTGATTATACTGGGCATCAACTGTATACACATACACATGCCTACAAAACTGCAAACTTGATAGTTTTTTCTAATATTTAAATGATATATATAAGCTTTGTTAAAATTTTTATTTCAAGAGCTAACCATAGTAACAACTACTTGTCTGATTTGTTATCATGTTTCACTAAGATAGGTGAATTAATGATCTTACAAAACATTTTCTTCTTACTTTAAAATGAATTATTTATGATATTTGATTGTTTTTGTTCCATCTGGAATATTTGGTTTAATAACTGGAAAGAATTGAATGCTTATTTTGTGTAGCAAAAAGTTGTGAAGGATATACAGATTTTCTTGTCTTTGTGAAATTTAACAGTTTATCAAAAAATAAAAGTAAACTTGCAAAAGGAACCCTGGAAGGATGATACATTCTTACTTGACTAATATTAGACTGATGATTGGGATTATCACATAATAGTTTCAGTTAGTGATTGATTCCCTAAGTGAAAAACATTAATTTCCGTTGATGTGGAGTTTGGTGAGATCATTGACTTGGAGGGGCCTGGGAAGACTTCATGGTGGAGGTGGGATTTTTTGCTTAAATGGGTTTATTGAGGGTAAAGTACTCAAATAGTGCCTGGTACGTGATTAAACACTCATTGAATATTGGCTCTTGTTATTGCTGTTCTCAGCAGCAGCTGGGCTTGCTGAATGGGAAGGATTATAATAAACAGACATAAATGAGGATATTCTTGGCTGGGTAATGACATGATTTGCTGTGAATATATGGCATTTATGCTAAAATTGTGAGCTTAAGCAGGATGCTCTGCTGTTTCCATGCTTGACTCCTTTCTGTCTCCTAGTTGAAACCAACACTCTTTCTTTTTATATAATAGGATGCTGGACTCATTCTTTAAGCTGTATTAGTTAAATTTCTGGTTAATTTTTACTTGAGTATCCCTTTACCAGTAAAAAATTTAACTTCACTTAAGAATTTTTCTTTCTTTTTTTCAATAGGAGCATCGGAATTTGCCTTTTATGCGTGAGCTTCGATATCTATTTGCACTTCTTGTTGGTACTAAAAGGAAATATGTTGATCCATCAAGAGCAGTTGAGATTCTTAAAGATGCTTTCAAATCAAATGACTCCCAGCAGGTAGCTTTTTTGTGCTTACTTATTAACTATTTTTATTTTAATTTTTTCTTCCTTAAGCAGTGTTTTTAAACCATAAATGAGAAAAACATTTCT
>SJYV01038942.1:0-10018 GCA_006410875.1 Neotragus pygmaeus
GTTCTGATTTTATACCCATTTTCAATTTATGTCCATCTGCAATTTATGTAACCATTCCTTGCCCCCTACACTGGTAGACACCTGTGGCCATGACATCACACCAGGAGCATTAATATGTTGGCATCTTGGTACTGAGAATCTCTACACACCAGCCCTGCCTTTGATAATTGGCTAGGTATCTAAAGGCCATGAGAGACAGAGAGCAGGGTTGAAGACTGTGGCCAGCCTTGCCATTTTGTCAGATGTTTACATTTCAATGATAATTTATAAGAAACATTTTAGAATTAATTTTGTCAGTATGTTTATGTCCATTAATGTATTCAGTATGAGTTAATACAAGCATCACAGACCAATCACTGTGGATGGTATACCCTTATTTTAGTTGCTAACATCCTCAGAGAACAAGGAGTTTTATTTAACCAAAGAAAGAACTAAAATAGCAAAGTGAACATAAAGAAAATAAACACTGAAGCCATGCAGTGCTAAGCACACATCAGCATTGCTATATTTACAAATGTAATCAGTTAGAAGGAGGCAAGTGTAAACTGACAAGACAAAGAATGGGAGCTCACGGAGGGAAAAAACCCAGCAGAACCTCACTTTAGCTCAGTTGGAAAGGGCTAGCTACAGGGTGAACTGTCCCCATCACATACCTCTTTATAAAATGATGTATAATCAATATAGAATGTTATTGGTGGCTTTACAGGGAATATACTTGTTGTGTAGGAACCATAAACTTCAGGAATACTTCTAAACAATGACCGCTTGCAGACTTATGACAAGGGAAATTCATCTCTGTTTCCTTCCGACAAATATGAATGGAGCATCTATTATATAGGAAGGTGTTGTTCTACACTCAGAGGATATAACAGGAAACAAAACAAGTCAAACTTTTCTTATCTAGTTCACATTCCAGTTGGAGGAATATGGACATTAAATGAAGAGATAAATTATGAAGTAGATGAGATTACGGCAAGTAAGATAAAGAAAAATATAGCAATAGTGGGTTGAAATCAAGTCTAGTTCTCAAGCTGTTGTTGGGCAAATGCTGCACTGAGGTGACGTTTGAGTGAAGCCCTGAAGGAAATGAGCCATATAAATATCTGGTGGAAAACAAGCCACTACCTTATCCGGATATAAATGTGCTGGGAGAAAAGCCTTATCTACACTATCTGACTGTGCCTCTCAACCAGCAAAATGCAGTTGACAGAATAGTAAAAGCAGAGTCAAAGCCAAAAATTTGGAGAAAAAGAACTTATTTTTATGTTGAAGGAAAAAAATAGAGAAAAGTAAAGAATCAGAATATATAGATTTTTAACATAAAACTGGAGGCATTAAAAAATGTTGTATTTGATATCATGTGTTATGCTAAGTCACTGTAGTCGTGTCTTGAGTGTTTGCAACCCCACGGACTGTAGCCCACCAGGCTCCTCTGCCTGTGGGGATTTTCCAGGCAAGAATACTGGAGTGGGTTGTCATGCCCTCCTCCAGGGGATCTTCCCAACTCAGGGATCAAATCCTGGTCTCCTACATGGCAGGTGGATTCTTTACCATCTGAGCCACCAGGAAAGCCCGAGAATGCTGGAGTGGGTAGTCTATCCCTTCTCCAGGGGATCTTCCCGACCCAGGAATTAAATGAGGGTCTCCTGTAATGCAGGCAGATTCTTTACCAGCTGCGCTACCAGGAAAGCCCCATTTGACACCATAATGCCAGGATATTCACCCAGATGCCAGACAGATAGGTTCAATTTCTTCTGGCATGAAAAGTACCAGCAGATGATTAGAGAAGTTCTCATCTCTGCTAGGAGAGTCACGTTAGGGTGATGTGGTACATACATACAATGGAATATCACTCAGCCATTAAAACGAATGACATAATGACATTTGCAGCAACAAGTATGTGCCTAGAGATTGTCATACTGAGTGAAGTAAGACAGATAGAGAAGGAGAAATACCACATGACTTCTCTTATATGTGAAATCAAAAATAAAGGCAAACCCAACAGAGTATTGTAAAGTCAAATCAAAAAATTAATTAATTAATTAATTAAAAAATTTAAAATAAATATTGATAGGAAGTCAGGTTCAATAAATAAAAAATGTTATACGTTAAAAAAATTATGCATATAAACTTATTTACAAAACACAAGCAGACTCGCTGGCATAGAGAATGAACTTATGGTTGCCAGAGGGGTAGGATGGGGGGAATAGATAATTAGGGAGTTTGGGATCACACTGCTATATTTAAAATAGATAATCAGCAGGGCTCCTACTGTATAGCACAGGGAACTCTGCTCAGTGTTACATGGCAGCCTAGATGGGAGGGGAGTTTGGGAGAATGAATACATGTATACGTATGGCTGAGTCCCTTTGCTGTCCACCTGAAACCCGCAACATTGTTAATCAGCTATAGTCCCATATAAACTAAGAGATTTTTCTTTAAAGTACCAGCAGATTAGAAATGAGGAGCCTGGGAGCTACAGTCCACGAGGTCACAAAGAGCTGGATGGGACTAAGCAACCGAGCATGAACATCTCTGCTGGGAAAGTCATGTGAAAGGGTGACAAGTGAGCTCGGGAGAATTCAAGACTATGAGCTAACATTCACTGTGCCTACATTCATAGCACAGCTTATGCCATACTACATGAAAAGACATCATGAACACAACACGTGTACTATCCCCTAATCTCAGAAGCAATACACAAAACACATGGATTCTCCATAGGTCTGAGCCACACTAAGTAAGTGGAGAAAATCAATTAGTGGAGTAGGAGGGGCGTGAACCTCAGAATTGCAAGCTAGTCACTCTTAAAAAATACTTAGTGTAGCCTTGACTGATGGCAATAGAGGGAAAGAGAAAGAGTGTGAGCCCCAAATTCCCATATTCAAATGGGATCACAGCCCTGTCCTCTGGGTCATGAGGAAACTGCTTAACATCAGCTACTTCTTTCACTGAAAGGCACTAAATGTTAATAAATACTAACAATAATATATATAAAACTCCTAACATGGTACTAGTCACCCTTCATCTTACGAGAATACTTAATGGTTTCATATCTTCTAAGCAAAAATATTAAATGAGAAAAAATTCTGAATATATATGCCCATTATGCTATTATTAGAGTTTTAAAATAAAAAGAAAAAATGTAAGTCTTACTTTATATGAGCCATGTAATGGGTCCATTGATATGTGTGATTTATTATCAAGATGTTTTCATTTAGTACATGAACTTTGTTTAAGGAAATTAATAGAAAAAAATGTAAATGTTTATTCTAGAGACGTTTCATGCTACTAACTTCAAAGCACCGAAGCCTCCAATGGCCCTGTTGGACGTAAATTGTAGATAGGACTGTAACTGACTCTGATTGCTCTACAAGAAACTTCCTGGTGTAAAAACATTTCACAAAATCATTCTCAAAGTTCAACTGTAATGTCAAAGGTCATTTATACACAAGAGCTCATGAACATATGCCCACAATACTGAATATATTGTTAAAATATGCTTTGAGGACTTTCTGATTAAGAAAGCTAAAAACATGTAAACTTTACCTAGGATTATAACAGATATCTTGAAAAGGTGTGTACAGCACTCAAACAGGTTTTGTCTCTTTGTTCTTATTATATGGAATCATGTCCTCCTGGATCAACACATTCTTCAAGGACTAAGTAATTTGCCACAATTTCCATTTTTCTATCCAAATTACATGGGAATAATTTACAAACAAATAAACACACCACCTTTCCAACTAACAATTTCTTGACATATAGCACAATGAACTGCTGCAACTGTTAAGTCTTTAACAGATTAAAGGTTAAAGGGATGACATGTTATTTGCAAGAGTTTCCAAAGCACAAAGGTAGCCTTGTTTGGCAGACAATGTTGCTCAAATATCTGGTTTAAGATATGATACCTTAGCAGTGGATACCCCAATTAGATGTAAAGTTTAATAAATCCATGAAAATGAGTCCCAGATGTGGTTTATTGGTGACTCCATGTTTTTAAACATAGTCTAGTGTATAAAGTCTAAATGTAATAGTGATCAGAAAGCAGTTCCTAGTGACAGAACTCAAGATAAAAGAGGTAAATTCAATTCATTTAAATATTTTTGTGAGCTACTCTATAAAATGCCCATTTCAGATTCTGTACAAAGATGTAAGAAAAATGTACTGCCCTGAAGAATACAAATAATCAGCTAGAGTAAGGTCACTAAAACCTATTCATTCATTTACTCATTGAATAATTAGGTATTTGACCCCTATTCTGGGTTAGATGCTTGTTTTGTGATATCAAGATCAGTGGGACATAGTTCTCAAGACTTCTCTTGGTCTTTTAGTCTTTAATAGGGAGGAGAGACAGGCAAACAGCTTATTACAAGCCACTAGTAATTTTTATGTTAAAGTTTGCACATGATGCTGATGAAAGTCAGAGGAAGAGCCCAAGCAGCAATCCAAACTTGAAACCTGAGGCCTGGAGGATGTAGGTGGTGCTGTGGAAGAAAAATTGCCAAAGGAGATGGCTGCTAAGACTAGTTAGGGAAGGGTGATCCCAGCAGATGACTGTGTAAAGTTAGGAAAATAGGCAGGAGACAGAGAACAATATGTTTATTGTTCCTAGAAAGGAGAGTTGTATAGGACAAGGCAAACAGACAGGACATGGTGAGAGAAGCAGAAGCTGGGTTGCTGATAGCCAAAAGGCCCAGTTAAAGGACTTTCAGTTTTATCTTCAGGACTCTGGGAAGTAACTAAAAAATTTTAAGCAGCAAATGATTTTGCAAAACATGACAGTGTAAGATAACACCGTGATCCCCATTTATAGACTAAGGCAAACTTTTTCGTCTTCTCAGCAATTTCCAGTTTTTCTCTCCTTCTGACCCCATAGGGGAATTGTGCATCTCTGCCTCCTTGAAATGAACAAAGCTGTATCACTTTGCAAATTTAAATAGGATTCCTTTTTATGTGAATGGAAGCAAATAATTGCTATTGTTTGATCTCCAACTCTTTCTTCCGGTGTGGGGAGTGTAGCTGCCTATGGTTGATATGGAGGTGTTGCTCTAAGTGATCACATGGAGATTGCTGGCCTGAACAGTCACCTGGATTCACGGTTTTAGGTAGGTAGAACAGGGAAAAGGAGTCCAAAATGGCAGTGGCTACAGACAAGGAAGGGAAAAGCCCGCGAAAATGTAACAAAAGAAGGTCCGAGGACCGGAGTGAGGACCTCAGGTGAAACAAACAATGCTCCTGGCTGGCCCAATTTACATAGGACAGGCCCAGGGAGAGAGAAACATATAAATAGAGGAGCCGGAGCCAGCTCTCTCTCTTCCCCCCTCTCTCTCTCCCGCACGCTGGGGCGCTCTTCTCCTTGTGTCTTTGGATCGACGTGCCGTCACGCCTCGAAAATGGATTTTCCTGGTATCTTCTAAATAAAATAGAGCGGTAACACTGAGCTGTAACACTGATTTGTCTGAGAGCTATAACACGGTCTATCCAAGACCTGAGAGCTGTGACACGCTGAGGGGCTTTAATGTCCGTCACTTCAAATCTTTGTTGTGATGAGACAAAGAATCGAGGAACATACACTCGCGTGACAACAGTGGGATTGTCTGTTATAACTTCACTGCTCTGACTAATGGGCTTCCCTGGTAGCTCAGTGGTAAAGAATCCCCCTGCCAATTAAGGAGACATGGCTTTGGTCCCCGAGTCAGGAAGATCCCCAAGAGAAGGAAATGGCACCCCACTCCAGTATTCTTGCCTGGAAATTTCGTGGACAAAGGACCTTGGTGGGCTACAGTCCATGGGATCACAAAGAGTCAGACATCAATGAGCGACTAAACAACGACAATAACAACACCATGACTAATACATCTACCCAAGTAAGGGGGATAATCTTATAATTAACAAGCTTTTAGCCCTGATTTGTAATTTATTCAATGAAAACAAGTATGGTCCTTTTTAGAACTGCTCACCTAAGTTTTTGTACTGCTCAATCAAATCACTTCATTATGATTTTAAATGGCAACTAACAGAGCTTTTATTTATCTACTTATAATTAGTTTTTTGGTTTTGGAAATTTGAAAAATATAGAGTACAAAGAAAAAAGTGTGCACTTACTTTAATAACTTTTAGAAAAAGTAGTACATTAGTAAAACGATATCAATATTATAATATTTTAAAAGAATAGGTTAACTCTGAAGAGTCAATATGTTCCTGTACGTATGCATTTCACTCTTTGTATTTTTTGATTGCTGCTTGCTTACTGCCTGCTTCCCAACGCCAATTTGCCTCTATTTAATATGTCAACAAGTATTAAGAAATGCTGGAGAATTCAAAGGAAGCCAGAAGTCTTCTTTCTCAGAGTTGCATCTAAATATCTCCTGAAAAAAAATCAAGGGATTCATTGATAGGCCGTTCTTTGGACATGCTTTTAAGTCTTCTGTACCAGTAGGAATTTAAAATTAGTATCAAAAGGGAAACTGCTTATTCTAATGCTTAGAAAATCAGATAATTTATCTCATCTAAAATTTTACATGGCTTAAGCCACAGGAGAGGACTATACTATGCCCATGTATTATGCAAATTATAGATATTTTTTAGAAGATGGTAGTGAAGGAAACATTTCCTGAAATACTTCCTGAAATGACAAGATATAAATTTGCCTGTAAAATCAGAATGCTTCAGCTGATCCACTGAGATTTGGTCAGGATGATCCTTTGGGTAGGGAACCTAACCCTTTCAAATTGCATGAAAATCAGAATACAAATGAAGATGTTATGGATGAAAATTCATTTCCAAATAAACCTCTGGGATGGAAATCATTAGAATAATAGCTTTACTTTCATATATATATATATATAAAACTATGTTTTTCTCTCTCTGTCATTCATAGTTATGTCAAATGGTACACTCTGAAATAAAATATATTCATATTTACTTAGGTTTGAGTCCTTTAACAAAAAACCTTAAGAGTTTATTTTTTAATTGTATGTTAGAAAAACAATACTACTTCAACCAAAGCAAATTTTTAACAAGAGGTTGATGCTGATGACCAATTATTTTCTATTTTTTGTGAACTAGAAAGAGAGAGAAAATCTGCTTCTCACTCTTTCGCTTAGTAAATGGATCTTTGTAGACCTGAATCTTTAGAATAAAAGGATAAAGAGTATGTAATTGTGAGATATTTTACACACAGCTTCATCATTTTTTAAAATCAGACACAGTGATTAACTAGGAGGCTCTCATTTTTCAATGATTAATAACTATTAATAAATATTAATGTGCATGTGATTCTGCTGTCCAATTTGGAGAAAGGAGCTGTCAGTTTGCTGAGTTCCAACTGTGTTACCAGAGGGCTCCAAACAGGCCTGGCCCCTCTGGGCCTGGCCAGTGGAGGATGCGGGTGCAGGTAACAACAGGTTTTGGCCCCACTGCTTTGTTGCAGGCCTGAGGACAGGAGAGAGGGGTTTAGCAGTCACCCCTGAGGAATCTTGGAGTCTGAGAAATCTGAGCAGAAAAGGGTTTCTCAACATTTCATTTCCTTGGGACTGGAGCAGCAGGACTCCTTGATAGAGAGAGAAACAAACCAAAGCCCACAGTAATTAACAACTCTAAAACAAAAATGCAGTCCCCTGCAGCCACAGCAGCCAGAGAGAAGACATCCTATGCCAGTCAGTCAACTAAGATGTGGGGACATCATCTGGGTGCAGAGGACCCCTACAGGCTTTGGGGGAATCAGGGTAAGTGACAGTCACCAAGTAGCCATTATGTTCCAGATGTGGCTGGAAATGCTTTGGGCCATCTTCACAATCACTCTTGGAGGTAAGGATCACAGCTTGCCTCGTTGTACAAATACAGAAACGGAGACAGAGAAAAGTGGAAGAACTTGCCCAAGTTGATGGAGCTGGTACAGAGGAGAGCCAGAATACAAACCAAGGATGCCTGTCTCCTCCAGAAGCCACACGCTTCACCCCAAGCTTTACGGTCTTTTAGAAAGGAAATTACAATGCAGAAAATTCCNAGTGGAAGAACTTGCCCAAGTTGATGGAGCTGGTACAGAGGAGAGCCAGAATACAAACCAAGGATGCCTGTCTCCTCCAGAAGCCACACGCTTCACCCCAAGCTTTACGGTCTTTTAGAAAGGAAATTACAATGCAGAAAATTCCCTGTCTTTGCTTCCAAGAGGAGACAAGTTATACGTATGCAAAGATAATGAAGAGGAGAATACAGAAAATGATAGATGGCAAGTGCCAAGAAACACACAGTTGTTGGAATAAGTCCACAGGAAAAAAGAGGAAAAGAAGAATGAAAGAACAACAACAGAAACTTGAGAAGTGGATCCTTGAGCTGGATGTGACTATGTCGGGAGATTGTAACATGCAAAGACAGTGCATGCCAGGGCTCTGCTCAGAGAGGCCTAAGTTCAAATCCCATTTCTGCCACTTACAAGCTGGGTGAGCTTGGGTAAGTTACCATTTCTTTGCACTTCAGTTTCCCTATTTACAAGGATAGCAAAAATTATTTTAAAGGATATTCATGAAGATAAAGTAAAATTGTTATATACAGTTCTTGGCATAACGCCTGGCACAAAAAAGGACAGTTCAGTTCAGTTCAGTTGCTCAGTCGTGTCCAACTCTTTGTGACCCCATGAATTGCAGCACGNGGAGCCTGGTGGGCTGCCGTCTATGGGGTTGCACAGAGTCGGAGACGACTGAAGTGACTTAGCAGCAGCTGCATGAGACCCCCTAAAGAAGCTGAGAGGAAACTAGTGCTGTGAAAGCCAGCAGCTTGTCTTTCCTGTTTAATCCCATACTCCAGTGCCTAGGACAGTGCCTGGCACCTTGGAGGTGTCTATTGTTAGCTGCATGAATGAAGAAATATTACTGCTACTTTTTAAAAACTATAAGTAGAACACAGAAGGAATTTGCCCCAGGACCTTTCTCTTCAATGTTGCTATGAATGTGAGTACAAATATTGAAATCCTGCTTTCGTTATATGTTCAGAAGTGGATGGCTGGATGAAGTAGGCATTTTTATCCCCAATTTATGAATGAGGAAACTGAGGCCCAGAGAGCTCCTGTAACTTCGCACGGGCAGGAGGCTGCCTAGCCTTTGTCCATTTCCACCCCGTTCTGAGGATCTGCCTTATCTGCATCATTCCCAGCTTTAACCTGGAAAATTGGGGATTAATTTATGCACACTTAGGGGAGCAGCTGATCTTGTAGCTTACAGAACTGGAAATGGGGAAGACTTAGAGTCCTATTTCATCCCAGGCTCCAGTTACGCAAGTCCCAGCTGGCTGAATTCTTTTCTGGACACCAGATTCCAACATCGTTCTGCCTTTGTTGCAGTTTTGTGTTAATTAAATGCTAACAGAAGTCCAGGGTGGATTATTTTAGAATTAACTGGCCGAGGAACCTATTTATAGTTCCTTAACCTTGGGCATGTCAATATTCAAAAACAATTTTAACCTGGGTTGTTTAACTATGAAGTTGTAATTTATGCCAACAATCACATCGCCAAATAGTTGTAAATCAATATTAATATTTTACATGGAATTTTCCTGAGTCTGGTTTCATAGTGGTTCCGAGTCTACGACGTGGGAAGAGAAAAGAAATGCTTTCTTTGTTTACTTTGTAACCTTGTTGTCCCCTGTTCTTCACCAGCTGACAGTGGAATTTGTGTGGTATGGACTGGGGAGGGGACAGGAAGAGAGGTGGGAAGAGGAAGTGGAGGAAGAAGGGCAGGGAAGTAGAGGAGATCTGTAGGAGCATCATACGGCTAAATGGGATATTAGGGACCATCTGATCCCTTCATTTCATTAGGAAGGTCAAGAGGCAGGGAAGCTGGAGTCCAGTCCTACCACGCACTGTGTGAGTGCTGGCATGCTGCTGAAACGTCAAGGTCCCTGCACTCACATTCCAGACTTCTCTGGACTTCCACATACCTTTTGCACAGGTTCAAATGCTAGCGACTGAACAACAGCAAAAGTTATTTTGGTGCCTCTGCAGGGAAAGAAAAGTGCACTC
>SJYV01038943.1:0-15035 GCA_006410875.1 Neotragus pygmaeus
GAGTGAGTGAGTGTACATGCATCTCTGATGAATCTGATGGTCTCTTGGAGTTTTGTGATGGTGCTGTACTTGGCTTTCCTTAAGGCAAATGTGTGAGTGTGGTTTGTTTGTGTTTTTTTTTTCCCTGTGCTTATACATTTCTTGGTTTTGGTTACAGAAATGCTCTTTTCTTCATGGTACAGATATATCACTCTTGGAGCTACTCTCCATCGGGTTGCAGAGTGAGACACAACTGAGTGACTAAACCATTACACAGACACATGAATATGAAGAAAACTAGTCGGTTGGCTTTTTTTCTCCTGTGATGTGCCGAGGCACTTGTCAGCCCCTGAACGAGCATGCAGGACAGTGTGAATGTTTTCAGTTTGTGTGAATGTGCCATTAAGCCTGACGTGGCCCTGGCCCTTGATAAGAGTTCACGATGGGATTCCCCCTCGGTGAGCTCTCAAAGTTAGTCCTTAAGGAGCCCAAGCCTTTCCTTAGATCCTGAAAGTGGAGAAGAAACCTTGGAATGGTTAAATCTGGCTCCTCTTGGTCATCTTGCAGCAGCGCCCCTTGACTCCTTGCCATGAAGAGTACGCCTGCCAAACACCATTTTAAAGTTGACGTCTGGGAAGAGGACAGCGGAGAGGCCATTCCCTCCTTTCCTGAGTGTTCACAGGGCCAGCCCCTCCCTGGCCCCTTTCCTATGTTACTCTTAAGCCCAGAGATGAATATAGTATGGCCTCAAACAAGAGTCCTTCCTGTGTCCAGATTCTCACTGGGAAATGATCTGGGGCCCATGGGGTCTCTGAAATGGCTTTTACTAAGTCATTTGACGTCTGTGGTCTGAGGTGGGGTGCTTGAGGTAGGCGTCAGATTGGCTTCAGGAGCATGGGAACCAGACCTGAGGGTGAGTTGTGCCTCCACGGCCTGCAGGCTCTCTGCCTTTGTTCAGGATTCGCCAACTTCTCTGAGTCAGTTTTCCCCACTCTTCCTTACAAAATAAAGGCATCCATCCTCCCATCTCTTTTTCATGGCCCTTAGTTCTCTTTTTATAATTACTCCTATCCTATTCAGGATCTTGTTCTGCGATACATAGACTCTGGCTTAATATATTTGGTGTGACACGTTCACCCATAATATTACTTACGTGCAGCCTCTGTTTAGTGATGTTACTGAATGCATCATTATTGAGTGGTTGACGTGACACAGACAGATGCTGTTTGTGTTACTGGGAGACCCTTTCACTGGGTGTGTTTTTGTGTTGCCCTTTTCAGTACCACTGAAGGAGAAGAAGCTCCTGGAAGTCAAACTAGGGGAGCTGCCAAGCTGGATACTGATGCGGGATTTCACCCCTTCAGGCATCGCTGGAGCATTTCAAAGAGGTTAGAGCCTTATGGGCATGTGTAAATAAGAGCAAGCCTCTGGGTCTTCAGGTCTTTTTTTCACCCTGAATTAACTTGGCCAGTTTTAGACCTGTAAGTTATGTAGAGGACAGAGATTGTTAAGCCTCGAATTTCCATGTTTGATGGGTCCTGTGAAAGGCTGGCTTGAAACTTTTTCAGATAAGGATATGTTTTCTCTTGTCTGGAATGTGTACCACTGCCTCTGTGTTAAAGAAATGTCATTTAAGCCTTAAGAGGAAAATGAGCTGGAAGCACAGGGGACACTAGTCTGCGATGCTCGTCTCCCTGCGAGCCCAGACTTCCAGGGTTTTGGGTCTGTCCTTTTACAGTGTGTGACCAGGCAGATCAGTCCTGTGTCATCACCTCATGGGACCTGTGTGGTCGCCAGCCCCCCGGGGGGTGGGCCAGGGGCTCATTAAATTCTGACCACCCTCTGCTGTCTCTTGTGTGCTGTTTCCTCCTGTGCTGAGGCCTGTCCTCAGCTTTGCCCTCTCCCGTTAGAATGTGTCCTCAGAGGAGTGGCCTCCCCGTTTGCAGGTTACTATCGGTATTACAACAAGTACGTGAACGTGAAGAAAGGGAGCATCGCGGGGCTCTCGATGGTGCTGGCGGCCTACGTGTTTTTAAACTACTGCCGCTCTTACAAGGAGCTCAGTGAGTGTCTTCTGGATTGCTTTGCCTCTGGTGGGGTCTCCCCTGACAGGGTGGGATTGGTTCACCATCTCATTTAGAAGTCACCCCACAGACAGCTGAAGAATTGGAGGGACCTACCAGAATATGGCATGTTTTAAGGGAGAAAACCGTGGCAAAGAGAAAGTCAGGAAAAGTAAGGTGAACGTGAATTGAAAACATTTAGGCAGCGTTCTGTCAGATACTGCAGGCTCTGCCAGAGGTTGGTGGGAATCTTGGCTTCATCTTCCTAGCAGCCAGTGTGCAGAGGGCAGTGGGTTGCAGGCTGCAGTCTGCTATCTGGGCTCTGGCGAAGCGTGGCGTCTGAGATCTGAGAGGAGTCTGTCTGGTGGGAGAGGCCAGGAAGTATCGGCCACTACTGGGCTTCATGGACGGTGTACAGCCTGGAGCATCCCGAGCAGTGCTGGCCCTGAGGGTGGCGCATGGGTGGTTTTTCTGAGCAGGAGTGCCTTCAGGGGGTAGATGAGCTCCTGATTCAAGCGGGCTGTGGGGCGTCTCAAGAGGGCTTCACGCAGTTTTGCCCGCTGCCCTCCCTGTCGCCTTGTGCTTTCTCCACACCTGAGAACTCTCTACCATTTTGCCTTTCTGACTCCAGAGCACGAGCGGCTCCGCAAGTACCACTGAAGAGGGCGCACTCTGCATTCCTGACCACCACCTTTGCTGGCGCCCCCGAATCCTTTCACATCCTAATGGAGAATTAACATCCAATAAAAAATGACTGGCACTTGGACTGCCTCACTGGCTCAGCCGGTTGCCTCCCCTGTAGCTCCTGCTGCACAAGCTGGGGTGGGGTGATTGTACAGCTTCCAGAGGGGGCTGGCAAGGCAGCCCAGGACTTTGAACCTTGAGCTCCGGGATCTTGCTCGTGTCCTGGAGGTCGCCTAGTGCCCAGTCAACAGTGCGAAGGTGTTTCCCTTCTTTCTGCCTCAGTTTTGGTCTTTTGTCAGCTGATAGACTCACAGTATAAGGCAGATGCCCTAGTTGCTAAGAATGTTCTCCCCTCCGCCATCTTGCTGCACCATCCTGGGCTACTGGGGTCTCGGAACCAGGTGTGTGGGCCCGTCTGGTCCTGGTGAGTAAGCCTCACTTGCAGGAAGGTCAGCGGGATGGCACAGGTGGGAAGGGAGCACAGAGGTCCCGGCAGGAGCTCAGGCTGCTGTACCCAGCAGCCTCTCCCGTACACTCCGCCAGGGGGAAGCGACATCCAGGCCCAGATCCATTTCTTACTAAGGGGTGTCTAGTGAGCATACACACGTGTGGAATATCAAGGGTGAGACGCTGTGGCTGATCATCTCCTGCAAGATCTGAAGTTGAAAGAATCAGTCTCCTAACATCTGAGATGAGGGATACCTGCCAGGCGACTGTGCCCATGACCAGGCTCCCAGGACGCCACCCGACGCCCCAGTGTCACTTCTTGTCATGTGATCACTTTCAGTAAAGGGAAAAGGGGCCCCAACGTCAAAGCTTATGCAGCCAGCAGCAAGAGCCTTCTCCTTGTCATGGAGTTCCTGAAGTAATGAGACACAGCTTACAAAACAAGCTTTAATCAACTTCATAAAAATGGTTCCTGTACTTGAACGTGAACAGGCCCATTTGCCCCGCAGGCTGCAGGTGCCAGTTTCACATTTCCAGGCTCAGAGACAGTGCCTCTCCTCTGGGCCCAAGGTGTCTGACAGTACAGATGCTCGATGGCGCGGGAGGTAGGTGCACGGGTGAACTGCGTGTCTGGAAAGGCTGGTGGCCCCAGCTTAAGGTACACCGTAAACAGGCAGGTGCCCTGAGAAGGTGCGCCCAGAGGGATAGGCCATCACGCACAACAGCCTTGGCCCTGCACCCCTCCTCAGCCATGGCCACCAGGGAGCAGGGCCCGGCTGAGCAGTGAGCACACTGGAGCTTGCCCTGAAGGGCTGCCTCGTTCAAACCCCGCCAACAGATAGAGCCTCTGATGCGACAGGACAGGGAGGAAGCGGGCGTGACCTGGCTGCAGCTTGTTTAAGGAGGCCCAAGGGGAAGGGCTGCCCGCGGTACCCAAGTGCTGTAAGCACAAGGCCTTTCCCGCAGCTTCCTCCCTCTTGCACGTGGTGTGCGGGGCCCCAGACAGGAGGCTTTGATACCTCGACAGACATGAGGCCAATCCGAGGGGCCAGACTGGAACACATGTCCCTCCTTTTAAAAAGAGATAACAGCAAAACGATAGGGATACTGACAAGACATAGCCCCTAAGAATAAACCCCAGCGTGTCTGCCTGCCCGCTCCAGCCACAGCTGCACCAACACCGGCAAGAAACAGTTAAACGCACACTCCCAGGAATGGCCCAGCGCAGCCCCCAGAACGGGGCCCCCAGGCTGCTGAGCTGGCTCCGGCTGCTGTCACTGTCCGCTGAGAAAGGCCAGGTGCCCTTTAGTGCATCTGTTGGCGTAGTGTCCTTTTTCACCACACTGGGAACAGCAGGGAGGGAACAAATAGAAACACTGCTTCAGATGCAGTTCTCAACTGAGGCAGCGCCCCACCAGGCGCCAGGCTGGGGACAGGGACGCCCAAAGTCTGGCGCTTGGTGGGGAAAGGGACTTCCAGAAGGCCAAGCGGCCCAGGGACCACAGGCATAAGAAAGCACGTGGCCACAGCAGCCTCGTGTTCGGGTTCAGAAGCAAAGCCCACGGCACCAGAGCACCCTGCCTGAGCAGGGGCTGAGCCCTCTGCACTTGGCTGGCCACTCACCTCTGAGGCACAGTTCTGGGGCTCCCCAGGGACAGGGAGGCGGCAGTGTGGGAGAAGCCCCCAGCTCAGGGACTCACTGCGTGGACAGAGGGCAGGCTGCACCCAAAGGGCTCTCCCTCCCGTCTGCTGCAGACTTGTCTAAGCTACCCCTGGGCCAGGTTTGCTCAAGGGATCAGAAAGACGGGAAAATTGATTAGACTTGGGTCAACAGATTTGGTAGAATCTCCTTAAAAACAGCACTGAGCCTGGCTTCCTGTCCCTGCTGCTGCTGATCCAGACCCTTAAGTTTCTCTTCATTCTCGTTACTCCTCAGAGAGCAGAAGGGGATTATAAAGAAGGAAAAGGCAGCCTCAACCACTAAACAAGGGGTCGGGAGACAGGTAGGGGCACCCACCCTACACCAGCTCCCCAGTGCCCTCTCAGTCCTCACTTCCTCTGTCTGGGGCTTGGCCTGTTCTATCCCCTGACCCCACAGTCGCCAAGTCCTCAAGCCTGTCTGATCTCCAGGTGTTAAGTCGTGTGCACGAGTGGCCTGTATAGCTGCCAGCTGGGCCTTTGGTAGACATCCTAACCAGAGGGAGGGATTGAGCACCTCCACTTACAGCACCTGGCACATCTGCTGGCCTCCAGGACTCCCAAGGTGGCTTTAATATCAACTGTGCCCGCAGCAGGAAGGAGTGGTTAGGTTCGTCCCCTAGCCCCATCTTTCTACGGAAGCTGGCTCTCAGAGGCCCTGCTGATGAGTCCTGGAGGGGCGAGGTAACAGCGTGGCTGACCCAGGACGCCCGAGGCTCCTTGCTGCACTTGAGAACTGCCTGGTCGGAAGCCATCTGACAACCTCCCCTTCCCCTCCACTCACCTGCTTCCACAGCCCCTTCCACATTCTCCTCACCAATCAGGGCTCAAGCTCATAAATTTGTGAGGTCTTCCCTACACACGTGGGCACTTCTAACTTTGGTGTCTGGGCACCTGCCTGCCCCTCCCTCAGAACACAGACCCCTCCTGGGAAGGAGCGACAGCAGAGGAGGTGCTCAGTGAGTGACTGACGGCCACAGTGGCTCAGCCCTTCCTGAAGGCAAGTTCTAGGAACAACATAAGCGTATAGGTTTTGACTCGGCCCTTCTACTTGTGGGTGCTCCAGACACCAGACGAGAGCTCACCAATGTCTGTCAGGCTCAGCGCTGTTGTTAGCAGCAAAAACTGTAACTACCAACAGAGAACTGGGAAAATTACGCAGCCAGTGAAATACACTGGCCTGACTGTATCGACACAGACTCAGAGGACACTGTCCACTCGAGGGCCCTGTTCACGTTGAAACCTGTGTTGTCTTTTGCTGGTCTAAGTTCAGAAGAGCACGTCTCCGAGTGGAGCCCCTGTAGGAGCTGTGAGTGCAGAGGGCACAGCAAACAGCGTGGCGGGTGAGTGGCCAAGGCCAGTGGCTGCCCTCAGGAAAGGCGGGGGTAAAGGCCAGCACCCGCTGTGCGCCCCCACTCTTCTGCATCGTCTGAAGTCTTCACAAGAAGCCTGCACTAATGCCGTCTTCCTTCTAACCCCCCCAGTCTGAAGCCTCTGTGAACCTGGTCTGTTGGTCGTTCCTGCTCACTCACTCGCCGGTGCTTTTGCCTTCTATCCTTTTTAGTCACGAGCTCTCTTCTGGGGAAACCTCGTTGTGGGAATTCTGTGTGGGCTGGGTTGAGAATACGTATCTCGAAGCTACGTTACCAGGAGGCAGTTTTAGATTAGAAAACTCAGCCTCTGGCTTTTCGGCCCTCACCAAGGCTCAAACTCAAGGAGGAAGGGCTTGCCCGCCAGTGATGACGAACTCTGAAGGGACTCTCCTCCCCCACTTTCCACCCAGAGCCAAGAGTGAGACCAGTTTTCTAGTAAGTGTTTTTAAAAAAGCATGCCCTTCCCCTGAACGTCCCATTGTGTGTGTGTGTGTGTGTGTGTGTGTGTGTGTGTCCTAATCGGATTCCTCTCCAGGCAGATCTAAAGCTCTGCCCCTTTCCCTTGGGTGCGCCGGGTGGGGCTGCGAGTACCCCGCCTCCCCCAGAGGTTCAGGGCTCACTCCGTTCCTGGGCTCTGGAAGACTGCCATCTCTTTCTGGCGTGTGCAATCCGTTCATTCAACAGCAGGGCTTTAGTTGTTAACCTGGCCTTAGTGTGTCATGGAAGTGGCATGGTCTAGCTCACCGGAGTGGCCTTGTTTTTCTCTTCCAATGAGCAAAAACAAAGATGTCTTCGTTCTTCAACATGAGCTAACTCTGGGGAAGGAGGGGAGGGCGTGGCCTGTGGAAGCCGCCCCGCCGGCCCGGGACTCACCTTGTAGCACGTGACCTGCTCCAGCGGCCGGGGTCCTCGGCTGCCCGCGCTGCTGTTTTGACTCTGCATGACCCCGATGACCTGCGGGGTTCTCTGCTGGTTGGGAGAAGAGTTCTGACTCGTTAACTGGATCAAGGAGGACGACCTTTGTAATGGCGGATTGTTACTTTGCTGGAAAGAGTTACACAACACGGTTTTACTGCGGAAAACGCGTGCAGGCACACTACCGATGGGGAGAGGAAAAAAGAGGGCGGGGTTCCTCCCGCACGCCCGCAGCCGCGGCCAGCGCAGGAAGGGCTTCCGCAGCGCCCGCTCGGGAGAGCAGGCGGCAAAGAAACGCCTGGCGACGACGGCAGGAGCCGCTGCCCGAAAACACCATGCAGACACACAGAAACGAAAAATAAAAGTGGAAACAAAACACCAGAGAGACAGGCGGCCTCCGGGGCGGCGGGGCGAGGGCATGAGCAGGCCTTACTTTTGTTTGTGAGGTTCTAGCTTCAGGTCAGGATGAACGCTTGGTTCAGCCAGCTGTTTAGAGCCTACACGGCGGGCAACAGTCACAGAAAAGAGTCGGAGGCTGACATGCTGACCTGCGGTCTAGGGGCTGAGAGGGCCCTTTGCCAGGAGCACAGGGGACGGGGCGCCTCGGCGGGAGCTGGGCAGCATGGCCACTGCCGACCCAGCGGGAGCCTGCCTCTGGGCCCATCAGCACAGGAGCCCTGAGCTGGGAACGTCCGGCCCTGCTGGTTTATCCCACGCCCGCGGGAGGGTGGGGGTCAGGGTGGTGAGGGTGGCCGCGTCCCCTCCCAGCTGCTCGACCTCCAGCACAGACGGAGGGCCAGGCCGGGCCCCGACAGCGGGCTCAGAGTCCAGCCAGGTGAGAGGTGAGGCTTGGGCAGCTCATCGGCCTGCTGAGACCCTGCTGGGGACACCCACCCGGCCTTCCTCTGGGACCCGTCCACCTCCCGTAACCAAACCCAGCGAGCCCTTGGTGTGGGGGGCACTGCCGCAGATTCCTACGCGTTCAGGGCAGTTCCCTCTCCTTTGCTCGAGGGGAATAGCCCACTGCGGGGCGGGAGTGGGGCCCCCTCACGTAGGAGACTGGAGCCAGCTGGTCCCTCAGCCTCTGTGCCCAGCATCCCTTCCCATGGTCGGGCCCGGCCAGAGAGCCAGGCGGCCTCGCTTCTGCTCCCAGGTCTGCTCCCACCCCGCCAGGCCCCTCGGGCGAGTCTCATTGTGGAGGCAAGGGCCTGCAGCCAGCGCAGCAGACGTGGGGCACCCAGGCCCGCAGGCGAGACAGGAAGAGGAGCCCAGTGGGCGTCTGGCTGCCGCAGGCCGCCCTCCACCTCGAGAAGGTGCCGGCCGCTCTGCCCCCTTGGAGCTTCTGCTAGAACCCGGGTGACTCCTTCTGCTCCGGCCCCCACCCCCACCCTCCTCTCATGGCCTCCCGCCGGCTCTCCGGTAGACCCCACAGTGGGGCAGGCAGCGAGTGCGCTGTGGCCAGGGCGCTGCCAGGCCCCGCAGCACCGCAGGCCCGGGGCACGGTACCTTTGCGGGTGGTTGCGTCTGCTGCGGCAGAGGGGGCTGCTCGGTGGTTCCCATCGGCAGTTCAAATCGAGGGCTGGTTACAAGAGAAGGGGAGGTGAGAGAGGAGCCAGGCAGGCGGGGCTCCCAAATTCTGGCCCCAGAAAAGTCCCAGCCGGCCTCTCGCCGAGCCCAGGGCCACACGAGCTACCTGGACGAAGGGCGGGGGCTGGCACTCAGCTCTGCCGGGCCTCGGGACGGATCTGAGGTGTCTGGACTCAGACCCAGCTCTGCCTACACCTAGCTGTGCGCCCCGGTGAGCGGGGCTGAGAGGGAGGAGGGAAAGACGGCGGCCGGCACAGAGGCCCTCCCGGCACACGCCCTGCGCCGCGGGGACGGCGTCAGATCTCTGCCCACAGAGTCCTGGTGGACATGCCCGCCCCAACCCCCCTGCCCACACAGAGGAACCCTGGGTCACCTGTAGGCTCCCGGCCTTGCATCTCGGGAGGGAGACCAAGTCAGCAGCACCAGCCACCTGCCCACCACGTGGCAGCAAGCAGGACATGGCTGTCATGCGGGTATCAGCAGTGTGGACGGAGGCAGCGAGGGGTGGGGGTGCGCTGACACTACTCTGGGTCCCAGTGCCGCCACCCACGACCACCCAAAGTGACAGATGGGCCCTGAGGCCCAGGGGAGGGGCGCTGGGCCCTGCTGGCAGGAGGACCGGGCTCTAGAGGCCACAGGCCTGCCTCTGACCAAGTGCCCCCACCTGCCCCCGGCCAGTGGCGGGGCTCGGAGCCTCCATGTCCCATGTGTGAAGTGGGGACCTTCTTTCACACGAGGGTCTATGAACCCGTGTCCAGAGAAGCCTGAGCCCAGGGCCTTCATGCAGAAGGCCCTGCTGGAGACTGAAGTTCCTTCCTTGAGGGCACAGGTTCTTGGCTTGAGGTCACGTGTGTCTGAGTTTTTCTGGAGTACGGGGACCAGAGTTTTTACCTGAGGCCAAGATGGACTGTGACCCAGTAAAGGTCAAACCCTGGTTTAGGCAGAGCCACCTCCCAGCTCAGAAGCAGCAGTGGCCCCTCCCCAGACGCAGTGATGACACAGCCCAGTGATCAAAGCCTAGGTGGGCCCAGGAGAGACACGGAGGCACAGGGCCTGGTACTCACTGCATGAATTTACACGAGGGCCCCTCCGGGCAGAATCCCACGAGGTAATTGACACAGAT
Source organism: Neotragus pygmaeus (assembly GCA_006410875.1). NCBI lineage: Eukaryota > Metazoa > Chordata > Mammalia > Artiodactyla > Bovidae > Neotragus > Neotragus pygmaeus. The sequence continues at coordinate 9,870 of SJYV01038943.1, forward strand.
GACTCTCCGTGTGTGCCGGTGCCTGCACAGGGGGCCTGCAGAGCCGAGCACAGGGCCACTCAGACCATCCCCTCTGCTGGTCAGAGCCCTGCCCACACCACCGCCCGGGGGTCAGAGCGCAAAAATGGCTTCAGATGCTGGCTCTGCCTCGTGTTCAGTAGGGCCGGTGGGCAGGACACACAGCCTCTCAAACACTAGTCTCCGGGTCAGAAATCCAGGTGAGGATGCGGTCTAGGGGCACCTGGCCTGGGGAGGGACTTGAGGGTGTGACAAAGCCTCACCAGCTCCCAAATGCCCAACATGGTGTTTGTAGGAACAGGCGGGACGTGGGCAGAGTTGGGGAGGACGGTCCTCTGGCTGGGGGCCCTGCTACCCCACACCTACCGTGCTTGCAGAAGCCGCGGTCGTACCACGGGCAGTCCTTGATCTTGGACTCGGGGTCGATGTGCAGGAAGGGGCACTCCTTGTTGCTGCACTCCCCTGCGGGGACCAGACAGGCATCCACCTGGGGAAGCTGGACCCAGACCCACCCCTGATTCTCTGGAGGCCGGGGCTGCGGGACAGCAGGGAAGGCCGGGGGTTCCGGTGCCCTGTCCCGGCCCACCGAGCCCTGAGACCCAGGGCAGTGTCTCGGAGCCTGTCTCCTGGCCTGTACCTGGGCTGGGACGGTCCTTCCCCCACAGTCTGTGCTGCCTCGAGGGTCACAGACGGTGACAGAGGCAGGCACAGGATACACCTCGTCAAACAGCTCCCGGCTCCACCCCTCACCCAGAGGAGGTGTCCTGGGCATTGTGGGGGGCGTCCAGATGTGCAAACACACCAGCTGAAACCAGCAGGAAATTACCGCTCTGCTTTGATGCGCTCTTCATGTTGGGACAGGGAGAAGGTCTGAGGACCGCCTCTCTGAGGACAACAGTAGGGAAGCTTTGGGAACTCACAGCTGGGGCCCTCTGGTTGCCATTTAGTCACTCAGTCGTGTCCAACTCTCTGTGACCCTGTGGACTGTAGCCTGCCAGGCTCCTCTGTCCATGGGATTTCCCAGGCAAGAATTCTGGATTGATTGCCATCCAGGAATCAAACCAGCTTATATTGCCTCTACAAAAAAAGCTACAACTATCATTAACAAGCCAGCATGCCTACCTGTCGGGCTGCTGAGAGAATTAAGTCTCCTCAGACAACCGTGCACAGCAGGCTTCCAGCCCCCGGCCTGAGGCTGGCAGTTCCGGGGCCAGAGCCCAGCCTTGTCGTGACCAACAGGGCTTCCTCCTGGGCAGCCTCGTCTAGGGCAGAGCCGGGAGTCTAGTTCCGTCGGGGAGCACACCAGCTCCACCAAGCCCTACCAGCCTGGCTTCTCCACACAGCTCACTCAGCTCAGCGGAGGCCACTGTCCCTTGAGCAGAGACAGAGGCAATCTCCGTTTCTCATGAAAAGAGGAGGGCTTCCTGCCACCAAAAGACAGCGCCCCCCACCGGCTATTCTTAAGGAGTATTTTAAGATCAGTCCTCAGTGTTCATTGGAAGGACTGACGTTGAAGCTAAAACTCCAATACTTTGGCCACCTGATGCGAAGAGCTGACTCACTGGAAAAGACCCTGATACTGGGAATGATTGAGGGCAGGGGGAGAAGGGGACGACAGAGGATGAGATGGCTGGATGGCATCACCGACTCAATGGACGTGAATTTGGGTCAACTCTGGGAGTTGGTGATGGACAGGGAGACCCGGCGTGCTGCAATTCATTGGGTTGCAGAGAGTCGGACACGACTGAGCGACTGAACTGAACTGAGGACAGACCAGCTCCTACCTGGGATCACACTTCTAGAGAGAAGGCCTCTAGTCACCACTCCAGCAGCAACGGCTGACTAAGGGAGAAGGTTCACTGGGCAGAAACAAGGCCCCCAGCCAGCTGCCCTGTTCCTATGCCCACCATGAGACCTGGATCTGCCTTAACCTCCCAAAGTACCTGCAAGTGCTCAGAAAATGGAAGCACTACAGATTCGCAGGGCCATGAGAGAATCACCGTAAGTTCCCACAACTAAAGGGCCCACTGAGGTCGGCAGGCACCGCGGGCGCCAGAGCAGCGGCGCACACCCCAAGTCTCGTGCTTGTGGAGCCTCGGGGGCTCCCCACCCCCACCCCGGGGAGCCCGGCTGGCGGGCCAGCCCCACGCCTCACCGAACTTGGAGTAGAAGTAGCACTCGGGCATCTTGGTCATGTCGTACTCGTGCAGGAACTCGCACTGGTCCCCCTTCTTGCACAGCCCCCGCAGCCAGTGTTTGCACACCACTGTCTTCTCACCACTGATGTGGCGGAACGGGCACATGCCCCCTGCCGGGGAAGACAGGTGTGAAGACCCAGTGCCCCCGCGAGCCGCGTGTCCTGGAACCTGGCAGCTGCCCTGGCAGAAGGTGGTGTGATTTCAGGCTGCACGTGAACACACGCTTCAGGTTTTAATAGTTGTGGGTTTTATTGTAACGTGTCTTGGGAAAATCTAAAACATCCAATTGAGGTATCACAGGTATTTCTGTAAGACGGAAACTTAAGCCTAAGGGAGGTGGGGAGAAGGGGGGGCATTTTTCTTAGTTTAAAGAAGAGTTTGGTGATATGAAGACACGTCAACATATGCAGGAGCAGTAAAAGACTGGGGATGGGGAAACACACCTAGGGACACCGTGAGTCTGCAGAAAGCAGGGCAAACCAGGGATCCGAGAGCCTGTGGGTCTGCCCAGGGACAGGGTGGTGGAGGACGCCTCGTGGGGATGTCAGGACCCCGGGTCTCTTACCTTTGCCACAGGCAGCTTTCAAAAAGAATTCGCAGACAGCAGCCCCTGACTCTGGAGAAAGAATGAGAGGTGTCAAACAGGGCGAGGTGTGACATCTGAACACGGGCGTGGGGACCCTTCTGGCCTTTAACCCACAGAGGAGTCAAGGTACAGGAAACAGAAGCCCGATCAAGCAAGGAGAACAGCTCCCCACTGTAACATCCAGGGCCTCCTATAAGCAAAACGCTTTCCAGGAGTCAGAAGTGGATGGGAGAAGGACGGAGCACAAGGTCACAGAGGTTAATAACCCCCTGCCCAGACGTTCCAGAGGGCTGATTCAGGGGCTCTTTAACCTGACAGCAGAGGGATGAAATGATCTCCTAGGAAGAACAAGCCAATGGGGACTCTCAGGAGGAACTTCCCCCAGAGAAGAGGCGGGTGTCTCGGAGACGCTATTCTGGAGGGAAGAGCGTCACTGAAGACACCAGAGCAGGACTGGTTTTGGTATGCAACGCCAACATGGAATAATTAAAGGAGCACGGACTTCTGCTCCCACAGATGCAGCGGGTTCAGGTGAGGGGCGCAGGAGAATAAAAGCTGAGCGCTGAGAAGCCAGTGGGGTCCAGGGCTGTCCCAAGGAGCCCAAGAATCCGCCTGCCATGGCCACCAGAACAAACCGTCTGTGGCGTCTCCATTTTCTCTATCAGCATGCATTTTAGGAAACCCACCAACACACTCTCTACAGACCACTTGCATGCCTCTGCTTGCTGACTTGCAAGAGACTCGTTGGCTTCTTGGAAGCAGGCAGATTTTGCTAGGACAGATTTAAGGTTACAATAGTAGGAGTCACAGGGGTGTCATTTGTTTGCACTTCAAGAAAGTCTGAGAAGTCTTATTAATACATTAGAAAAGTACCATTTAAGAGTATTTCTGGGCCTTCATCCTTTACAGAGGTGAAGTTTGTTTCATTCCTTAAAGTCTACTGTCCTGGGGGTCATGTTTTCAGCAGACAGGATAAAGGAGTTTGCCTTCAGGACAGAACTGATATGTCTACACCACATCAAGATGGGAATGGGGACTTCCCTGGTGGGCCAGTAGTTAAGAATCTACCACCTTGCAATACAGGGGACAAAGGTTCGATCCCTGGTCAGGAAACTAAGATCCCACATGCCCCAGAGCAACTAGGCCCGTGCTCTGGAGCACGAGAGCTGCAATGAGGATTCTGCTTGCCACAACTAAACCCGACACAGCTAGGTAATATTTAAAAAAAAATAAGACAGAATGAGGTGTAGGGATGAGAGAGGAAGGGCCGTGGCCTCCCTGGACTCTAACATACTGACCGTGATGCTGGGCAGACGGCGCGAGTGCTGAGGGCGCTTCCCAAGGCAGAGGCAGTACCTGTGGCCAGGTGTGTCCTGGACCCTCTCTAAGAACAGGTTTGTTCTCTGCATCTGCCCTCACAGAGTCAAGTATCTGCTTCCAAGCTGAAGCGGGGCGGGAGGGAGAGAGCTGCCCTGCATGGAGGAGGATGGCCTCCAGCTAGTGGCATTGGTCCAAGAAAAGGCCACATGTGTGAATGAATGTACAAACATGAAGCGATCACGTGCATGGACAAGTCTGTTTGAGTATCTGAATGTGAGCAGCAGTTTATAAGCCATGTACAGTGGAGAGAGTGTAAAGCAAGGCTGTTTGGATTATGTCTCTGGGGTGTGAGCGTTATCTCACATGGAAGTGTGGCCTCTTGAGGGGAATGAGGCTGCAGNTGAGTATCTGAATGTGAGCAGCAGTTTATAAGCCATGTACAGTGGAGAGAGTGTAAAGCAAGGCTGTTTGGATTATGTCTCTGGGGTGTGAGCGTTATCTCACATGGAAGTGTGGCCTCTTGAGGGGAATGAGGCTGCAGGCAGACTCGACCAGCCCAGGCACAGGCGGAAGAATGGGGGCCTGTGGCCCATGTCCTCTGGAAGTTACGGGAGACAGCCCAGCAACTGCAGATGCAAAGATCAAGAGCCCTATTGAGCTCACCTGGCTCCATCTGGAGCTCAGTGGTCTGTGGCAGATCCTTTTCCCCAACCCAGGCCTCAGCTGGCCCATCTGTGGCTTGAACTCAATGATCTTTAAGAGCCCTCTGAAATGTAATGTTATAGCATTAGATTGCAAGTACGTCTGGAAAGGAGAAAGGAAACTGATCCTTTCTTTTAAAGTGCTAGACCTCTCAAGGAATTCCTGGTGGTCCAGTGATTAGGACTCCCCGCTTTCACTGCCATGGCCGTGGCTCAATCCCTGGTAGGGGACCAAGATCCTAGCAAGCCCAGTGGGGTGACCAAAGTAAATAAATAAATGTCAAGTGCTAGACATCCCGCCTGAGTTGGGGGTGGGACGGGGGAAGCCAGGAGTCATCGTGTG
>SJYV01038943.1:25249-36653 GCA_006410875.1 Neotragus pygmaeus
AGAGACAGCCCCTGAGCAGGCCCAGTCTGGGTTGCAGACCAAGGCGGAGCCCGACCGCATGGTGGGCCTCACCTCTGTGGCCCTGGAGCCACCTCCCTGGGGGCTGGAGGTCAACCTCCTGACCCCGGGGGCGGCCCCCTTGGCTGTGGTTTCCTTTGGGACTGTGAGCACCCCTGCCGACAGACTGGCCTTGATGGGGGGCCTGGAGGGCTTCCTCGGCAATATGGCGGAGCACGGGCTTAGCCCTGATATCAAAACCCTCACGCTGCTGGCGGAGGTGGTGGAGCCAGGGAGCCCCGCAGAGTCCTCGCTGCTGAGCATCCTGGACACGCACGGGGTGGAGGCCGACCTGACCTTCTTCAACACGCTGATGAGGAAGAAGAGCAAGCTGGGCGACCTGGAGGGGGCAAAGGTGAGGGGCTCGGGGGAGGAGGCACAGGGCTCCCTCCTCTCCTTCCTCCCTGGACTCTCCTGCACGTGTCAGTCATTCCCGCCAGGGGTGGGCAGGGTGCCCAGAGCCCCTGCTCCAGGCCTGGGCTTGGGTGACAACTGGGAATCGAGTGGTGGACCAGCCATGCTGCCAGCCCTCCCGGGGGGCTCCCAGTGATGGGGGCAGACCCCAAACAAGTCCTCCCACCGACGCAGCATGCAGGGACACGTGGCCCGAGAGGCTGGTGGTGTCCGAGGTCCCCCCCTTCAGCCCCCACACCCCTCCCTCGCCAGCCCCCATGACNAGGAGCCTGGTGTGCTGCAGTCCACAGGGTCGCAAAGAGATGGACAGGACTTAGCAACTGAACAGCAACAACTCAACTTCTAAGTTGTGCATTTTTTTCAGTCCACTTTGGAAAATGAGACTAGCCTGCCAGCCAGCAGAGCAGATCACCTCGACAGCACCAATTCAGATATGTTTTATGTGGTAGCACCATGTTGAATTACATGCAGTTTCTTTTAAGAAGACTGCTTAAAAGAACAACCCTCATTTAGGTTTTGAAGTTGGTTTTCTATAAAAGCAACTCTTATCGCTTAACTGTCTGAAGGCATAGCCAGCCCTTAGATATTCTTAACACGTTTGATAAAAGAAGAAAATGCAGCTCTGCTGGCAGTGACAGCCTACAGTGACTGCATGGAGCATTTGTGGTGAGAGGGAAAGAAATGCTTTTGATTTTGAGAATTCGGACTCAAGCCCAACACTCTGAGCCTCTACACTTGGCCTAAAGCTTTGAGGCTTTTTGAATGTGAACCAGCAAGGAGGCCAGGGGACAGAGGATGAAAGGGGGGAAGGGAGAGGGGGGCTGAATCTTGCACTTTTAAGTCAGATTTAACAAACGAAAGGCTTCCCAAAAGCCTTCATGTCTTTGTCATGAAAGACAAAGGGAGGTCCCCTTGATCTCAGGGCAAGTACTTGTGGCAGGAAAATTTGCAATCAGAAAATGAAGGCGGCAGTCCAGACAGGCCTGGATCAGGTCTTTATCAGCCGGCAAAGACACTGAGCTCAGGGAGCTTCCTGAGAGGCCTGCTGAGGCCCCCCTGATGTCTGTGTGCTGTCATCTGTTTCCCTGGAGACGCTGGGCGTCAGGAACTGCGGTGGCCTCAGGAAAGCTGCTGTGTGCGGGACTGCCCGCCATCCAGGGTCGCTCACGGGCTGCTGTTCCAGCCTCGCTGTGCACTTATGTATCTGGGAAGTGTTCAATGATATGGTCACACTACTGCAATCACAGATTAGCTACTTAAACGTTTTTTGTCATCATTTCTGTTGTTTCTGTTTGTACTGGGCATAAACTTGCAGCGTTACACTGAATATACGAACCAAACTGGAGAGAAGACTCTTTGGTTAGAATCATACATTTGATTTCTCCTGCCTCCAGGACCAGAGTGCCTTTGGTTTCATTCGCGTTTTTAGTTATTTAATAAAAACTGATCCATCAGGGTGATCCTGCTGTTTGCCAGACGACACTGTGGTAGGCAATTTCTTCCTTATTTCAGGCTGATTGAAACTATTGATTTGGCAATCCAGTCTTTGCAGTAAATAAGTAAATTCATTCATTCATCCCCTCATTCAGTATTGGGCTATCTGCCCTCTCTTGAATGCCCGAAGCACTGACAGGTACTGAAAATGGAAAGCAAGAGCTGGCATAATTATTCATTCATTTGGGTTAAATGCTTTGCCTGAATTAATACAGGTATTGTTCACCCATTGTCAGTAAGGAAGCAGATTATAGGCTATGAAGAAGTCCTTTGATACTGCTTCTAACTGAAATATTTGTAGAAGTATTTCAATTCGCCACATCTGTATTCACACTTGTAGAAGAGGGATGGCTTTCCAGAACACAGAGAGGTTCCCCAGGCCTCCTGCCAGCCCCATTTGCTGCAACACCAGGTGCGGGATGTCTGGTAGGCAAGAGGTCCAGGCCTCAAAGTACGCAGCAGGGAGCACTGGGTCTGTTTGGAAGTTTGTGATACGGGAGATCCTTGAAGAAGCATCTGTCACCCCTGGGCCATGTTTTCACCAGGCCCTGTGCTGATCTGGGGGAAACAGAACTGTCCTCAGAGAATCCAAGGGCTCAGGAGGAGCCGGTGGTGGGGGGCACACAGGCTCAGGGTGCAGCAGTTACCTGCCCAGCCTCGGCCGGGGGACCATCGCCTCCTGGAGCGCAGGGGTGGGTAGCCAGGTGGAGTTTGGTGGGGACATGGAAACCCACGTGGAATGGTGTGGGCCTCCCCCAGGCCCCTGGGTGTAGGAATGGCTGCTGGGATGTGTGGGGGCAGCCGGCAGGGTCGCCTGGAGCCCCCCAGGCAGAACGTGGCTGCTGCATGGAGGTGCAGACCTCGCCCTGCAGGGCAGCAGCCGTATAGAGGGACCAGCCTTTGAAGGCCACCGCAGGGCGGTGATGTTGGGGCTGGACGTGGAGGCGACCCCCTTGTGTGCAGGAGCACTGTGGCAGGACACAGCACAAGGGCATCTCCAGGACAGGGTCCCAGAGGCGGAGAGCAGAGGGAGCTTTATACACGTGCCCCGTCTGGGCTCCGGGCTCCGTGTGCCCTCTCCCCTGTGTGCCCGCGTCTGGGCTCCCTCTGCCCTCTCCCCTTTGTGCCCACGTCTGGGCTCTGGGCTCTGGGTGTCCTCTCATCTGACTCCTTTGGGATCACATTGCCCAGAAACCAAGGCACACATCCTCACTCCAGAAGCTCCATGGCAAGAGCCAGGCTGGGCTCCTGCTTGGACACGTGCTCATCCCAAAAGCATAGCAATGTAAACTGTTTAAAGAACTTCTTTTATGATAAAATTTTATGTGTCTGCTTCAATGGACTGAAAATGCCCTTTTGCAGACACAACTGCTTCTGTTTTAAGGTGGAAAATGTCGATGTTTGCTTGTATGGAATACTCATTATTAATTCATTTAATGCAATTAGGAATCTCAGTATGGATAAGAGAATCTTCATGATGAAGCAGGTGTTCATTCAGTAACTTCTCTGGGCACTGCTGAGTGAGACCCTGGCTCCCCTGTGGGGTTGAACTGGAACGTGGCCCCAGAGGTAGCTAGTCGGCCTAAGAGGGCGCCAGGCATCAGGGACTCAGGAGGGTCTTCAGGGAGGGGGAGCCGCACACCCTGGGTGAGCTGGCTCCCCAGGCTCTCTGCTGCCCTGGTTTCTAGGGAATGCAAGCTCAAAGGCAGGGCCCAGGACTCTCCCCACGTCACTGCCCTGCCTTCCTTTCCACCTACTGAGGTCAAATCACTTGGTCCAAAGAAGCTTGGAAAATGTTTGCGGTAGAAACCATGAGCATACGGTGCTTGCTGGGATGTGGAGACTGCGGTGAGCGATGGCAGCACACTTGGCGGAGGCGTGGGCGCACTGGGCCCCAGCGTGGGAGCGGGCACCGAGGGCTGCTGCGTGACCCCTGCTCACCACGCTGCTCCTGCAGTGCTCCCAGCGCCGGGGCCGCTGTGGTGGGGCCGCAGTTAGATCACCTCTGCACTCGTGGACCTGTGATTCCATAGGTCTCCAGAGACTTGAGAGCCGAGTCTAAATGCCAGGAGGCCTGCAGTTCTACTCCTGCCAGGAGGCCAGGAGTAGATCCTAGGGCTCCTGGATTTTTGCTCCAGTTTTGAGTGAATGGTGCTAACTCTGCATCCAAGGGCATTGCTGAAGATGGGAAGGGGGTACATTTAATTGACACATGTTTTTGAAAACTTTAAGGCATGTTTGTTTGGCAATTTCTGTAGAACCAATTGTACACTTTCTGGCTTATACATATTCATATGTGTATATATATCATCTTTATACCTATACACATCTATGTCATGTTTTCTTATTAGTGCAAGGCAGTCTTGGTGAGGCTGCTGAGCTGGATGTCTGAGAAGCTGAGGAGCCTCCCTCAGTCACCCCCCGGCCATGTGACCGTGGGCATGGTCCTTCATCACCCCACATTAGAAATGGTTTGAAAATGGACCTCACTGTGGTGCTGTGAGGGGTGGTGAACAGCGTGTAGCACAGCACTCGGCATTTAGTGAGCTCTCAGACGCTGCAGCTGTGACTGATGACCGTGATGACGCCGCCAGTGGTGCACGTGTAGAGGCATCCTCGGTGACTTAGGCATGAGCTTCTCTACGTTTGTGCTGACGTTCCTGGGTTTCTGAGCTAGGTGCTACCTGATGAGTCATCTCTTTGTTCACAGTCAATTCTCAGTGTTTGTTTATATTTGCTTTCTTTAAACTTTTTAAACATATATAATACAAAATTAACCATTTTCGTCTTTTTTATTTTTAAGGTAGAGCCTGTTTGTTATGTTGAACTTTTTGTTTATCAGCCATGCCACGGGCTTGTGGGATCTTAGTACCCTGACATGCCCCCACAGTGAAAGTGCAGAGTCCTAACTGGACCTCCAGCGAATTCCCCCATTTTAGCCATTTTTGAATGTGCAGTTCTGTGATAGTAAGCACATTCTTAGTCTTGTGCAGTTACCCCCACCATCCATCTCCAAAACTTTTTCAATGGAAGGTGAAACTCCATATTAAAAATATGGAGTTAGCATGCCTGGCATAGAATGGTGGACGGGACCTACTTCTGTCCTTGCTCTGGGGCTGGGTCAACAGGAGCTTGGCTGGTGGGTGACTTGGGCACCACCTTGAACACAGTTTGGCAGGAAGTAGATGGGTAAATGATTGGGTGGAGAGAGAAATAAATATATTTCTTACATGGGGGTATTAAGAGATTGCCAATTAAGTTGGAAACAATCAAGGTAAGTAGAATTTTCTCATCCAAAAGATGTGCTCCGGACACCAAACTCTTTTTAAATGGGAAAGTCAAAGATGGGCTCTATATTACATGAATTTGTTAGGGCTACAGAGTGGCCCAAATAGCAAATTTATTTTCTCGCAGTGCTGGGGGCCACAGAGTCCAAGGCCGAGGTGTCCACAGTATTGCTCTGTTTGAAGCTCCTCTCCCTGGTTTGTAGATGGGTGTCTCCACCCTCTTTCTTTTCAGTCATCCCTCAGCACACACGCATGCTCGTGTGTATGCACATGTGCATGTCCACATGCTGGCAGATTCCCTCTTCTTAGCAGTACACCAGGCAGATCGCATGAGGGATGAGGGCTCACCCTAATGATCTCATTTTGCCTTACTTACCTTTGTAAAGACCCTGTGTCCAAATGCAGCCACATTCTGGGGGTACTGAGGATTAGGACTTTAACATGTGGATTCTGGGAGTGGGAGTGAGGAAACACAGTTCAACCCAGAACAGTCTCTGCGGATCTCTCCAGATCTAAAAATCCTCCCCAACAAGCAGATGAAGGCAGGCATGCCGTGCCCTGGGCACACACATTCCCTAGGGCACAGGCTTATTGGTAGAACGTTACAAAGGCAGCTCTGACGCTCCAGAGACAGAATGTTCTAGTCTCTGAGCCATGCACATTACATTTTTCTTCGAGAGAAAGAATCATAAACAGAGACAGAGTATTTTAAGTCTGCCCTCCCTGTCTGCCAAGAATAACCCTGGTGTGCTGGGGAACTCACCCTCTTCAGGCCCGTCCTGGGCGTTGCATCGGCAGAGGTCTGCTCTGGAAAAGGCAACCACCTGGCTTCGGGAGGATCCACAAGGCCTGAAATAAACACTCCTCCAAGCATAGCCGTACTCTGGAGCAGAGCCAGAGGGCATTTCAGTCCACGGAGAGAGGCGCTCATAGCTAATGAAACTTCAAGAGGAGTCTTTAAAGTGGCGCTTTCATTTCAGCTATGGAACCGAGCTACTACTATGTAGTGAGGTATTGCAGTGTCCATGACACCCTGGAAAACAGGCTGACTTTTGAGTCATTACCTTCACAGCTATCTTCTCTGCCAAGTGGGGGGCACTGTTGTGCTGGAGTAACCGTTACCTGGGAGGGGGGTTCACCATTCCTCTGATGTTTAACCAGTTACCCTTTTTTTGTGATGCTAGGCTTGCATGAGCCAAGACGGATCTTTTTTTTTTTTTTTTTAAACCACGTGGTGACACTTGATGGATAAAAGAGAATGGCCAGTCTGATCAAAGCAAGCTGGTTTTAAAACTCTGTAGATGGGCCTCAGTAGTTTACACTGGAGGTGTGTCCCAGTGTCTTGTTCGCTGCCTGCCACCCACCCTCCTCGCCCTTTCCCTCTCCGCACACCTCTCTCCACACGAGCCAGGCCTTGCTTCATCTCTCGGTGCCAGACTCTAAGTGAAGGGCTTGCTTTGTGGTGATCTCTCACTTTTTCATCAAGCAGAAAGATAAAGAAATGATTGGCTTACACACAGATTATTTAAATGTTTGCCCCCAGATATCTGTGAATAATTTTTAGAGCATGTTGAGGAAATGATATTTTTATTCTAAGGTCCTTTTTTCCAGATGGAAGCTGCTTCTCCGAATCCATGTAGAAAGTGGGAAGGTGCTGATCTGTCTCAAGAAACTCAACTCATCCCTGCCCTCTTCTACCATACATGCTTAATTTACATTAAAGCTCCAGTCCTGTGGGCTCACGGACAGCTGTTGTTCACTGTAGAAACAAAAGTGCACAGGCCAAGCACTGTGTGTGTGCGCGCACGCGTGTGTGCACATGCACAGGTTACAAACGCAGAGTCCTTCATGAAATGCCACCCCTGTGGGTGGGAGACCGAGAAGCAAGTGGCTTTTAGGTGGGCAGGGCTGACCCCAGATCTCTCTAATGTGCTCGTGCTATTATTTTAGGTCTCCGAATTCAATCCTTTGACGTTCACCAGCATAATCGAGTGTGAGAAGCCCAACAACGACCTGACTAGGTTCCGTGGGTGCATGTGAGTATGGACCTCTGCCTGGGCTTACCCTTCTGTTTGACAAATGATATGAGTGTGTACAGTCGACCCTTGAGCAGCTTGCGGTATGGGGTGCCAACCCCTGCCAGTATCCATGGTGGATTGATCCCATGACCTGCCAGGGTACCAAAACCACAGATTTTTAAGTCCCATAGTCTGCCCTCTGGATCTGCACTTCTGCATCTGTGGATTTAACCGAGCTTGGATGGTGTAATACTGTGTGGAGCCACACAGCTCAAACCCATGTTGTTGGATGGCCCACGGTGTATAGTATAAGAGTGTGCGTCTGTGTGTGAGTGCAGCCTAGACAGTGTGCATCTGAGTGTGAACAAGTATCTGAACAAGTATCTGCTGAGCACCTACTATGTGCTAGGCCCTTTTTAAGGCTCTGGGGATAATGCAGTGAACTGAATACAAAGAAATGCCTTCCGTCTTGTTTATTTCACTGTAGTCAGGGGAACACAGAGACATAAACAAAACTAAAAGTCCTCGAGCATGTTAAATAAATAGTATAGCTCCTTGCTCTAAAACAGAGAAACAAGAAAGGTAGATGAATGACATGGGGTCAGCTGCCTGGTGGTCCTTGCTGAAGCTGGGCTGGAGGCTGTCCGGGGGAAGTAAGGGCCGCCTTGTGCTTCTGCGAATGGTTGGAAATTCCTGTGTTCGTGTTAATAGTTGTGCAGGCTGTGGACAGGCGGCGTGGGGAGAAGGGAGGTGGGAGAGAACAGGGGGTCACATGGACTTGTGGAGCTGCTGCTGGTGGGGATGCCCCACTGGGGGGCAGCTGTGTGGACCTGAGCCTGGGGCTGCAGGTGTGATGCGCGGAGCTGGGGCCTCCTGCAGCGTCCAGCTCTGTGGAGCCAGCTTTGGATGCTGCTTAGAGGCTGAGGCGCAGCGTGGCCGCCACAGACACGTGGGCAGGGCTGGAGCTCTGCTCCTGGAGGGGCTCCACTGCAAGAGCTTTAGGCATGCATTCGAGGCTTTGCCTGTGTGCATGCAGTGGGCCCCCCATCTTGTTGAGGGCGATGGGAGAGTCAGTGAGTGAAAAGTATGCACCATAAAGGACGTGAGGTGTTCACGCCTGCTGAAACTGCCAGTGCTTGCCTGTTCTTGCCTGAGGATCAACTAGAACTTGGAATGGTTAGATCACCCCTTAAAGGGGCTGGTTAAAGGAGGGTAAGACTCTTAAGAAAAATCCTAAAATATCAGCTGTAAAATCTGGGGGCAGATACTCAGGCCTCCATCTGAAAATGGTCTAATGTGGATTTCCCAGCCCCTGTGCGCACTGCCCACCCCCAGCCCCAGACTTTGTACACGTCACACCATCCTTGGCACCCAGGGCCCAGCGGGCAGAACATTCTGAGGGTATTCTTGCTGATGGTAACTTTTGGTGACAACTCTGACCTCCTTCTCCAGGCTGTATCGTGGCCAGTGCCCTCCTGCTGTGTAGGGCGTCAGGCGCCCTGGGGTCAGACCACCCCCCACACAATTGTTGCCTGCCCCAGACTGGGACTAGAGCTGGAGGGGCTTCAGCCCCTTGTCAGCAGCTCTTGGTTCTGCCCTCGGGAGCTCCCTGTGTTTGTTGGTTGTTGCTCGGTTGCTCAGGCGTGTCTGACTCTCTGCAACGTCATGGACTGCAGCATGCCAGGCTTCCCTATCCTTCACCATCTCCAGGAGCTTGCTCAAACTCATTGAGTCAGTGATACCAGCCAACCATCTCATCCTCTGTTGTCCCCTTCTCCTGCCTTCAGTCTTTCCCAGCATCAGGGTCTCTTTCCAATGAGTCATTTCTTTGCATTAGGTGGCCAAAGTATTGGAGCTTCAACTTCAGCATCAGTCCTTCCAATGGATATTCAGGGTTTATTTCCTTTAAGATGGACTGGTTTTATCTCCTTGCCATCCAAGGAACNCTTGGGGAGGATGCTTACTTGTTTGGTGCCTATGGCGAGCAAGGACAGCTCTCAGGGCCCCTCAGGTTGAGTCAGGGGTTTGGAGAGCCCAGGTCTGTGTGTCGGTCGGCTCTGCCTTTTAGCAGAGTCCTCTCTGGCCTCCTATCCCCGTGTCCCCTGTATCCCGCTGATCCCAGAGCCGCCTCCAAGTTTCTCCCTTTCTCCGCAGATGAAGAAGCGGGACCTGGAGCCCTCGGACGCCACCTACACAGCCCTGTTCAACGTGTGCGCTGAGTCCCCCTGGAAGGACTCCGCACTGCAGAGCGCCTTGAAGCTACGGCAGCAGCTGCAGGCCAGAAACTTCCAGCTCAACTTGAAAACGTACCACGCCTTGCTCAAGATGGCCGCCCTGTGCGCGGACCTGAGGATGTGCCTGGATGTGTTTAAGGTGGGGCCATCCCTTCCTTCCTGCTCCCCACTCAGAGTGAGTCCTGCAAGGCCGGGCTGAGGCTGTGCCCTCTGTGTTCCTTGCGTGGGAACGTTCAGGCGCCAATGAGACAGGCCCCTGTCGGCCTCTGGGGCTCACCGAGGCGTCCCTGCGGTCAGAGCCCTGGGTGGGACAGGGGCGGGGGGACGTGTGCTGCCGTGTCCTGCTGAGGGCGCTTGCTGGTGAGATGCACAGTGATGAAGAGGAATCGGTGCCCGCTGGGGCATCTTTTAAAGATCTCACGAGGGAAGTCCTGTGGCCCCCGCTTTACTGATGAGGAAACTGAGATGGGCGCCTAATGCTTCCCACATTTGCACAGCAGGCCAGCGGCGAAGGTGGGACGTGAAGCCAGCTCTGGGCAGTTCCAAAGCCTCATGTGCACGGGTTAAGAGTGGCTACTGTGTGGATCTTCATGGAGGGGCTGCACAGGAGTGATAGGAGCAGAGCCAGGAAGAGAGGCCTGGGAAAGCGGGAGTGCAGGCTCTGGGGAGCTCTGCTCCGTGGCTGGTGCTGAGCCGGCCCACACCGGATTCAGACCCCACTGCTCAGGATACGCTGCCATGGGGTGTCTGTCGGGCCTGAGCCAGGCCCAGTGGGCCTGAGTCTGGGCCTCGGCTCTCCTGCAGAGTCCCAGCAGGCCTGCTCCGTTCCTTCCCCTAGGAAATCATCCAGAAAGGGCACGTGGTCACAGAGGAGACCTTCAGTTACCTGCTCATGGGCTGCATCCAGGACAAGAAGACTGGCTTCCGGTACGCCCTGCAGGTCTGTCCCCCTGGCTCTGCTTCCTGTCACTCGCTGCCCTGCTCGCTCCCCTTCCATGTGCCTGTGCTGGGGGTGAATGATGATCCTGGGTGCACTTCTTGAGCACCTGCTCCTGCCCCCTGCTGGGTGTTCTTATATTTGTGATCTTTTGGCCTTCCCAGAGCACACTGTACCCCGAGTTTTATAGATGGGCACACAGCAGGCACTCAGAAAGTGCAGCTGAAGCCAACCTATAAGTCGGCCTGGACTCTTCCAGAACCTGGCCTCTCTGGCCGTTCCTCCCCTGGGAGTAGGGAGAAGGGCTGGGAAAAGCAGAGGGGTGGAAGTGCAACACAGTTTGGGGTGAACCAGGAAGGGAGGCTAGTGATCTACCTGCCACCACAGGAGACACAGGTGTGATCCCTGGGTTGGGAAGATCCCCTGGAGGAGGGAGTGACTATTCACTCCAGTATTCTTGCCTGGAGCATCCCACAGACAGAGGAGCCTCGCGGGCTACAGTCCATGGGGTTGCAGAGTGAGACACAACTGAGCGACTAACACGTACACAGGAGGGGAGGAGGGTGCCTGGGTGGGGACCTGGGGCTCCCAGGTTCCTGGGTCCTCATTTGCCCAGAGCCTGGAGTCTTTCTCATGCGCCATTTGCCCACTGGTTGCTGCCCCGATGCCTGCTCTGCTGAAGGCTCTTCGGAGAGGGGGCTGGGGGCTGAAGTCTGCCTCTCCTCGGCAGGTGTGGAGGCAGATGCTGAGTCTGGGGCTCCAGCCGAGCCGGCACGGCTACAACCTGTTGTTGGGGGCAGCTCGGGACTGCGGGCTGGGGGACCCGGCGGTGGCCTCAGCGGTGCTTCTGAGGCCCAGGGAGGAGACGGCCCTGCTCCAGCCCCCGGCTGGGGGGCGGCGGGCCAGGAGAGCCCAGGTTGGGGCGGACCGCAGCCTGTCAGCCAAGCTGCACGTGGAGGCCCT
>SJYV01038951.1:0-13755 GCA_006410875.1 Neotragus pygmaeus
TTTTTTTTTTTTAATGATGGTGTTTGCATCCTTGAATTTTAATTTTGATTCTTTAATTGTTTAGTTTCCATCAATAAGTGGAATTATTTAGATAATTCTATAGGTGGCTATTTCCTGTTGAGAATGTTTTCTGTTGTATTTATCCTATGTAGACATTTTGGTTAGTCAGACTGCTCTGGGGACATGGTTTCTTCAGAAATCTGCAAACACTGGTCAGTTGTCCTCTGGTGTGAAAGGTGCCGTGGAAGAATCCAGTGTTTGCTTAATCGTTCTCAGTTTTGTGCATGATTTCCTTTTTTTCTTTTATTCTCTTTAAAATTTTTTTGGCATCTTCTATTTAACTTTAATGTTATAGACATGTGGAAAATGAATTCAATTGAACCCTTATTTCACAGTATGCCCCAGGATAAAATCCCAGAATAATTAATTTTTAAAAATAGAACCCATGTAACTAGTAGATGAAAACACTGGTGACCCTCTAATCTTTCTAAGAATGGCTTCCCAATAAAAAACATGAAGAAATGATTAATGGGTTTTTCTCCATCGGGAAAAAAAAAAAAAGCTTCAGACAACAATAACCACCAATAATATGTGAATAAAGTTAAAGGAAAAATTGCAACAGGTAAAATATTCGCAACAAATGATAGATGATAGATATTTGTTGTATTATGTTTCACTTATGATAAAACCAGTACGGCAAAAAAAGTGGGTATAAGGCATACAGAGGCATTTCACAAGTGGAAAAATGCAAGAGAGTTGAAGATTCCTAATTATATAATGTAATCATAAAGGTGAACTTTTAAGAAAGCAGAAAGAAATTTTCCTATTTTGAATATAGTCTCTCTCATATGTAGTTACCAATGTCAGATTAAATATCCTTCATGCCGTGAAATTCTATGTTTCTGAGATGTGTGTGTCAGATCTTTGTTATCCATTTGTTTTATCCTTGATAAATTCAACAACTATGTATTATGCATCCTGCTCTTCATGGTGCATGGCTCAGAATGTACCACATCCTTTGCATGTGAAAGTGTTAGTGGCTCAGCAGTATCTGACTCTGTGACCCCATGGACTGTAGACCACCAGGCTTCTCTGTCCATGGGATTCTCCAGGCAAGAATACTGGTATGGGGGTAACCATTTCCTTTTCCACGGGATCTTCCCATCCCAGGGATTGAACCCGGGTCTCCTGCATTGAAGGCAGATTCTTTACCATCTGAGCCACCAGGGAAGCCCACTTTGCATGTATTGGTCCTGAAATAAATATTTAAATAAATTTCCAGCTTTGGGATATAAAATATATTTTTAACTTTTATGCAGATACAGCTATTAAAATGTACATTTCAATAATGTATATTTAAATATTTATTTCAGTTATTTATTTAACCGAATAACAGTTATAATATTTATTTACATATTTATCTATTTAAATATTAGGATTTAAATATTTATTTAAAATTTAAATATTGATTTAAATATTTAGAATAACAGTTATAATAAATTTTTAAAAGTTAATGCTAACTTTTTAAATAAAATATGAGGAGGTTTTGACTTTTTGTATAGATATTTTAATATAGTTTCTTTTCAAGATTAAAGTTTATGGTGATTAAGTCCTATAGAATTTTGACAAATGCATTTTTGTTACTTGAATAGAAAGATTTCTTGTTTTATAGGCTTCCCTGGTGGCTCAGATGGTAAAGCATCTGCCTGCAATGTGGGAGACCCGGGTTTGATCCCTGGGTCAGGAAGATTCTCTGGAGAAGGAAATGGCAACCCATTCCAGTACTCTTGCCTGGAAAATTCCATGGACAGAAGAGCCTGGTAGGCTATAGTCCATGGAGTTGCAAAGAGTTTGTAGGTTAATTATATACCTAAATCTCATTTTGCAGAATTCAATTTTTGTTAACTTTAGTGAATGATGATGAACAAAATTGTATTTTTGGACCTTGATTCTTATGAGCATTTGTTTACTATATACATGGTTTTTTGGACATTAATGTCACAATTATTTAAAATGATTTTAATGTGAAACTGTGGCATAAAAATTCTCTTTGTATGTATGATTAAAGATTAGTGATTATTGATCATTTTTGTTATGTTAAAGAGGGAAACTGAAGGTCTTAAATAAAAGGGCATATTCAAAGTGATAGAATGATTTTAAAGGCTATTTAACAGCAAACTTTTTTGGAGAACCATATTGTGTAAGTGGTTAGTGATATTAAAATTGGTATCAGCTTTGGGACATAAAATGTATTTTTAACTT
Source organism: Neotragus pygmaeus (assembly GCA_006410875.1). NCBI lineage: Eukaryota > Metazoa > Chordata > Mammalia > Artiodactyla > Bovidae > Neotragus > Neotragus pygmaeus. The sequence continues at coordinate 2,263 of SJYV01038951.1, forward strand.
TTATGCAGATACAGCTATTAAAATGTACATTTCAAGTACATTTCAAGTGTCTTTCAAAGTAATTTTGAATGAATTCCATTTGAGAAGTGAGGAGTTAGGTTTGTTAGTTATTAATCCAAATATAGTAATAGAGCTTATTTTATTGATCTGTGATTTTTAAAATTAGGAGTGAGAAAAGTCACAGACGTAGTTTGTTGACATATTGCAATCCATATGTGTGCTTTTCTGATAAGGAAGGTATAGCATATACCATCTCTCCAGAACATTTAGCACCAGATTTATGATTTTTCTAATTTGGTTTGTAGCTTGCCAAAGAGCATGTGAGTGCATATTTGATCAGAAGCATATTTTGCCTTGAATCAGATGAAGAATACTTAATGAGTCAATGCCAAGAAGCAATGCAGAGATGATGCAGACTAGCAGACTTAAAAAGCTTTAAAATACCTTAACATGAAATATAATAAAGATAAAGTAATGTTACATAAAAGTCCGGTTTTTCGGTTTTGCATGCCCAGCCCTTTAATAAAATTCTTCACCTTGTAACTATTGGGAGTGCCATTTTATGTTTATTTGATGCACTTTGCATTTCCAGTGAGGTGTAGACTTATTTCAAGTGTATTGTCCTCATTCTTTTGAGCACTGAGAAATACAGAAATTGCACCTTTAGGTGCCACTAGCTCTGCTCTCTAGCAAGCCTCCCTCTAAGAGTGAGTGCTAGAGATTACCAATTTAAATTAACATTTTTCTTTTTGCTTGTTTGATAGGAAAAATTATCTTTGTTTTGATTTTTGATTCTTGCCTTATCAGTGAAGTTAGAAAATTTGTTTATTTATTCTGCCATTTATGTTTCTTCCCTTATAAATTGCTTATCCTTGTTTTTTGTCCATTTTTCTATTAAGTACTCAATTCTTACTGGTTATAAAATTCTTTATTTGTTAAAACCGTTAGCACTTTGATGTGTATATTACAAATATTTTACTTAGATTATTTTGGGGGGTATTTTAACTTTGCAATGGTTTTGGCATATATAATTTAAAAAATGATTACAGTTAAATCTAGTAATCTTTTAGTCTATGATTTCTTTCTTTGTTAAGATTTAAAAGACCTGCACCAAACCCTAAATTATATAAAATTTTCTTTCTTTTGAAACTGTGATGTAGGAGGGAATAATCAGACAAAGCCTTCATATTGCTTAGTTTAAATAAGTTATGAAGAGTTAACCTTTGTTGGACTGTTTGATTTTTTATTTATAATGACTCATTTACAGATATGCCATATCACTGGTTTTACCTTAGGTTGGGGAGAACCCTTCAAAAATGAAGTGTCCAGTGTTCTTTGTTCTTACTACTTCTCTACCGTGGAGGAAGTAGAGAAAAGAGAGGGAGGGATTAGACCTTTCCAGTTACACTCTCTTCTCTTCTTCTCTACCTGAAAGACCCTTGTACGCACAAAAATTGCAGAAATGCACAATTACTTGGTTTCCACGCTTGTCCACAATAGCAATAATAGTGTTTTTCCTACTGTTATTTATTGTATAAAATTCTAGCCATATTTTGAGTTAATTGGAGTTTTAAGGGTAGCTTGGAATCTGAATTAAAAAATGGTTTCAAGTTCAAAACAAGTTACAAATAAAAAGCATAGCCTATTTGTCGGTTGTGGCCTGCTGGTCAGTCCTATTTAAGGATTCTGGACCAGGAGTGGTCTAGTAGGTCTTGGATGACTCTAAAGAGTCTTTAATGATTCTGCACGTTAGATTTATAGTAAAAGTTGTTTCATAAGTTCTGTGAAGTGAGAGGCAGTCTGACTGGTACAAAGATATGTCTTCTCTTTAGGATCTCAAACAAGAATACCTAATAGAATTTCCTGCAATGATATAAAATATATCCCATATGACTGTTTACTTCTTGATCAGAGAAATGTTCTGTATCTTTGCCATCCAATATGGTAGCCACTAACCACATATGGCTCTTGAGCAACAGAAGTATGGCTAGTATGACTGAGGAACTGAATTTTTTTTAGTTATTTAATTTTAATCAATTTAAATAGCTACATGTGGATAATGACTATTATATTAGAAAGCTTAGATCTAGAGGTTTATTTTGAGTGGAGTAAAGTCCTCCATTTTACCAAATCACAGAATTAACAAGTCAAGTTAGTGCCTACTAGAGGCTTTCTCTCTTATTATCTGATTTTAAAAAAAAATGCCATAGAATGTGTAGCTCTTAGTTGGAGACTGTTTAGAAGAAACCAACTATGAAAAGTTTAAAAGACAGTTTTGAGACAATCTGGGAAATTTGAACGTGGATCAGAGATTAGGTTATTTTTATGGAATTAGTGATAACTTTGTTAGGTGTGATAATAGCCGTGGTTTATATTGTTAAAACCACAAAAGTGAAGTTTCCAGTAGAAATACCATGCTACCTAGGGTTTGCTTTAGAGAAATAAGTATTTGTGGGGAAGTGGATGAAACAAAATTGGCCAATGTTCATGGATCTTTAGCTAAAGGGCATATGGTGTTCATTATACCGTTTGTATACTTTTGTGTGTGGTGGAATGTTTTCATGATAAACCATTTTGAATTGGGAGAGCTCCTTGTTTATCATAAGATCAGCCCATTTTCCAAGTTCATTTACTCAGTCATTAAATGGCAGAGTTAGGATTCAGATCTGTCATTTAGCTCTAAGCTCTGTTCATGTCCTATGATATCATACTGTATCATATTTTGGACACATAGTTCTTTATCCTGCCTGCTCCATGACCCTTGACAAGTTGTCTTGCACATTTCTCCCTCAAGTGGATACAGCAAATTTGGTAGCAAAGCTCGTCATATAGGTCAGCAGTGGGTAGAGTCTTCCATGGCAAGTTGGACTGGTTGAAATATGAAATCTAGATTTGAGGGTTGAATATAAAAAAGTAGCTTCGGAGGGAAACCAGAGGAGCAGTAGCAGTAGTGGATTTGAGAGGATAGGATGAAGCAAGGTCAAAAGAGATGTGTAATAGATAAGATGGAACCAGGTCAAAGGGCTGAGAGCCTAATTTGTATAGATAGTAAGGGTAATGACTGCTAATTCTTACTGGGAAACAGCTGTGTGTTTCAAAGGGAGGTTAGGTGACTTGGCATATAGCCAGTTTGACATTGTTCATTGTGAAATGTACTACTATACCTGATAGTCTCTATTTATTTAATCTAAAATAATTGTAATAGAATAGAATTTTTACTGGAAGGTGCTGTTGAGATCATCTAATTCAACGTATTTATTTCTAAGTGTTAACAAATTTATACTGCATTTCCAAAGAGTAGTTTTCATGGAATTATATGCCATAAAGTTTACAGAATTTCAGTTATGTAGATGGACAGGGAGGCCTGACGTGCTGCGATTCATGGGGTCGCAAAGAGTCGGACACAACTGAGCGACTGAACTGAACTGATGCTCTCAAGATTTTGAGATAAGTAGATAATAGTTTTGATTGTTCAAGTAATGTAAATATTTGGTTAAATTGGTTGTTGATTTAAGTAGAGAAGAATATTTTTATTTCTAAAATAAAATTTGTTTTATGAAATATGAATTGCATTTATACTTATGTTTCTAGTCTCAGGGCTGTTAAGCAAGAATTTCTCACACCAATAAATGAACAGCCACATAGTATACATTTTATATTATTGTAAGTATCCATGTTTTATATTTNCTCTTTGAGAACCCACAGACTGCAGCCCACCAGACTCCTCTATCTGTGGGATTTTCCAGGCAAGATCACTGTAGTGGCTAGCCATTTCCTACTTTAGGGGGTCTTCCCAACCCAGGGATCAGACTCCTGTCTCTTGCATTTCCTGCATTGGCAGGCAGATTCTTTACCACTGCACCACTCAGCGACTCTGGACTGCAGTATAAAATACATCTTCCCTGCATTTGAAGGAGATGGCATAAGTTTTAACTCAGTCCAGAAGTGTACAGCATTGTTCAGTTGCTCAGTTTTGTCAGACTCTTTGGGGCCTCATGAACTGAACCATGTCAGGCTTCCCTGTCCTCCACCATCTCCTGGACTTTGTGCAAATTTTTGTCCATTTAGTTGGTGATGCCATCCAACCATCTTGTCCTCTGTCATCCCCTTTTCCTCATGCCCTCAATCTTTCCCAGTATCAAGGTCTTTCCCAGTGAGTTGCATTTTTTTTGCGTCAGGTGGCCAAAGTATTGGAGCTTCAGCTTCAGCGTCAATCCTTCCAATGAATATTCAGGGTTGATTTCCTTTAGGATTAACTGGTTTATCTCCTTGAAGTCCGAGGGACTCTCAAGAGTCTTTTTCAACACCACAGTTCAAAAGCATTGATTCTTCCTGCACTGTCTTCTTTATGGTCTCTCACATCTGTACAGGACTACTAGAAAATCCGTAGCTTTGACTGTATGACCTTTGTCAACAAAGTGATGTCTTTGCTTTTTAATATGCTGTCTGAGTTTGTTACAACTTTTCTTCTAAGGAACAATTGTACTTTAATTTCATGGCTGCAGCATTAGGAGTATCAATTATATTTGGCTACTTTGCTTTAGATGAAATTAAAATTTTTACATATATTAAGTACATTATACCATCTTCTTTTCTTCAAAATAACTTGTATATTTCAAAATGGTTCAACACTGATGTGGATCCCAAGTCAGAGACATATTTGTTTCTGTTGGACAGTGCTTGATTCCTTTAATATCCCTGCTGCTGTTGCTAAGTCACTTAAGTCGTGTCTGACTTTGTGCGACCCCATAGATGACAGCCCACCAGGCTCCCCCATCCCTGGGATTCTCCAGGCAAGAACACTGGAGTGGGTTGCCATTTCCTTCTCCAATGCATGAAAGTGAAAAGTGAAAGTGAAGTTGCTCAGTCGTGTCCGACTGTTTGCAACCCCATGGACCACAGCCTACCAGGCTCCTTCATCCATGGGATTTTCCCTACCCCTCCCTAAGTAGTGGAATAAGAATGAGATGTTTCTGTTAAACCACCTAGGCTTTTTATTGCATTAACAATGAAACCAAGACTTCCCCGGTGGCTCAGTGGTAAAAGAATCTGCCTGCCAGTGCTGGAGACATGGGTTCAATCCCTGGTCCGAGAAGATCCCACATCCCTCAGAGCAGCTAAGCCCATGCGCCGCAACTACTGAGCCTGTGCTCTCGAACCCGTGTCCCACAACAAGGAGAGCCTCCACAACGAGAGGCCTGTTTACTGCACTGGAGAGTGTCCCCCACTTGCCACAACTAGAGAAAAGCCCACACAGCAATGAAGACCCAGCAGAGTCAAAAATAAATAAAGCAAACAAACAAAGCCAAAAATAAATGAAACCACATTTATTTCTTGAGTCAGCAGGTGGGACAGGACACTAGGCAGAGGGATGCAAGGGTAAGGAGAACTCGATCCCAGTACCTAAGATGTTCACGGGGCAAACTACCTAGGTTTCAACACTACACGTTGGTGAGATTTGTACTGCAAGAGTTTTGGTGTTGACTTGTGTTTGTGAGTTTTCAGTCTTTGTCTTGCTCCCACATTTAACCCCATGTTCATCTTGAGAGTTTAATATATCATGGTTTTATTAGGTGAGCCTATAAACCCAGAGATTAGCTCTACATGTCAGTTCAGTTCAAATAGAAATGGTCTTCCTGGTGAGTGGGCAGGGCAGGCTTCAGAGATGGTGACTCATGGGTCTATGGAAATTCAGACATTTGATCAAGGTCACTGAATATGTTAGTGCCACGAATGGCATTGAAAAGTTGGTTTTCTGTTCGCACTAAGCATTCCTCTGCTATGTCATAATGCCCCTTGTTAATTTTTACTGGGATTCTAAATCACAAAATACTGACCACAATGATCTGTTGAAAACGTTTAGTTTATAAATACTCAAATCAAGGTAATTATTTTAATACCGTTCTGTAAATGAGAAGTAACAGCTTCTAGTTTTCAATTTAATTGTGTTTCTCCTATTTTCTTTAAGACACCATATTGCATATTATTCTGGTAAGATAGATTTTGTTTTGAGAAGAAATGATTCCACAGGTCGTCTTTCTATGATATTTGTGAAAGCTCTTAGATTTTCCAAAAATATTCCATTCCATTCACATATTAATTACTAAAACACAGGAAGGGGTCAATTTTCCCTTTTAAATATATATGTGGGTTCCTGGCTTTGAGAACCAAAAATACAGAAGTCCACAACCATAAACTAAAAGGTGGTATTTCACATTTTGAAAAGTGTTTCATTTTGTAACAAGGCTCACCACAGGAATCCTTTCTTTAAAAGGTTTAATGATCTATAAGTAAGTACTTAAATTCAATAAGAATGGCTTATTAGTTTGCAGGTAAATTATAGAAGGGAAAATTTAAAGTGGAGCTGTTAATTGCTATCAAAAATTGGTAAATCAGTCAAACTGGAGTAAAATGTATATATGTGAGATGTATATAAGGCATCTTTCTCAGTGTTTTATACTACATTAATGAGATAAAATTTTATTTACATAAGTGAAAGGCAACAGTTCAAGGTCTCCAAGGGAAATAGTAATCTATGCTTTCAAGATCACAGATGCATATTGGGAACACAATGCTGTAAGTAATTTAAAGCTCCCTTGCTTTTACTGAAATTCATAAATCAAATTACTTTCATCTGGGAGTACAACATAAATGGAAATTTAGCTTTTGAATAAAATAGGAAAAGGAGCCAAGTTTTTGTTCACCTTACCTGTCTGAAAGCATGCTCACCCAGAGTCCTATAATATCTTGGAAATGTTTCAATGATTCTTGAAAATCTTTCAGGAATTTGATCTTTAGATTTTTCTTTTAAAGACAGGTGTACTTACAAACAGTTGAAGGGAATAAAAGACTCAGTTTCAGGAGTAATGAAGCAATAAATGTCAGACCCTAATAAGAATACAGTACTGCAATGAAAAATCATAGAGGAGAGAGAGAAAAAGAGAGCAAGAGAGAGAGGGATCAGAATGTCACCATTCCTTATCAAAATTTATTTGTTTGCTTGTTTTATTGTGGAGCTAATATGCACAAAATACAAGAGATAGAATTTTAAATTGTGTGTTGTTTAAAATCTTTCTTAAACTACACAGATGTCTCTCCCAGGTTTGTTCATCTGTCATATCTTCTTCGAGCATGAACAAACTGTTTTTACTTTTTAAATATCCTAACTCTCCCTTTTTTCCCATAAATTATAACACAGTATAAATTTCTTCTCTACTATTTTATTATCATAATGTGTCTCAAAAGTACTTTAAATATTAACATAGTGAACCTCTTCATTCTTTTACAAAGTTGTATTGTTTCCAAAAATAGGTTTATTCATTCATTTATGTCTGTCAGGAGTGTTTTAAAGTCTTCCTAAATTTGGTCATGGATATTTCTTGTTTAGTTTATCCCCTCTCATCTTAAGTTTTTGTTGTTTTAGTAAATAGATGCTGTTTTTATGTGGAAGCTAATAATTCCTTTATAATAATTTAATTCCCGCTATCTTATTAAATGTTTTCATACTTTGTATTAGCGTTTTTTATTTGAATTTTTGGCATGCAATCAAATTTTAAGCAAATAGTGATACATGTTTATCCTCCTCTCTTTTATGGTTTATAAACTTTATTTATAATTGGCTTGGCTAGTAATTCCTGTAAGATATTAAATCATGCTGTAGCAATCCTTATGTAGTTCCTATTTTTAGAAGCAATGCCACTAGGGTGTCACTATTAAGCATGTGATTAAGTAGAGAAGTAAGCGAGATTTCTTTTATCCTGTTAAATATAAATTTAGGAATATTCAGATTAATTTTAGCAAAAACATTTATGGGATTTTCATAATAAAGAAGCAAACATATACTTCTTTCCGGAATTCACTCAATTTTATAAACTTGACTGTGCTTTCCACCCTTCTCTTTATAATATGTTGCATCAATACTTTAGCAAGCTTCATTATTATTAATAAAAAAAAAAGTGTTGCATGTCTGTGGACCTACTGGGCTCTCACTCCACACTAGATTTCTGGTGTGGAGTGGGACCTGGAATGGCCCAACCATCTTCCAGGTTTTATGGGTTTTCACAATCTGAAGATCTTTTCTCACTCATGGATTCTGTTTCCAGGTAGTGTAGCTTCTCAGGTAGTTCTTGGGATCCCCCATCCTCTTCTGAATCAAAGGAAGTTCTGTAATCAACCTCCCCACTTACCTAGGTTCCTTCACCATCACTGAAACCCGGCTATATTTCCCCTGAGCCTCCCTTGTATATAAGTCGTGCGTACATTTTGCTCACACCTTAGACTTGCCCCTCCTGGAAGTCCTCTATGCATTGTGCTCCCCCTTCTTCAGTTCCTCATCTGTGACTCCCAAATGTCTCATTTTAAACATATTCTCCCCGTGGAGACTGTATCTCCATGTTTATATGAAAATTTCACTTTGAAGGAGAGAGGGAAGGGATGAGATTTTTTTTCCTTACTGATTATTTGCTCAATCGTGTCTGATTCTTTGTGACCCCATGGACTGTAGCCTAACAGGCTCCTCCATCCATGAGATTTTCCAGGCAAGAATACTGGAATGGGTTACCATTTCCTTCTCCAATTTTAGGGCTAAACAGGAAAAAAAAAAAAAATCCGTCCCTGACAGCCATGCTTATATACCAGAAGTCTCAGTTTATGTCCTTTTTCTCCTTATTAATATGATTTTTCCATGTGGCTCTGACAAGCCATCTTTTCTTTCAGAATTGTTGTTCTTTAGTCACTCAGTTGTATCCGACTTTTGTGACCTCAAGGACTGCAGTCCACCAGGCTTCTCTGTCCATGGGATTTGCCAGACAAGAATCCTGGAGTGGAGAGCCATTCTCCTCTCCACTTTCAACATTAGTGAATCTGAATATTTGGCAGAGGGTGAGATATTTAGGAATTTGGAAAAAGGACAAAATGTGTTTACGTAGTGTGTAAGTGGGCTCGTGTGCAGTGGGTGGGCTACTATTGGCCACAGTTGCAGCTCATGTTATTGGTTATTACGTGCTGAGGACTTCGTGCCCATGTTTCCTCCAAGGACTTGTTGAAGTTGATCCTAAGAGGGTTAAGGGAAGCACTATGTGGGGAAAAGAATCCCAAAGTAATGGGAGGTAGTGTCTTACTCAGTTCTGGCTGCTGTTAACAAAAGTACCATAGAATAGGAGGCTTACAATCAACATAACCATCTCATTGTTCTGGGAGCTAATAAGTCCAAGATTAAACTCTGACAGTTGTTGAATGAAAGCTTTCTTCCTGGTTCACGGACTCCGTTTTCTCTCTGTGTGTTTTCATTAAAGAAGGGACAAAGAACTGTCTGGGGTCTCCCTTATGAGGACACTAACTCCTTCCATGAGGGCTCCACCCTCGTGATGCAATCACCTGCCAGTGCCCCCACCTCCGAACAGTGGATCACCTGAGGGACCAGGATTCAACAGGATGGATTTTGGAAGTAAGACACACAAGCATTCAACCTGTTGCAAGGGATGCTGTCACATTTGTGAAAAAGGAACGCAAGACATAAGAAGTGCAAAATAAGGCGAGAAGAGCAGAGAAGATTGGGCAGATTTGCTGTTTACATGGAGTGGTCCAATTAAGGGAAGTTCATTCTGGCTTGATGAAATGGCACCCCAGAGCTGTGACCAGCTCTTGACAGGAGCAGGTTTGAGAGGGAGAAGGATGTTTATGTGGAATCAGAGGTGGACAGCTCTAATGCTCACTTCAGTTCAGTTCAGTTCAGTCGCTCAGTCACGTCTGACTATTTGCGACCCCATGAACCGCAGCACGCCAGGCCTCCCTGTCCATCACCAACTCCTGGAGTCCACCCAAACCCATGTCCATTGAGTCGGTGATGCCATCCAACCATCTCATCCTCTGTCGTCCCCTTCTCCTTCTGTCCTCAATCTTTCCCGGCATCAGGGTCTTTTCAAATGAGTCAGCTCTTCGCATCAGGTGGCCAAANTACATTTTGCTCACACCTTAGACTTGCCCCTCCTGGAAGTCCTCTATGCATTGTGCTCCCCCTTCTTCAGTTCCTCACCTGTGACTCCCAAATGTCTCATTTTAAACATATTCTCCCTGTGAAGACTGTATCTCCATGTTTATATGAAAATTTCACTTTGAAGGAGAGAGGGAAGGGATGAGATTTTTTTTCCTTACTGATTATTTGCTCAATCGTGTCTGATTCTTTGTGACCCCATGGACTGTAGCCTAACAGGCTCCTCCATCCATGAGATTTTCCAGGCAAGAATACTGGAATGGGTTACCATTTCCTTCTCCAATTTTAGGGCTAAACAGGAAAAAAAAAAAAAATCCGTCCCTGACAGCCATGCTTATATACCAGAAGTCTCAGTTTATGTCCTTTTTCTCCTTATTAATATGATTTTTCCATGTGGCTCTGACAAGCCATCTTTTCTTTCAGAATTGTTGTTGTTTAGTCACTCAGTTGTATCCGACTTTTGTGACCTCAAGGACTGCAGTCCACCAGGCTTCTCTGTCCATGGGATTTGCCAGACAAGAATCCTGGAGTGGAGAGCCATTCTCCTCTCCACTTTCAACATTAGTGAATCTGAATATTTGGCAGAGGGTGAGATATTTAGGAATTTGGAAAAAGGACAAAATGTGTTTACGTAGTGTGTAAGTGGGCTCGTGTGCAGTGGGTGGGCTACTATTGGCCACAGTTGCAGCTCATGTTATTGGTTATTACGTGCTGAGGACTTCGTGCCCATGTTTCCTCCAAGGACTTGTTGAAGTTGATCCTAAGAGGGTTAAGGGAAGCACTATGTGGGGAAAAGAATCCCAAAGTAATGGGAGGTAGTGTCTTACTCAGTTCTGGCTGCTGTTAACAAAAGTACCATAGAATAGGAGGCTTACAATCAACATAACCATCTCATTGTTCTGGGAGCTAATAAGTCCAAGATTAAACTCTGACAGTTGTTGAATAAAAGCTTTCTTCCTGGTTCACGGACTCCGTTTTCTCTCTGTGTGTTTTCATTAAAGAAGGGACAAAGAACTGTCTGGGGTCTCCCTTATGAGGACACTAACTCCTTCCATGAGGGCTCCACCCTCGTGATGCAATCACCTGCCAGTGCCCCCACCTCCGAACAGTGGATCACCTGAGGGACCAGGATTCAACAGGATGGATTTTGGAAGTAAGACACACAAGCATTCAACCTGTTGCAAGGGATGCTGTCACATTTGTGAAAAAGGAACGCAAGACATAAGAAGTGCAAAATAAGGCGAGAAGAGCAGAGAAGATTGGGCAGATTTGCTGTTTACATGGAGTGGTCCAATTAAGGGAAGTTCATTCTGGCTTGATGAAATGGCACCCCAGAGCTGTGACCAGCTCTTGACAGGAGCAGGTTTGAGAGGGAGAAGGATGTTTATGTGGAATCAAAGGTGGACAGCTCTAATGCTCACTTCAGTTCAGTTCAGTTCAGTCGCTCAGTCACGTCTGACTATTTGCGACCCCATGAACCGCAGCACGCCAGGCCTCCCTGT
>SJYV01038953.1:4734-17320 GCA_006410875.1 Neotragus pygmaeus
CAGCCCGGGGGTGAAGGGTGATCACGGAATGAGTGCGTGCTCCATGGCCTTGAACCGCAGTCCTGATTAAACTGGTGGTGTGGCTCAGAACCTCCTCTCTGATGGTCCAGGCCCGTCACTGAGCTCCTGAATATGAAATTCTTTCTGGCCCCAAATCACACCCAAGTGAGGCCGCCCTCAATGCCTGCTCCACCCCTGCCCTAGGGCCACCGAAACTTGCTGCCACCTCCGGCCACAGTCACACGGACTAACACACTTGAATTGCAGGCTTTGTCCTTTAGATTTCTAAACATGATAAATATAGACCTCTGAGAACACTGGTAACATCTAACCCTGAGGATGACTGTATTTTCAGGATAAAAACCTGTTCCTGTGACTTGGTGAGTGCAGTATGCTTATAAGGAATAGAATATGGGAATCTGCATTGCATCTGAGAATATCTGAGATAATTTACTGAAACACTCCCTGGTTTCCTGGTTCAGTTTCAACCAGGACGCCTAGCCCTTGATCCTGGGAAGGCATCAACTTCCCCGGTTGGCCCATGAAGCCAGACCCCCTCTCTCATTCTAACCAGAGCACAAAGAACCCTTCAGACTCGCTTGTTTATGCAGCAGGAAAACCAACTGGCACGTTTTCGAAAAGAATTGCACGTCATTAATTCTTATTGATGTTGAAACTTTCCTTTTTAGCAAAACAGAAACTGTTGGGTGAGCATCATGCACTGTGTCAATAACAGGAAAGAAAATAAATGTTAAAACATGCTAAATAATTGCCCGACGGTACTTGTACTAATGACCGTAAACTTCTACTATGCTAATTTTTCTCTCCACTTTTAATTACCGATCAATAATACTTTGCAGTTGACATTTAAAAATGCTGAACCACATGTAGCAACACAGACTGAGAGAAAATCTACAATGTGGGACTGAATTTGCCAAATCAATAAACTTTGCCATTTAACAAATAGTAGCATGTAAACAGTCATCAAGATTAGCAAGTGTAAAGGACTGAGCCTGGAGGACTTCATTCTTGTTTGATAACACCAGGCCATACTGCCCTGATGGAGGCCCTCTGCTGGGAAAAACAGGGCAAGCCACTGCCTACGGCTCTGGGTCCAACCTTCTCAACCAGAGAGATACCTGCCTGGAAAATGCAGGACTCGATGGTCCGAAGGGCGTTCTCCTTATTTACAAGGAATTCCTTCGCAGAAATCAGAGGGTTTGTCCCATGGTTGACAGGATCATAAAGGCATTGGATACAGATGTGTGAGTTTAAAACCATCTTCCTGTGAGTATAATAATATTGTGCTCGTCACTCATTTGAAATTTAAGGGGTAGAAGCAATAAAATGCCCATCTACCTTGGACACCAAAGGGAAAGAAGCCTTAAACACCCGTGCAGATCCCAGGAAGATCAGTTTCTGTGGAGCACCACGGTGGGAGAAGCCATCTCCCCTGGGACTGTTAAGAGCAGTAACAATAGGCCTAGAACCCCTGTGACTCAAGCGCGTGTTACACCTTCTCCTGCTCTGGAGGAGGACGCGGTCTGTCTCCCTGAGTTGGGCCTTTTGTGGGTCGGGCTGTTGAGCGTGTTTGCAAAATGGTAGTGGTCAGCAGGCCCTCACATCCTCTCCTTTGCCTCAGCATCTTCCTGGGGGACATTTGTCAAGTAAAGGCTGAATAGTCAAGGCTGTGGTTTCCCAGTCATCATGTACAAATGTGAGAGGTGGGCCATAAGGAAGGCTGAGCCCAAAGAGTTGATGCTTTTGAACTGTGGTGCTGGAGAAGACCCTTGAGAGTCCCTTGGACTGCAAGGGGATCCAACCAGTCCATCCTAAAGGAAACCAACCTTGAATATTCATTGGAAGCACTGATGCAGAATGGTTTGACCACTTGATGTGAAGAACTGGCTCACTGGAAAAGACCCTGATGCTGGGAGAGACTGAAGCAAGAGAAGGGGGAAGCAGAGGATGCGGTGGTTAGATAGCATTACCGTCTCAATGGACATGAATCTGTGCAAACTCCAGGAGACAGTGAAGGACAGGGAAGCCTGGTGTGCTGCAGTCCATGGGGTCAGACATGACCTAGCTACTGAACAGCGACAAGGCTGAAAACCAAGCAGAAGGTGTCACCTCACATCTTGGTCCCAGGGGATACATCGGCTTCTACATTCAGTTCCTATTCCCCGTGGAAACTTTCAGAAATTCTGTCTATGTCACACTCCTGTTTTCACAGCAACATCACCCACCAGAAATGGCTCCCTGGGTCTGTTCAGTGTGTGGGATTCGGAACTGGATGGATCCATCCATCCCTCTATCCATCCATCCATCCACCCATCCATCTATTCATCCATCCACTCATCCACCCATCCATGCATCCATGCATCCATCCATCCATTCATCCATCCACTCATCCACCCATCCCTCCATCTATCCATCCACTCATCAACCTATCCATCCATGCACCCATCCATCCATCCATCCCTCCCTCCATCCATCCATCCATCTTCACCTGTGCTCCCTGGCTCACCATCCTTTCCTTCTTTGGGGCAAGAAATTTCAAGAACACTCTTACTTCCTTTCCCTACTTCTGCCACGATGTCCTTGCTTCTTTCCACTGCACTGTTCCAGGCTTCACTGCATCACAGACACCCTCTGCCCCAGCCTCACCCCTCTGAAATGCCTTCCTTGGCTGGTACCAGAGTTTCTTGTAAATGTCGAAATAAAATCACGTTCCATTCTGCCTCGCAGACCTCTGCCAGCTCCTGCTCCACAGAGAAACACTCACCCCTTCCCGGGGGTCCTGGCCCCACCCCACTCCCCTGCGGGGCCTTCTCCAGCCCAGCACCTTTTCTTCCTGTGGCCTGTGGATGCCTGCTCACTGGTCAAGCTCCACGGAAACCCTCTTCCTACAGGCAGGCAGCTCCACTGGGCAAGCCTCTCCATTCAGTAGCACTGAATTTGTGAGAACAGTGATGATGGCTAAATATCCTTTAAACTGGAGAATGCACTCTCACAAAGAAGAAGAGGACGACAGAGGACAAGATGGTCAGATGGCGTGACCGACTCAACAGACGTGAGTTTGAGCAAGCTCAGAGATGGCGAAGGACAGGGAAGCCTGGCGTGCTGCAGTGCATGGCCTCACAGAGAGTCGGCCACAAATTAGTGACTGAACAGCAACAAAAAAGCACTCTCACCAAAGAGAGCGGAGTAATAACTGTCCGCATAAATCACTGTCTCTCAAGAGAACAGACAAATAAACAGGCAGCACCCCAAGGGCAGGAGTCTGGAATTCAGTGTCCTCTCTCTTCACGGCACCCAGTCTTTCTGCTGTCTTGAGCCACTGTTGAGTGTCTGGCCCTTGGATTTTCCAGGATCCTCGATGGGCATGGCCTCCTGCTGTGGATGCTGTGACCTTGAACTCCTCCAGGTCACACAGAACACAGGGGCCTGGACTGGGAGAGGAGAGCGCGGTGATGCTAACAGCCCCCTGGGAATGTCTCATGGGTTCGTCCAGGACTTCCCCTGTCCTCCCAGCAGCTGTCTGGTGAGAGGAACCACAGCCGGGGCCAGGGGCAGAGTGGGTGGGGGTCCCTTTGAGCCCACATTTGATTCCAGGGCCCAGTGAACCACTAGATTTAAGGCAGCAAGAGAAGGTTGTGCTCCCAGAGCTGGGACAGCAAGCCAGAGGCTAGGGTCAGGACGAGGGTCTGAGTCCAGAATCAAGGAGAGGAGGGGTCCAAGGGACGGAGGGCAGGGCCCAGGAACTCCCTGCTTTATGCCGTCACCCCTGGGGTACAGGCCTCTCATGCTGTGAGCCAGGTAGGGACAGGTGCAGCCTGAGGGAGGACAGGCAGGTTCTCGCTTCAGAGATTTCTCCATCACCTTCCCCAGTCCTTAAAGCCTGCAACAGCACAGTCACTCCCTAGGCACTGAAGTGCGTGGAGAATGGCCATCACACCCTCTTCCTCCCCGGGGAGGCTGTGTGCCTTGCGGGGAGCTGACTGCAGCAGCAGCAGAGTGAGGCAGGCAGCGATGAGGGGTCAACGAGCACAGCCCAGTCTCCAGGCTCAGCAGCGGGTCCATCAGAGCCACACGGCCCCATTCAGGCGGACAAACCTGGGGGAAGGGCCTGTCCAGGAAGCGGCTATGCTCTAGAGAGCACAGAGCCTGACTCGGCTTTATTCGCCACTACAAGAGAAGTGACTCTGCGCTGACAACCACACGTGGAGGGAGGGAGCTCTGAGACAATCAGTCACAGCTAAACAGAAACAGGGGCTTGATCGAGCCATGCCTGAATCCCATCCCAACCTCTGAGTTTATCTATTGTGGGAGCCATCAAATTCCCTTCACTTAAGAAAAGGAGAAAAAAGGTAGGGTTGCTAAGGGCAAAGGGAGACGCAGAAGTTTTTCTTATGTTAAAAATGAAGCATAGGTCTATGTACATAACAAGGACTAGTAAGTTGCTATAAGCCAAAGTTGTAGCATCAGAAAACTCTTGGCAGGACACAGGAAATTCCTAATATAAATTCCATGGCCACCAGAGAAGCTTCCACAGCATGTGAAAGTGAAAACAGAGACCCTTCTACAGAGCCTTTAGCTTCCCAGAGAGCATGAATTAGCACTGAAATGTCAGAGTATCAGGGTTTCTGCAAAGGCCAGGGAACCTCCATAGACCAGAATCTCCTTTCTCCTTCTTAAGGAATCCCAGAAAGAATCTCAAGAAGTCTCTAAGGAAATATCAGAAAATTTCTTGGCACCTAGCTTCATAATTTCAAGCAATAGGAATTAAGTACTTGATGAACACATCATTTTGGATTAAATTTTAAAGAATCAAAATGCGTATGCCCACATTTTCAAACAACAGAATCAGCCCTTGGGGCCGTGATATCCCGATCCTACAGAAACTCATAGTTGCCGGGGTGGGGCTTGCTCAGCGCTCCAGCTGGAAAGTGACTGCCGAAGCCCCTCCGCAGCCGTCACAGGGAACGAGGAAAGAGGAACACTTACTTTCCCCCTCCTGCTCCACAGGTTGTTTAAAATTGACTCAAACAAGGTGGCATAACGGTTCAAATGGAAGAAATGCAATTTTACACGGAAGTGATTTTTCAACGGCCTGAGGAGCTGCTGTGAGTCGGACACTAAAAGCTGGTCTCTATGCGCGGCCACGCGCTCCGCACAGCTTGCCTTGCCCTTGGCCGCTGGTGGAGCTTTCAAGACCATCCTCTCTGAGAATGAACAGGGCATTCTAGACACTAAAGCATTCTGTAAATGCCCTCATTGCTAAAAATGCTTTTCCAAACAGAGATATTCAATTCTTTAAATGCCAAGGGATAACACGGCGGTGTCAGACAGGGGAAAGCTCTGAGATGCGGGAAGGCCCCCAGCAGCTGTCAGGGACTGAGGCCGTAACCATGACCTCCATCTGCGGGCCACCTTGAGTTCTGAAACCGTGAAGTCTGGCTCGGCCATCCTTTTGTTGTCTCTCTCTAGCACATAAAGACTAAGAAGTAAAATATTACACAAATCTCAAGTGTAAAGACTCAGGAAATTCCTTAGACTAGCTGTTTGACCCTTAAATATTTTCTGCTGATGTCCAAGGTAGCATTTCATTGTCACCATACTGTGGAAAAAAGCTTGGTCATTGTGGATTATCCATTGGCAAAGCGATGCAGCTTGCAAACTGCTTTTGGGGATGGCCAGGTCCCTGCAGAAAAGGCAATGCTGAACAACAGATGCTTTCCAGGACTCCCAAGACCCCACAGTCCCGAGCTGAACCACATCCCCAGAAGATCTCTGGGCGTCCCCATGGCCCACCTGCAGTCTGGATGCTTCTAGAGCTGGTGAGTGCAGACACACACACACACGCCCATGCTTCCTGCAGAGCCCCCATCGGTGGAATTGCACTATTGGAGAATAGGACCGCGATGCTCAAGTGGAAGTTAGAACTGAACATCTTTTCATTATCTTTAATGAGGTACAGGTAGTTTACAACGTTGTGTTAGTGTCGAGTGTATAGCAAAGTGCTTCAGATATATATTCCAGTTCTGATTGTTTTCTTTTATAGGTTATTGCAAGATATTGATACAGTTCCCTGTGCTATGCAGTAGGTCCTTTCTGTTTGTGGATTTTATTAGTATATATAGAGATGCGTATGTGCTAATCCCAAACTCCTAATTTATCTCCACTTTCTCATCCAGCCGTAAATCTGTTTCCTATGTTGGCAGCCTATTTCACTTTTGTCACAAAAGCCATTTGTACCAATTTTTAGATTTCATCTGTAAGTGACACCATACAGCATTTATCTTTTTCTCTCTGACTTACTTCAGTTACTATGACAATCTCCAGGTCCAGCCATGTTGCTGCCGATTTGGCATTATTTCATTCTTTTTACTGCTAAGCAGTATTCCACTGCATATATACATACACATCTCCTTTATCTATTCATCTGTCAATGGACATTTATTCCTGGCTGTTGCAGCTGGAGCTGCTGTGAACATTGGCGGACACGTATCTTTTCACATTAGCGCCTCCTCTGGCTGTGTGCCCAGGGGTGGGATGGCGGTGTCAGATGGTGGCTCTGTTTCCAGTTTTTTAAGGCACTTCCGTATTGTTCTCCGGAGTGGCCGCACCAGTCTGCATTCCCGTCGGCGGTGCAGTGGGCTTCCCTTCCCTGCACGCCTCTGCAGTGGGCTTCCCTTCCCTCCAGACCTCTGCAGTGGGCTTCCCTTCCCTCCACGCCTCTGCAGTGGGCTTCCCTTCCCTCCAGACCTCTGCAGTGGGCTTCCCTTCCCTCCACGCCTCTCCAGTGTTTGTCCTTGGTGGACACTGTGATGATGGCCGTTACGGCCGGTGTGAGGTGATGCCTCGTGGCAGTTCCGGCTCACACTTCCCTAATAATTAGAGACGTTGAACATCTTTTCATGTGCTTTTTGGCCATCTGCATGTCATCTTTGGAGAATTGTCTCTTTAGGTTTTTTTGCCCATTTTCCAATTGGCTTTTTAAAACATTTTAAATAATCCCATTTAATGAGTATTTCAAATTACAACTTAAGTTTCATTTTTGGATGAAATTAGCCACATTGTTAAAAGAATGTCTCCTGGTGGCAGCTGTCTGGGGCCTCCCACCTCCCCTCCAAACCATCACCATCTTCAGGACCACCCCACCCCCGGCTTGGCTTTTCACCAAGCAGTCTGCTCCCACGTCACCATCAGAGGCTCCTGGGCTGCCCAGAACCTGCGCTGCCTGGAGCTTGGCAAGGACTCATCCTAGGATGACCCTTAACCATTCTTGGGGGAATAGGTGTCCATGTGACCCCTTCCATCTCCACTCTCACCCCACAGACAGCTCTGCAGCCCCCAGCAGCCCCCAGAGCTCCTGGGCGTCCCCCAGAGGCCCCCGTGGGACTTGCTGAACCCCCCCATCTTGAGTGGCCCCTCCCTGCACAGGTCCGGCCCCCTCACCAGGGTGTCCCAGAGGAACTTTCTGACGCAGGCCTCCCCGTCCTGGGGTTGGCTTGGGGAGAGGGCAGCCTGAGACACGCAGGGTTCCTTCATGGCCTTGATGTTGCAGGGGCCTAGCCCCTCATCTCTGTGCGGAATCACCGGTGATCAATAGCCCCCGACTGTGTGCGGAGCCCCACGCCCTGCGTCCTCCCTGCTTGCGGGTGTGGGGTCTGCACGCCGAGTGGTGCTGATGGGGCCGGGCTTTGCCCTGTGTCCACACAGAGCCGCCCAGGGAGCGCTGGGGTACACGTGGTCTCCACCTTGCCCACACAGGCAGCGAACTCTGCTGAGCAAGTGGATGATCAGGAAGAAGCCCCGGGCTTTTCACCTCATGCCAGCCCAACAACGCCATTCCTTGAAGTGCAGGAAATTCCACATTTCAGATTGCCCATGGAAAACAGCACTCTAAGATTTAAAATGTTTTTGCTATATAGCAGAGGAACCAGAGATCAAATTGCCAATATCTGTTGGGGCCTAGAAAAAGCAAGAAAATTTCAGAAAAACACCTACTTCTGCTTCATTGACTATACTAAAGCCTATGACTGTGTGGATCACAACAAACCGTGGAAAATTCTTCAAGAGATGGGAATACCAGATCACTTTACCTGCCTCCTGAGAAATCTGTATGCAGGTCAAGAAGCAATAGTTGGAACTGGACATGGAACAACAGACTGGTTCCAAATCAGGAAAGGAGTATGTCAAGGCTGTATATTGTCACCTTGCTTATTTAGCTTCTATGCAGAGTACATCATGTGAAATGTCAGGCTGCATGAAGCACAAGCTGGAATCAAGATTGCCAGGAGAAATATCAGTAAGCTCAGATATGCAGATGACACCACCCTTACGGCAGAAAGTGAAGAGGAACTAAAAAGCCTCTTGATGAAAGTAAAACAGGAGAGTGAAAAAGCTGGTTTAGAACTCAACATTAAAAAAACTAGGATCATGGCATCCGGTCCCATCACTTCCTGGCAAATAGATGGAGAAACAATGGAAACAATGAGAGACTTTATTTTTTTTGGATTCAAAATCACAGCAGATGGTGACTGCAGCCATGAAATTAAAAGATACTTGCTCCTTGGAAGAAAAGCTATGACCAACCTAGACAGCATATTAAAAAGCAAAGACATTACTTTGCCAACAAAGGTTCATCTAGTCAAAGCTATGGTTTTTCCAGTGGTCATATATGGATGTGAAAGTTGGACCATAAAGAAAGCTTAGTGTCAAAGAATTGATGCTTTTGAAGTGGTTTTGGAGAAGACTCTTGAGAGTCCCTTGGACTGCACGGAGATCCAACCAGTCCATCCTAAATGAAATCAGTCCTGAATATTCCTTAAAAGGGCTGANAAGTTGGACCATAAAGAAAGCTTAGTGTCAAAGAATTGATGCTTTTGAAGTGGTTTTGGAGAAGACTCTTGAGAGTCCCTTGGACTGCACGGAGATCCAACCAGTCCATCCTAAATGAAATCAGTCCTGAATATTCCTTAAAAGGGCTGATGCTGAAGCTCCAATCCTTTGGCCAGCTGATGTGAAGAACTGACTCATTAGAAAAGACCCTGATGCTGGGAAAGATTGAAGGCATGAGGAGAAAGGGACGACAGAGGATGAGATGGTTGGATGGCATCGCCAACTCAATGGACATGAGTTTGAGCAAACTCTGGGAGTTGGTGATGGACAGGGAGGCCTGGAGTACTGCGGTTCATGGGATCACAAGAAGTTGGACAGAATTGAATGGCTGAACTGAACTGAACTCATACTGTATGGCACAGGAAATTCTGCTTAGTATTAAGTAACAAAATACTGAATGGATATTAAATACTAAATGGAAAAACTTTGAAAAAGAATAGATTCATGTATATGTATAACTGAGTCACTTTACACCCGAAACTAATGCAGCATTGTTAATCAGCAGTGTAAACCCCACAGACTGTGGGTCCTCATGCGGCCCACCAGGCTCCTCCGTCCATGGGACTTTCCGGGCAAAAATACCGGAGTGGGCTGCCATTTCCTTCTCCAGGGGATCTTCCCCACCCAGGGATCGAACCCGGGTCTCCTGCAAGTGCGGGCAGATTCTCTACCGACAGTCACCAGGGAAGACCAAGGTGAAAGCGAAAGTTGCTCAGTCGTGTCCAGTTCTTTGCAACCCCGTGAACTGCACAATCTGTGGAGTTGTGTAATTGTATACAATCCAAGCCAGCACACTGGAGTGGGTAGCCATTCCCTTCTCTAGGGGATCTTCTGGACCCAGGAATCCAGCTAGGGTCTCCTGCATTGCAGGTGGATTATTTACCAGCTGAGCTACCAGGGAAGCCCTGGTGTATAATCAATGATACTCCAACATAAAATAAAAAGCTTGAAAAGAATTTAAAATAATAAAAGATTTTCTGTGTCCTCTCAGCCTTGACCTTATCTTAAAAAAAAAAATAGTAAAACTAAGGAAGAAAAATGTTACTACACTATATCTCATATGGAGCTAGTTTAAGGGGTAAGTGTTGTAATGAATTGGAAGTCAGAAGTAACCACGAGATCATTTAAAATCAACAAACTAAATACAAATCGAATCAGATGTTCTCAGTATGATAACTGCATTTCAACAAGAGTGTGACCCGAATCCCTTTATTCCGCTGCCGCCTGGGTGAACTGTGCTGGGGACCCGCTGGAACTCCGTTTCCGCACGACCACCGCAGCAAGGTGTTCAGAGAACCCAAGCAAAACTCGAGACTTCGCAGCCCGGAGTGTCCCTTCATCCCCAGGGTGGGCAGCTTGGTGAGCCAGCAGGGCAGGCACCCACGAGGCCCTAGTCTCCTGGGGCAGGCGCACAGCTGCTGCGCCGTGGGTTCCTCCACCTGAAGCATGGGCCAGTCGCTGTGGCTTCCGGTCACGTTCCTCATCGGCACCGCTTAACTCTATGTGAAAGTGTCAGTTGCCCAGGCATGTCCAACTTTTGTGATCCCAGAGGAGCCTGCCAGGCTCCCCTGTCCCTGGGATTCTCCAGGCAAGAATGCTGGCGTGGGTAGCCATTCCCTTCTCCAGGGGATCTTCCCAACCCAGGAATCGAACCCTCCTCTCCTGCATCTCCTGCGCTGGCAGGCGGACTCTTCACCACTAGCGCCACCTGGGAACTCCCATTTGCTTTATGTCTACGACTGTATGTGAGACTGGATCCTGCAGCATTCTGGGAAGCTTAAAAGATGATGTTTCAGGACATTTTGTACTATGAACCTTTCATCTGCCAAGGTTCATTGAGACAAATCACTGCAACGGATGAACCTGACTTCAAAATTGACTCTGTGGTTTCCTGGAAAACTTGGCCTTGCTCTGATTCTGTGGTTGCCCTTGGTGTTCTGTTAACAACCCCAGCTAAGCAGGATAACTCCTAATAAACATGATGTAAAGGGATAAAAATGATGTGGTCCAAGAAGACAGTCTGAATAGATATTCTAAGGAAGCCACAGAAGCATCTGTCAGAGCCGGCAGACATGTCCCACCCACCCTGCCGGGAGACGAAAGGAAACGGGCGAGAAGGCCTGCGAGCCACACTTGCCGCTGCCCAGGGAGACTGCCTGAACCACAATTGTCAAAGTGTCTGTTGATACTTGTGTCTGTTAAAGCCTCACATTAAGATCTGGTTTTTGTGGAGCTTTATTTTTCTTAGAGTATCTTAAATGTAGCACCTTTCAAATTAATAAGTGTTTCTTTATTATGCTGCAGAGAATTCCAATGAAACTGTAATCCAAAATGTATTTTGAAAAAGAAAATGCTGCAAAACAAATTCTGCAGCTGCAACAAAATCAGCTTGCTTTGCCTTCACATGAATGTGCCCAATCAGACATCGTGACCCAGCAGCCCAGGCCGGGTAACACTGGATGATTAACAAAGCACAATGACCGTGTTGCCCCAGAGACGGAGCTGAAGACCCTGCTCACCACCGCGGGCTCATCGCGCATCCCACCCCTGCGATGAGCAGTGACTCCAGCCTGGGGGAAATTACGCGTAGGTCTAAATGTGGGTCTCATTTCTTCAGGAGTATTTGTACAAAACAAGGAGTAAATTAAGCACACGGAATGATTTCCCAGGGTCTTTGAAAGCAATCCATCCGTCCGCTGGCACTCTCGTGCCTGAGATGCCTTTATAGCTGCAGGTCTGGGACGTTCTCCCGCCATCTGCCAGTCTCATTCTTCTGCGGACCCAAAAATCTCAACCTGCTTTAGAAAGTTAATTATTAAATACTCTCAATGGCTGTTGAGCTGCACAATAGCCCGGGCAGGGTCTCGAGTGCATTACCCTATCTTGCCCCCTATCTAGCCCAGACTTAACTGCCTTTGATCTTATCTCGTGGTAGATACAGAACTGGAATAATCACCATTTAAATATATTAGGCTGTTTGACATAGGTACTACACACAAGGAAATCAATAATGATTATACAATCAGCAGATACAATGTAAACGGCATACCGCAAAGTCTTTACGGGGGTGAGATAGCATCTCAGAAATCCCGGCCAGCGTCAATAGCCATTAGTTCTCCAAAGCGGCCACTTGAACTTGTGTGTGTGCACACGAGCCAGGCTACCCGGGGGGTAAAGGAGCCTAAAAGAGGTGAGGTTCAGAGAAATAAAGAGAAGTCGGGCTTAAGCATTGTGTTTCAGGGTTGGCCAAGACTCAGTGAGATTTTGAAAACCTACATCTCTTTGGATGCTGCTTCTCTTGAAGCCAGGAATAGCCCTTTGAAAGTTCTGCCCAATGTAGACAAATTCTAACGGCTAAAGAGGTCAAGGTCACTCAGTCTTGTCAACTCTTTGCGACCCCCTGGACTGTACAGTCCATGGAATTCTCCAGGCCAGAATCCTGCAGTGGGTAGCCTTTCCCTTCTCCAAGGGCTCTCCTCAACCCTGGGATCAAACCCAGGCCTCCCGCATTGCAGGTGGATTCTTTACCAAGCCGCAAGGGAAGCACATGCTGCTGCTGCTGCTAAGCCGCTTCAGTCGTGTCCGACTCTGTGCGACCCCACAGACAGCCGCCCACCAGGCTCCCCCGTCCCTGGGATTCCCCAGGCAAGAACACTGGAGTGAGTTGCCATTTCCTTCT
>SJYV01038954.1:0-29158 GCA_006410875.1 Neotragus pygmaeus
TGGGCTGGATGAAGCACAAGCTGGAATCAAGATTTCAAGGAGAAATATCAATAACCTCAGATATGCAGAAGACACCAATTTAATGGCAGAAAACCAAAGAGGAACTGAAGAGCCTCTTGATGAAGGTGAAAGAGGAGAGTGAAAAAGCTGGCTTAAAAATCAACATTCAAAAAATGAAGATCATGGGCATACAGTCCCATCACTTTATGGAAAATAGAAGGGGAAACAATGGAAACAGTGACAGATTTTTTTTTTTCCCTTGGGCCCCAAACTCAATGCAGATGGTGGCTGCAGCCATTAAATTAAAAGATGCTTGCTCCTTGGAAGAAAAGCTATGACAAAACTAGATAGAGTATTAAAAAGTAGATGTTACTTTGCTGACAAAGGTCTGTATAGTTAAAGCTATGAGTTTTTCCAGTAGTCAGGTATGGATGTGAGAGTTGGACAATAAAGAAGGCTGAGCACTGAAGAACTGATGCTTTTGAACTGTGGTGTTGGAGAAGACTCTTCAGAGTCACTTGGGCTGCAAGGNCAATGGAAACAGTGACAGATTTTTTTTTTTCCCTTGGGCCCCAAACTCAATGCAGATGGTGGCTGCAGCCATTAAATTAAAAGATGCTTGCTCCTTGGAAGAAAAGCTATGACAAAACTAGATAGAGTATTAAAAAGTAGATGTTACTTTGCTGACAAAGGTCTGTATAGTTAAAGCTATGAGTTTTTCCAGTAGTCAGGTATGGATGTGAGAGTTGGACAATAAAGAAGGCTGAGCACTGAAGAACTGATGCTTTTGAACTGTGGTGTTGGAGAAGACTCTTCAGAGTCACTTGGGCTGCAAGGAGATCAAACCAGTCCATCCTAAAGGAAATCAGTCCTGAATATTAATTGGAAAGACTGATGCTGAAGCTTAAGCTCCAATACTTTGGCCACCTGATGTGAAGAGCTGACTCATTGGAAAAGACCCTGATGCTGGAAAAGATTGAGGGCAGGAGAGAAGGGGACGACAGAGGATGAGATGGATGGATGGCATCACTGACTCAATGAGCATGAGTTTGAGCAAGCTCCAGGAGATGGTGAAGGACAGGGAAGCCTGGTGTGCTGCAGTCCATGGGGTCACAAAGAGTTGGATACTACTGAGCAATTAAAAAATAGCAACTATATATATATATATATATATATGTATGTATGTATGTATATACACCTATATATAGATAGTAATCAAATCACTTTGCTATATAGCAGAAACTAACACAGCATTGCAAATCAACTGTACTTCTTTCTTTCCTACCTTTGGATACTATGTTAGGGCACAACAGTCTGGAGCTGCAGTAGCCCTCTCACAACCATGATGAGAAAGAGGAGAATGTCAGAGAAGTTGAACTAGATATTCAACATCACTAAGTAGCACAATTTACCATTGTTTCATTAAACTGTCCAGCACTTTCAGAAGAAATCATCTATGCCCACAGGCTTTGAATGATCATCTATTTTAATACTCTTCTATGGCAAAAATCTTGTGATCCTCAAAGCTTTGCCTTCAATACTTCTTTCCAAGAAATCAGAGTTAATTTTTTATTAACTGTTCCACCCTTGCATACTTAATCTACTCCTTAGAATCAACTGGGTTTTCATTTGCTTTCAGCCCCATTAGGCCAGATTTTTCATCCCCAGATTGACCCACTTCCCTGGTGGTCTCTTTTCTTGCACACTCTTGATACAAATTGACTGATTTCATTGCAAGTCATAGAAATCAATTCTGATTAATTTATAATGATAAAGAATTTATTAAAAGGATATAACTATGTATGCAAGACAGCAAAAGAGACACAGATGTATAGAACAGTCTTCTGGACTCTGTGGGAGAGGGAGAGGGTGGGATGATCTGGGAGAATGGTACTGAAACATGTATAATATCATATATGAAACGAATAGCCAGTCCAGGTTCGATGCATGATACTGGATGCTTGGGGCTGGTGCACTGGGATGACCCAGAGGCATGGTACAGGGAGGGAGGAGGGAGAGGGGTTCATGATGGGGAACACCTGTGGCAGATTCATGTTGATGTATGGCAAAACCAATACAATATTGTAAAATAATTAACCTCCAATTAAAATAAATAAACTTTAAAAATTAAATAACAAATACACATAAAAAAAGAAAATGGAGAAAATAGAGTAAAAAGTCTTTAAGTTGTGGTTTATCTTATTTCTTTTAAACTTTCTTTTAGTAAAAATAGAAAATACTTTGACTTAAAAAAAGGATATTAGGTCAGAAAACTATTAATATCAAGAACTAATAACATCAAGAAAACTAGAAAACACTTTCAGAGATTTATGGTTTGAAATTATGTCCAAATCCATGCAGCAGAACTGATCTGGTCAGCATTTTCCTTGTCTCAGGATCAGGATGCTGCAGACTAAACCATCAAACCCAACGCTAGACAGAGGCCATCACCACTGGCTTGACTGCCATTATTACTAGAGGAATTTATATCTGCAGTAGGGAAGGAATGAGGGGCTTCCTTCTTCTCCCTTCCATCTTCCATCTCTTCTCATTGCATATTAGCTACTCTTTCAAGTCCCTTCAACTGTCCAGCCTAGAAAAGAGGAAACATAACTGGTTGCAATTGATGTGTAATACTGGTGTCCTTTGGGTATAGCATCCTTTGGAATCTGAGTTCCTTCTTGAGTGGGGAATGTCTATAGATTTCACAAAGAATTCTCTGACCTAATAGGGATGTCCTATCTGCAGTTCCTTTAAAGGAATGGTTCTTTCTACAACTAACCAATTAAGACAGCCCTTGGCTTCCACCAGGGTCATCTTACTTCTCCAGATGGATCTCTTTGGTCAAACTCCTTTGAAGAGAAGAGTTTGGTAAAACTCTTCAAAGGATCAACAAACTTCAAGGGATTAATGACTGTGATCCCTTTGGTCCATGGAAACATGTTAGCATCCCTCTCACCATTAAACTGCTCTATTTCATTCTGCCACCAGACAGGCTGTTCTAGCCAGCCTCTAGCCGCAATTTTTTAAAAATTTATTTCAGATAACAGACCTTGGGTCTTCCCAGAGAAAACATTTAAAGCTTTTTGACTGTTGTTCTTCTCTTGATTTCAGATGCAGGCTAAGTGTTTCCATCATTCTTACCAGGAAGTAGGAAAGGCATATACAGCACACTGACAACTCCAAAGAAATTCTCCTTTCAAACCAGTTTCGCCCTTTCCCATGAATTCTTTGCTCTCCCTTATATGGCTGAGAGACAATAAATGAGCTAATGCTGATGGAAGAAATGTTCTGTCTCTTAGCATGTCATACAAAGCTACTCCAGCAACCTGCCTTAAAATATGGGAGTAATTTTGACACCTATATTGCCTAACCTTGGAAGTTCTTAGCCAAAACTGAGACATTCTGAATAAGTCTCATTTTAATTTCATGTTATATTTAATCATGAAACTATCCCTTGTACAAGCATAGCACAGAGATATTGCAGGTTTGGTTCCAGACCACCAGTACAAAGTGAATATAGTAATAAAGTCAGTCACATGACCTTTTTGTTTCCCAGTGCATACAAAAGTTACATTTACACTATACTGCAGCCTATTAAGTTTGCAATAGGATTATGGCTAAAAAATATACATAGCTAACTTTGTCATTTAAAAGTGATAACTATCATCTGACAACACAAGGTTGCCACAGACCTTCAATTTTTTTTAATGCCATATCTGTATAGTGCAATACAGTGAAGCACAATAAAATGAGGTATGCCTGTACTTCTTCAGCCTGTCAAGTTTTCCATAGTCTCTATAGTTCTAGTCAGGAAAAATATATGTTCATGCTTCTTACAACAATAGATAACTTACAATATATTACCTACAAAAAATACAAAGAAAATGTACTTCTTTGGGATCACAGAGCCACCCTAAGAAGTGTCTGACCTCCTGATTCTGTTATACATGTTTTTCTGGAAAAGCAACAGGAAAAACTGCACAATTTTAAGATTTGCAAACTATTAATAGATGCCTACCTTCTCCGTATGCTATGCATATGTATATTTTCCCAACAGAAAGGGTTCGGTAGGTAGCTTTTGGACCACAGTATTTAAAAGACTTATTACCAACCACGTCTGTCTCTCTCATGTTTAACCCATCTGTGGTTCCCTTCAGTTCAGATAGTTTCCTGTTCCAATTCATAGGGGCTATAGTAAGGGCTGTCTCTACCCCTGTGATGGAATATGTACCCAAGCAATGGCAACTGAAGCTGGAAAAACAAAAAAAGTTCCCCTCAAGATGTAGCAGACATTTATGGCTTCATGAACTCTTCCTTCAATTCATTCATTACTTTTCTTTCTTATAAGCTCTATGAAATATGCTTCAACTTTTTGAATTCTGTTTGACTATGTCTAGTGAACACTTACTTGCATGTCACAGTCTAGAATGACAGGTCATTTTCATCTAATAAGCCCTTCCTTTTAAAATATGCTGAATTATTTTCTTAAGAGTCAGAATTAAGTACAAGTTAGCAGTGTCACTCACTGTTTCCTCTCTTCTACTAAATGAACTGGAGAGTACAGTAGGTCAAGAATTTAACAAAAAGCCTGCTTCATATGCCCCCAGGAGGGTGAAGTTCCCAAATACTTCTATATTTTTCTGCTATACCCATTTTGTTATCTGTATTTGGAAAATATCACTTGTTCTCTCCTACCTGGTCAGGCTATTCTAATTTAGTTCATACTAGCAAATTCTCTAATGAGACGGAGGGCCTTTGATTTCACCTTGTATCAATTTTTCCTCTTCATAGAAAGTAGATGTGACTTACACATCTACATATGACTTATTATTTTTTCATACACTTTTTTTTACAGTTTTGGATTCACAGCAAAACTGAGCAGAAAGTACAGCATTCCCACATACCTCTTGCTCC
This sequence comes from Neotragus pygmaeus, assembly GCA_006410875.1. Lineage (NCBI taxonomy): Eukaryota > Metazoa > Chordata > Mammalia > Artiodactyla > Bovidae > Neotragus > Neotragus pygmaeus. Next base: position 4,918 of record SJYV01038954.1, read on the forward strand.
CTACCACACACACAACCTCTCCCACTATCAATATTCCCCACCATACTGGTATTTTGCTACATGAACTACACTGACTTCCATGCTAAGGTTCACTCTGGTGGTGCACACTCTATGGGTTCTAACAAAAGTATGATACATACCCACTGTGTAGTATCATACAGAATAGTTTCATTGCCTCAGAAACCCTCCATTCATCCCTCTCTCCCCACTAACCAGAATACTATATACAGTAGATAAATATGTAGGCTTTTCAAATTGTCTTCGTTCACTTAATAATACACATCTAAGATTCTTCCATGACTTTTCAGGGTTTAATAGCTCATTCTTTATTAATGCTCAGTAATACTGCATTGTCTGGAGCGAGCGGTGGCTGCATGTACTGGAGCGGCCATGAGGTGATACCCCACGTACAAGGGTAAAAGAGAAGCCCCAGCAAGACAGTAGGAGGGGCGAATTCACGTTTAAAATCAAACCCCATTCCTGCCAGAGACGCTCAGAGGGCTCAAACAACCTTGTGCACAGCAGGACCCAGGGACCCCACAGAGACTGAGACAGAACTGTGTTTGAGGGTCTCCTGTGGAGGTACGGGTCAGCAGTGGACTGCCACAGGGACAGGGGCTTTGGGTGCACCAGACTTGGGTATGGCATAAGCCCTCTTGGAGGAGGTTGTAATTAACCCCACTATAGAGCTATCAGAACTTATACAGGACTGGGAAATAGTCCTGTGGAGAGCACAGGAGGGCACAAACAGAAACTTGTGTGCACCAGGACCCAGGATAAAGGAGCAGTGACCCCACAAGAGACTGACCCAGACTTGCCTGTGAGTGTCCAGGCGTCTCCAGTGGAGGCGTGGGTTGGTGGTGGCCTGCTACAGGATTGGGGGTACTGAGTATAGCAGTACATGCATGGGACCTTTTGAAGGAGGTCACCATTATCTTCATTACCTCAGCTATAGTTGGCTTCCCTGTAGCTCAGTCGGTAAAGAATCTGCCTGCAGTGCAGGAGACCCAGGTTCAATCTCTGGGTTGGAAAGATCCCCTGGAGAAGGAAATGGCAACCCACTCCAAAATCTCACAGACAGAGGAGCCTGGTGGGCTGCAGTCCATGGGGTCACAAAGAGTCGGGCATGACTGAGTGACTAACTTACTTACAAATAACAGGGAGGGAACACAACTCCACCCATCAACAGAAAATTGGATTAAAGATTTACTGAGCTTGGCCCCACCCATCAGAACAAGACCCAGGTTCCCCCTCAGTCAATCTCTCCAATCAGGAAACTTCCATAAGCCTCTTATCCTTCTCTACAGGGCAGACAGACTAAAAACCACAATCACAGAAAACTAACCAATCTAACCACATGGACCACAGTCTTGTCTAACTCAATGAAACTATGAGCCATGCCTTGTAGGTCTAACCAAGATGGACACGTCATGGTGGAGAGTTCTGAACAAAATGCAGTCCACTGTAGAAGGGAGCAGCAAACCACTTCAGTATTCTTATCTTGAGAACCCCATTAACAGTATGAAAAGGCAAAAATATAGGACATTGAAAGATGAACTCCCCAGGTCAGTAGGTGCCCACTGGAGATCAGTGAAGAAATAACTCCAAAAAGAAGGAAGAGATGGAGCCAAAGCAAAAACAATGCCCGGTTGTGGATGCAATGGGTGATGAAAGCAATGTCCAATGCTTTAAAGAATATTGCATATGAACCTGGAATGTTAAGTCCATGAATCAAGGTAAATTGGAAGTGGTTAAATAGGAGATGGCAAGAATGAACATCAAGATTTTAGGAATCAGCAAACTAAAATGGACTGGAAAGGGTGAATTTAACTCAGATGACCATCATACCTACTACTGTGGGCAAGAATCCCTTAAAAGAAATGGAGTAGCCATCATGGTCAACAAAAGAATCCAAAATGCAGTACTTGGATGCCATCTCAAAAATGACAGAATGATCTCTGTTCATTTCCAAGGCAAACCATTCAATATCACAGTAATCCAAGTCTATGGCCCGATCAGTAATGCTGAAGAAGCTGAAGTTGAATGGTTCTATGAAGACCTGTAAGACCTTCTAGAACTAACACCCAAAAAAGATGTCCTTTTCATTATAGGGGACTGGAATGCAAAAGTAGAAAGTCAAGGAACACCTGGAGTAACAGGCAAATTTGGCCTTGGAATACAAAATGAAGCAGGTCAAAGGCTAACAGACTTTTTTCAAGAGAATGCACTGGTCATAGCAAACACCCTCTTCCAACAACACAAGAGAAGACTCAACACAAGGACATCACCAGATAGTCAACATTGAAATCAGATAGGTTATATTGTTTGCAGCCAAAGGTGGTCTATACAGTCAGCAAAAACAAGACTGGGAGCTGACTGTGGCTCAGATCATGAACTCCTTATTGCCAACTTCAGGCTTTAATTGAAAACAGTACAGAAAACCACTAGACCATTCATGTATGACCTAAATAAAATCCCTTAAAATTATACAGTGGAAGTGAGAAATAGATTTCAATAGATTTCTGATAGAGTGCCTGAGGAACTATGGATGGAGGTTCATGACATTGTACAGGAGACAAGGATCAAAACCATCCCTAAGAAAAAGAATGCAAAAAAGCAAAATGGCTGTCTGATGAGGCCTTACAAATAGCTGTGAAAAGAGAAGCAAAAAGCAAAAGAGAAAAGGAAAGATATACCCATTTGAATGCAAAGTTCCAAAGAACAGCAAGGAAAGATAAGAAAGCCTTCCTCTGTGATAAGTACAAAGAATTAGAGGAAAACAATAGAATGGGAAAGACTAGAGATCTCTTCAAGAAAATTAGAAATACCAAGGGAACATTTCATGCAAAGATGGGCTCAACAAAGGACAGAAATCGTATGGACCTAACATAAGATTAGGTCCATACCTAACTAGAAGATATTAAGAGGAGGTAGCAAGAATACACAGAAGAATTGTACAAAAAAGATCTTCATGACCCAGATAATCCCGATGGTGTTATCACTCACCTAGAGCTAGACAGCCTGGAGTGTGAAGTCAAGTGGGCCTTAGGAAGCAACACTATGAACAAAGCTACAGGAGGTGATGGAATTCCAGTGGAGCTATTTCAAATCCTGAAAGATGATGCTGGGAAAGTGCTGCCCTCAATATGCCAGCAAATTTGGAAAACTCAGCAGTGGCCACAGGACTGGAAAAGGTCAGTTTTCATTCCAATCCCAAAGGCAATGCCAAAGAATGCTCAAACTACCACACAATTGCACTCATCTCACACACTAGTAAAGTAATGCTCAAAATTCTCCAATCCAGGCTTCAACAATATGAGAACCAAGAACTTCCAGATATTCAACCTGGATTTAGAAAAGGCAGAGGAACCAGAGATCAAATTGCCAACATCCACTGGATCATTAAAAAGCAAGAGAGTTCCAGAAAAACATCTATTTCTGTTTTATTGACAATGCCAAAGCCTTTGACTNCACGGACACAGGAGCCTGTCAGGCTGCAGTCCATGGGCTCGAAAAGAGTCAGAGATGACTTAGCGCTTGAGCACAAGCACTGCTCTGTCGGGTCCCCAAAGCATAGGCCAGGTCCCGCGCAGTCAGGAATGAAGGAATGGGCCAGACTGCTGCTTCTGGGCTAAGGACTCTGAAATATTTCTCCCTGAGTGCCCACAGGCTAGGAAATACCCACACCTGCCCCACCCTTGCCGCAGGCTCTCGGTCAGCAGACAGGAGGCTTAGACACTTGAATGGCTGGCCTGTGGCAACTTATTCGGAGATGCTGTTTTAGATCTAACTCTTCTGAGGAGCGGCAGTGCAGATAGAATGCACAGATTTCGTTCTTTTCTGATTTTGTCTTTGCAAATTTTTTTCATGGGAGAGAGCTCTCACTTTCATACACTTAAAAAAAAAATTTTGCTTGTTTGGCTGCTCCAGGTCCCAGTTGCAGCATGTGAACTCTTAGTTACCGCGTGTAGGATCTAGTTCCCCTTGACTAGCGACTGAACCCGGAACCCCTGCATTGGGAGCGTGGAGTCTTAGCCACTGGACTACTAGGGAACCCTTGAGGCACTTTATGAGCAGTCTCCAAAAGAGCTTGAGTGGCAGTCCTGGCTCCCTGGAGGGGGCGGTCACTGCTGGGTCAGGATGGGGATGTGATCTACTGATCTGCCCTGCTGATTTGGGTATGTGATCTACCCTTTGCATTGAATAAACGGATCCAAGTCTGGGGTGGCATCTTCCAGCCAGCTGCTGGTTTCCCCAAATTCAAAAAGGCTTATTTTAGGGATGAGTGGGATGATCTTGCTTGCCTTCGTGTCCTTGGCCCTGACCTGAGCATCCTTGAGGCTAGATTCTTGATGGCCAGGTCTGGGCCATCCCAACATCCCCAGAACTAGGTCTAGAAAGACTGTTCTTCAAACCTGCAGAGCCAATGCCTCCTCCAGGAAGCCTTCCAGTCATGCCTCTTGCCCTCCACTGGGTTCCCCCATTGCAGTCTCTTCCTCCAACTGGTCCTGACCACTGCAAAGGCCTTTGCCCAGCTTCATCCCATGTGTGGGGGAAATTAGGTGGGGGTACCATAGCAGAGTCCTCCTCAGGGCCCCCTGCACTGTGCCAATCCCCAAGTGGTAATTAAATATATAACAAGTGGTTGTTAATATATAGTAACAGCCTTCGGGACACCACTCATCCTGGATGGTGGGATGAAGCGTTTTAAGAAGGCCAGAGATGGGTCATAAGATAGCTGGTGAGTGCTCTTCACAGCTGGGATTTCATCAGACTGGAGGAGGGTGCCAGTGAATTGGGGGACAGGGGCTCAGATTCTTTCCTGTCTCACTGTATTATCCTTGCATGTCTGTGTGCTAAGTCACTTCAGTTGTGTCCAGTTTTTTGCAACCCCATGGACTGTAGCCCACCAGGCTCCACTGTCCATGCAGATTCTCCAGGCAAGAATACTGGAGTCAGTTGCTATTCCCTGCTCCAGGGGATCTTCCCAACCCAAGGATCGAATCCATATCTCTTACGTCTCTTGCATTGGCAGTCAGGTTACTTACCACTAGTGCCAACTGGGAAGCCCACACTATGCTTACTTCATTCTATTTGGGACAAGGGACTGCTCCTCTCTGGGCCTCAGTTTCCCCATCTGTAAAATGGGAGGAACAATAGTGTTCACCCCTAGAGTTTGGAGAAGATTAAAAGGGCCAGTACATGCGCCCCTTTAGGAGAACTTCTAGAACACAGCAAGTGCTGGCTGGATGTCAGTTATGAGTTTTAGGATTTATTACCCTTCCATTGGCTTCTCCAACTCCAATAGCTCACCAATCAGGTCTCAGTGACCTCCAAGTCATTGGACTAATGGCCACTTCACTTCCTGGTCCTCCTTTTACTGTCTTAGGCTTTTTACTTGGAAAAATTCCAATTCCTATGGCAAAGGCTTGAAAGAATGATACAATGAATCATGCACCTCCAGCCTCTAGGTGTTGATTTGGGCTATATTTGCTCGTTTCCTCTTTCCCAGATTGTTTTGCAGGAAACTGTAGCATCATGGTGCTGGGTAACTATACTTTGCATTTCATCCTGTAGTTTTACCAATCTTCATCATTTTTATTTTACTTTAAAAAGGTGTATTTATTTAATTGGTTGTGCTGAGTCTTCACTGTGGCATGAGGGATCTTCAGTTGCAGTATTCGAGCTCTTAGTTGTGGCATGTGGGATCTAGTTCCCAGATCAGGAATGGAACCTGGGCCCCTTAATTGGGAGCATGGAGTTTTAGCTGCTGGACCACCAGGGAAGTCCCCTCATCATTTTCACATGTACAGTTCAGTGGCACTAAGCACATTCACATTATTGCAGAACCATCCCCATCATCCAGAGCTTTGCCACCTTCCCAAACTAAAACTCTGTCTGTCCCCATGAACCATCAATTCCCCATTCCTTTCATCCCCATCACCCTCTTTTTAAAAAAGGCTGAATAATATTCNAAAAAAAAAAAAATGAGCAAAGACTACAAAATCCTAAATACATAACTGAGAAGGCACATTTGTATATACTGCTATCTTCCCTAATCCCCACTCCACTTTTGTTGAAAATAACTGCTCCTTCTCCTAGATTTCCAGCACATTTCATCTGTCTCTTCTAGCCTTATGTCATGTTGTTACTTACATATTTTACCCCTCAAGTAGTCTATACTCTCAAGAGTACCATCATGTCAAATTCATCTTTGCAAAACTCAGGGCATTCACTCATTCATTCAACAAATATTTACTAACTACACAGTAAGTGCCAGGCTCTGTACAACACACTGACACTAAACTCATACTGTTTAAATGAATGTTGACTATAAAGCAGAAATAAACAAGTTCAAAAAGGAATCCAAATAAATTCATGTATTATAGTTCCACAGGAATGAAGCTGGGAAACTAAAAATACTCTACTTGGAGTTTTAGTATCATGATAAACATTTACACTACTTGTGTTTTGTCTTGGCAAGACTGGGTCCACAAGAAAACTGCATTTTCTCTGTATGACCTATCAAGTATATTACATATTTCTATACAGAGAATTATCCTCTTAATCCTAAAGAAAATTTAGTAATAATGATTCCATATGTCACAATCTTACTTTCAGAGAAGCCTAAATACCCTTGAGATGGGTCTTTATCAGTCCATGAGCAGGTGGGCTGTTTTAAAATTTAGATCTGTTCATTCATTCAAATACCTACTAACTACCAGATACTGTCGAGCCTGGGTTAAAAGGTCATCAGAAGCCCTCCAAAAACTCAACCAGAAGTTTAACTTAGGTGGGGGAAAGGGGGAGAGATGTTTCACTTTATGAAAAATACATGGGTTGAAATTCATATGCTAACAGCATAACATGTCGTAATACATTTTGTTCAGCTTGCTTTTAGCCACTCCCTGTATCATCCTTAGCAGGATTTGAATGAAGTCTCCACTCTTACTATAATTTACTTTAAGAAAAAGTGGCCCCTAGAAGGTCGACACTCCTACTCCCACCATATACAGTCTGGAAAAATGATATGCATAGAGGATAACTTGAAATTTGTTTTGCTTTTTAAGGACTAGATCGGAATACGACGGCAGAACAAAAATCAGTACGGATGTGTGCCTTCGAATCCACAAGTCTTCTAACCAGCTCACGACAGGCTCTCATATTTGAGGCTGAGCCATGCACAGGTGGTTGGAGGTGTTCAACGTGTGAAAACAAAATCTGCAATTCGTGTCAGGTCTCCGGACGTCAGGGCCTGATACCCAGAAGTCCAGGTAACAAGGTGCCTTCCCCAGCGAGCGATGCTGAAGACAATCAATCNACACACACACACACACACACACACACACACACACACACACACACACACACACACACACACACACACCTCAGTCTCACACACCTCACTCTCACTGATACCTTACTCTCACTCACACACCTCACTCTCACACCACACACACACACACACACACACACACCTCAGTCTCACACACTTCACTCTCACACACCTCACTCTCACTCACAAACTCACTCTCACACACCTCACACACACACACCTCACACACACACACCTCAGTCTCACACACTTCGCTCTCACTCACACACCTCACTCTCACTGACATCTCAGTCACACACCTCACACACACACACACACCTCTCTCACACACCTCACTCTCACACACCTCACACACACACACCTCAGTCTCACACACACACCTCACTCTCACTCACACACTTCACACATACACACACACACCCCTCAGTCTCACACACTTCACTCTCACTCACCTCACTCTCACTGACACCTCACTCTCAGTCACACACCTCTAACTCACATACCTCACACACACACACACAGACACCTCACAAATACACACACCTCACTCTCACTCACACACCTCACACACACACACACCTCACACACACAACTTCAGTCTCACACATTTCACTCTCACACACCTCAGTCTCACTGACACCTCACTCTCACACACCTCACTCTCACTCACATACCTCACACACACACACCCCTCAGTCTCACACACTTCACTCTCACTCACACACCTCACTCTCACTGACACCTCACTCTCACACACCTCACTCTCACTCACATACTTCACACACACACACACAGACACCTCACAAACACATGCACCTCACTCTCATTCACACACCTCAGTCTCACTGACACCTCACTCTCACTCACACACCTCACACACACACACACCTCACAAGCACACACACGCACCTCACTCTCAATCACACACCTCAGTCTCACTGACTCATTTACATACCTCACACATACACACAGATACCTCACAAACACACACACCTCACACACACACACACATACACCTTAGTCACTCACACACACCCCTCACACACACAAACACACACCCCTCACACACACACCCCTCACTCTCACTCACATACCTCACTCTCACTGACACCTCACTCTCAGTCACACACTTCACTCTCACTCACACACCTCATTCTCATGTATCTCATGCACAGACACCTCACAAACACACGCACCTCACTCTCACTCACACACCTCAGTCTCACTGACACCTCACTCTCACTCACACACCTCACACACACACACACCTCACAAGCACACACACGCACCTCACTCTCAATCACACACCTCAGTCTCACTGACTCATTTACATACCTCACACATACACACAGATACCTCACAAACACACACACCTCACACACACACACACATACACCTTAGTCACTCACACACACCCCTCACACACACAAACACACACCCCTCACACACACACCCCTCACTCTCACTCACATACCTCACTCTCACTGACACCTCACTCTCAGTCACACACTTCACTCTCACTCACACACCTCATTCTCATGTATCTCATGCACAGACACCTCACAAACACACGCACCTCACTCTCACTCACACACCTCAGTCTCACTGACACCTCACTGTCATTCACCTCATTCTCACTCACACACCTCACACACACACACACCTCATTCTCACTCACACACCTCACACACACACACCTCACAAGCACACACACACACACCTCACTCTCACTCACACATGCAAACACACATACCTCATACTCACAACCCTCTCCCACACACACACTTTTACACACACTTACACAAACACACACTCATACACCTCACACTTACACATATACTCTCTCACACACACATCTCACATTCATTCTTACAAACAGACCCTTTCCCAAAGAGGTTGCTCAGGTGGCACCAGGCACCCTGGAGAGCCTGGCCTGGGCCCCTCCGTGGCCTCCCACCACGATGGCCTCAGATCTACAGACCTGCCAGGAGACCCCGGGTGGCAGGCTGGCTGTCACTCACCTGGCCCTCCCGGTCGCGGGGGTGGGGGGTGGGCACTGTTAGATCCTCCTTCCATGGGAGGGACACCAGGGCCTGGGGAGCCCCTGGGCCTGGCCCTGGCAACGAGGTGGCAGAGCTGGGCTCCACCCAAGCAGGGGCCTCCAGAGCCGAGTCTGTGCGCACGCCCAGCCCCTGACACCAGCAGCAGACGCAGCAGCCCGACAGCACCTGCGCGACGGAACCAGAGCGAGGGCTGTGGCCCCTGTCTGCTCTGGGCGAGCTCGGAGGGGACCCTCGCCTCGGTCCTCCTCGGGGTCTGCGTCCCGTCGGCCCGTGAGCCGCCCACAGAGCTTACAGCAGACTCCATCCCCTAACTCCGTCCAGATGGGTCATCAGAAGTCCTGCAACATATTTTTTCCTTTCTCACATTCTCGTTTTCTCCCTGAAACTCGACCTCGCTGTGCCCCTGTGTCTGTCCCTCTTCTCGCTCCCTGTCTCACTCTCTCTCTCCATCTCTTCATCTCCCTCTGTCTGTCTCTCCGTCTTTCTGTCATTTCACCTTGTCTCTCTCCACTGTCCCTATGACCCATGTGTATTTCCCTGTCCCGCTGCCCCTCTCTGGCCCTTCATGCCTGGCATGCTGTCTGCACCTGTCTGTGAGTCTCACCAGCACTACATCTGTCTCTGGGCAATTGCCCCACTCAGTCTTCGTCTCTGGTCTCCACGCACATTTCTGCATCTCTCCAGTCCACCCTGGGCCATCCTGCATTATCCTGCAGGGAGAACAGGTTGCCAGGTGTCCCATGGAAATGCCATGGCCATGGGCCTCTCAAGTTTCCCTTCACTTTGCACTGAGTCCAGGCCTTGGTGGAGGACAAGGGGGCCCAGTGTGGCTCCCAGGTCACTGACTTTCAGACACCGGAGAGTCAGGGGCAAGAGGAGACTTGGAATCAAGGGATTGTAAAATCTTGCCCTGGAATTTGCTGGAAGCAGAAAAGCCCCCCATAAAAGTCTTCCAACCCCTTATATTTGATTTCACGAGCGGGTCATCTGGGTAACTGCCGGGAGCAGCCCCACATCAAAGAATCAGTCCCCACCTCCTGCCCCATCCTGGAGGGCAGTCAGCAGAGGGACAGCAGGCTGGAGGGCACGTTGCCTCTTCGTGTGGCCGCCAGGCACTTAGCGACAACATGCTATTCTCAATTACTGTCTGCTGTGTGGCCAGATTCTAGTGAGTGACCAGGGACACAGGAGGGCAGGGACTCGGGGCCTCAAGCCCTCTGCTGACTGTGACTCTTCACCAGAGACACCAAGGTCCTTGTCCAGCTCAGTCAGCACCCTGGTCTGGGGCCGCAATCTCTCATCTCCCCGCAGAAAATCCCTCCCACTCTAGGTTCCTCATCAGAATAAAAGTTCTTTCTGCTCAGATCAGGGGGCTTCCCAGGGGGTTCAGTTTTAAAGAATATGCCTGCCAATGCAAGAGACATGAGTTCAATCCCTGGGTCAGGAATATTCCCTGGAGGAGGGCGTGGCAACCTACTCCAGTATTCTTGCCTGGAGAATCCCATGGACAGAGGAGCCTGGCGGGCTACAGTCCATGGGGTCGCAAAGAGTTGGAAATGACTGAGTGACATGCATACATGCCACTCAGATCAAGGGACAGCTTCTCACAAGTGAGGCCAAGTTGGGTTGGCTGACCCAATTTTGCCCCCAAGACCAGATTTCTGCCCCGTCATCCCCGACGTGACGCAGCCCCCGGCTGCTCAGCCTGTGGTCTTGCACCAGTAGCATCCAGTGGCCAGGTTGTCAGAATCGCGGAATCTCAGATCTGGCCCCCGCCGCTCAGCATCACACTCTTTGTGTTAGCGGCATCTGTGGGTCGTGTGCCCTACACATCTTGGGAAGCTCGCCAACTGCACAATTTCTCTTGCTCATCTTTGCACCCTGGGGACTCTACTCGGAGCCTGGCATGTGGACACTCAATGTCAGTGTGTTTTCTCTCCCGATGATCCTTCCCTCCTCCTCTGCCCCCTGGAACCCCAGATTCTCTAACAAAGTTATGGCTGGAGGAAGCCCCAAAGTCTCAGTGAGGGCAAAGCCAGAGACTCAGAGGTCGGCCTCAGCCTCAGCCTCCCCGTCTGCCCTGAGGCTTGGAGCAGAAACATCTCCTCACGAAAAACCAGGACCCTGGTCTTTTTTCCGTGCAAGGTACGGCACATATTTTTCTTTAGAACCAATTTTACAGAAAAGACAAATCTTGTCTCTGTTCATCCTACAGTGTCGTGTTAAGTGAAAGAACATGGATCCAACTCAAGCTGCTGTATCCTAGCCGTACTCCTCTTGTCACGTGGAGGGAATGGGAACAGGCTGGCAGGTAAAATACAGGATGCCCAGTTACATCTGGATTTCAGATAAATGACAAATAACTCTTTAGGATAAGTATGTCCCACAAATTGCATGGGACCTATTTTTTAAAGTATTCATTGTTTGTTTAGAAGTCACATGTAACTGGAAATCTTATGTTATTACTTTTTATGTCAAGCAACCCTAAATGGACAGGATTGAGTATACAATTAATAAGAATTTCAAGGCAGCCACAGGAAAATTTAAATCAATCGTGGAGACCTTGTCCACAGTAGTAGTTGTTTTTTCTTTACTGAAGTAAAGCTTGCTTGACAATGTTATGAAAGCTGCAGATTTGGGCTCCAAAATCACTGCAGATGGTGACTGCAGCCATGAAGTTTAAAGACGCTTACTCCTTGGAAGAAAAGTTATGACCAACCTAGACAGCATATTCAAAAGCAGAGACATTACTTTGCCAATAAAGGTCCATCTAGTCAAGGCTATGGTTTTTCCGGTGGTCATGTATGGATGTGAGAGTTGGACTGTAAAGAAAGCTGAGCGCCGAAGAATTGATGCTTTTGAACTGTGGTGTTGGAGAAGACTCTTGACAGCCCTTTGGACTGCAAAGAGGTCCAACCAGTCCATCCTAAAGGAAATCTCTCCCGAATATTCTTTGGAAGGACTGATGTTGAAGCTGAAATTCCAATACTTTGGTCACCTGATGCAGAGAACTGACTCATTTGAAGAGACCCTGATGCTGGGAAAGATAGAAGGCGAGAGGAGAAGGGGACGGCAGAAGATGAGATGGCATCACAGACTCAATGGCCAGGAGTTTGAGTAAACTATGGGAGTTGGTGATGGACATGGAGGCCTGGTGTGCTGCAGTCCATGGGGTCAAGGAGTTGGACACGACTGAGTGACTGAACTGAACTGAACTGACAGGTGTATGTATGGTTTAGAGATTTAGAACTTCAAAGGCTAGATTCCACTGACCCTTACTATAAAATGTTGGCTCTATTCCCCACGTTGTACAGGATATCCTCTTAGCTGATTTCACACCTGATGGTGTGTACCTCTTACGCCACTCCCCCCTTCCCTCCACCCTCCTGTAACTTACTAGTTTGTCCATTTCACTACATGGCTATCACTTTTTTAGATTCCACGTAGGGCTTCCCTGGTGGCTCAGACTGTTAAGAATCTGCCTGCAATGCAGGAGACATGGGTTTGATCCCTGGGTTGGAAAGATGTCCTGGAGAAGGGAATGGCAACCCACTCTGGTATTCTTGCCTGGAGAATGTCATGGACAGAGGAACCTGGCTGGCTACAGTCCTGAGGATCACAAAGAGTCAGATATGACTGACGTGACTTAGAACAAGAAGCAATGTAGTATGGTATTTATCTTTCTGTCAGATACTTCTCTCTGTGTAATCCTCCCCCCTCCATGTTCCTCCAGTGGCACAATTTCCTTTTTCTTGGGCCCTGCTTGGTGGACCAAGTTGACTACCATGTCCTCCCAACCATGAACAGGTTACACCCAGCTGTGACCATTTCCTTCCTGACATCAAGATAATGTCCTGGCCACTCTTCGCCAGGCAGGAGAGGGGATATGGTGCCTTGATGGATGACAGAATTTTGGTGACCTCTTAAGAGCTCAGGAACAAGAAGGGTGAGCTCAAGCAAGTTTATCACCTGCTCTGACTTCCACTCAGTCAGCATTTAATTGTATCTGTATTTTCTCTTATGGGCTTCCCTGGTGGCTCAGATGGTAGAGTCTGCCTACCAGTGTGATCTCCCTGGGTCAGGAAGATCCCCTGGAGAAGGAATGGCAACCCACTCCAGTATTCTTGCCCGGAGAATCCCATAGACAGAGAAGTCTGGTGGGTTACAGTCCATGGGGTCGCAAAGAGTTGGACATGACTGAGAAACTAACGCTTTGAACACTTTTCTCTTATGAACAGCCTTGAATTCCTCAGGAAAGTGGCTTTAAATAACAACAATTCCTAATGGAACCACGGGCATGGGATTAAGGAGGGGAAATGGAACTTTGACTGTTTCTGTAATAATTTAGTCCTTTTTCAAACAAATCCGGAAGTCAGTAACACAGATATTCATAACATTAGTATCTAAAGTTTTTTAAAAAAGACAAAGCATGAGGGCCACATCCTGGTTTTAACAGGGTCCTGTGCTGCAGCCTGGAGAGACCCCAACTTCCATCTTTTCAACCTATCATAATGACCATTCACCCACAGGAGCAGGCATTCGAGTTTTTCCTTATCAGTTTTAAATGTCAACGGTTTAGTCAACCAACTTTTGAAGTTACTCATTGAATAGACATCTAGTATTCAGAATATGTGAAGAACTCCTACAACTCAACAACCAAAAGAAAACCATTTCACTAATGACAGCTGATGCTGAGGGTCTTTTTATGTGCCCATTGCCCATGTGTATATCTTCTTTGGAGAAATGTCAAGTCCTTTGCTTTTTTTTTTTGTGTGTGTGTGTGTGGCCAAAGTTAGTGGTGGAAGGGAAATTTCTCAGGAAATATGGGACACTTTCAACGTGGAAAAAAACAGGGAAATGAACACTGCACAGAAAGAGTGGATTTGTGACTCTACCAACTGTGAAATAGGCTGTAATACCAAGCAAGATGACATTTCTTATTATTTTAATTGAAGGATAATTGATTTACAGAATTTTGTTGGTTTCTGTTGATGTATGACAGAAACCAACAAGATGACATTTCTTAATTGAGACATAATTCACATAATATAATATGCATCATTTTAAAGTATACAATTGGTGGGTTTTAGCATGTTGACAAGGCTGTGCAACTCTCACCACTGTCTAAATCCAGAACTTCCATCACTCCCCACAAATAATGCCTGTGCCCACTAGCAATCACTCGCCATTTCTCTTCCTACCCCCATCCCTACCCCCGGTCCCTGGTGCAACTTATTATTTTATTTTATTCTTAACTTTTAATTTTGTATTGGGGTACAGCTGATTAACAACATTGTGATAGTTTTCAGGTGAACAGCGAAGGGATTCAACCATATACATACATGTATCACAACATTTTAAATCATGGTAAAGGTCATCACAGATAGTGTGACATTCCCATTGTGTGTTTGAAGGATGGACAATAGCTGAAGGGACCTGCCATCAGCACCCAGTAGACGCACTCTTCCTTCCTGATGGAAACTATCCCTGGCTTAAGTGATTTCTGGGGTACATGCCAGCCATGAGGACTTGGCAGAGTGTAATAAAGTGAGTCTCTTAGGAACCAGCTGTTCAGAATAAAAAACGAAGTCTATCAAACTGCTGTTCAGATCAGGTGTGGTGGTTGACTAGCTCTCTGCATGGTGAGGCTAGAAAGAAATCATGCCTTGAGACCTGTGCTGATCTAAGAAGCATGGAGGCAGGAGCTTGAAGTCAGATAAGGAGCTCTTAGGGGAGGGTATAGAGAGAGGCCACTGAGGTCAGGTCGTGCCTGTGTGCGACCCGAAGTCATTTCAGTCGTGTCTGACTCGGTGCAACCCTATGGACCATAGCCCACCAGGCTCCTCTGTCCATGGGATTCTCCAGGCAAGAATACTGAAGTGGGTTGTCAGTTCCTCCTCCAGGGGATCTTCCCAACCCAGGGATCGATATGTCAATCTCCTTATGTCTCCTGTGTTGGCAAGCAGGTTCTTTACCACTAACGCCACCTGGGAACCCCGATGTCAGGTCGACCTGAATTCAAACCCACCACTTGGCTGTGTGCAACCTTCACTTCTCTGGGCCTTAGTTTCCTCCTTGAAAAAGTGGAAATGTTCATATCACCTATCCCAAGGGGAGCAGACAAGTTCACGAGTGGCCCTTGCTCTATCAAGCCCTCAGTGCCTGTTTATCCTCACCTCTGTAGTTTGCACTCCTGCGTCCATTTTACAGATGAGAAAACTGAGGCTCAGATACAGGTGAAGAGCATCAAAGAGCACCTGCCCATTTCAAGAACAGCCCAGCTCACTATTTCTGTGAGCACTTCCCTGCCTTCTCGGGGTGGGACGTGGCCGGGCTATTTGCTTTGACTGTCTCCTCTTTTGCCTCACGTTTGGCTACTGGTCACAACTGAGAGAGTGGCTGCTCTGTCTGCCTGGGTCCCTGGGTGCCCATGCTGAGCACTGTCCCTCTGCTGCTCTGCGATGGGCAGGTGTTATGGATGAGAGGTACACTTTGTAGTTTGAGTTATTTAGACTTGGGACTGTTTGTTACCACAGCATAACCCATTCCACCCTAATGGACAGTCACGTGATCAAAAGCTAAGATTCATGCCCCTGTCCATCTTACTCCCAGTCTCAGTCCCCAGCTCCCTGCCTTGATAGACAGTGTGAGGCTTTCTCAGGCTCCCAGCTGGTGCTTCTGAGGCCTGGCATCGGCAAGTGCCCCTGAAAGTCCACTAAGTACCATGAGGAAAGAGCAAGCAGGCAGAATTCTAGGATAACCCCTTAGCATAGTCGTGAGCATCAGGAGCTGGGCCTGTGAACAGATATGTTATGGACCTTAAGAAGTGACCTTAAGTAGAGCTTCCCAGGTGGCGCTAGTGGTAAAGAACCCACCTGCCAATGCAGGAGACATAAGGGATGCGGGTTTCATCCCTGGGTCAGGAAGATCCCCTGGAGGAGGAAATGACAACCCTCTCCAGTATTCCTGCCTGGAAAATACCCTGGACAGTGAAGCCTCGGGTTACAGACCATGGATCAGACACGACTGAAGCAGCTTAGCACAACCTTAAGAAAGGAGCTTGTTCCCAGTGGGCCTGATCTGACCAGATGAACCCTGGAAAGAGACAAGATCTTTCCTGAACAACCCATATAAGGAATTTAACACACAGGAGAGTCTCCATTGGCAGCTTTGAAAGCAGAAGGGGCCATGTCGCCAGGATGGGACTGACAGCCAGTGAGGATACAGGGCTTGAGTCCTTCCACCATCAGAGATGGATCTTGCTACAACTATGTGTGCTGGAAAAAGAAATGAGAGCTTCTAGGGAGAAGACAGGCTGGCTGATACCTCACTCAAGACCTTGAGAGGGGGCCCCGGTTATACTGTGAACTCCAGTCCTACAGAAATGAGAGCAAATAGGTGGTGCTGTTTCAAGCTGCCATCTGTGGCCATTCATTATGCAGCCCTGAAAACTAAAACAAAAGCGGATCCTTTCATGGGTCCATTGGGCTGGAAGGAAGCTCCCTGAGGCCCCAGGTTTCCCACTGTCCTCAGCCTCCCTTCCCCCAGCGCACCCCAAGACCCCTTCTCCCTCCCCTGCTTTTCTTCCTGTTTCTGTCCTAATTCCACTTTCATCCCCTTCTACCTACTCCACAAATGGGTTGTGTGACACAGAGCTCTCCTTGCAAGGGGTGGGGAAAAAAAATGAACTTAAGCTCCCAAATGCAAGCTTGTAGTCAGAGCTGGACATACCAGGCCGGCTTGGCACGAGGAATGCCAGCTCCTTGCCAACACAGTTGAAAGAGGTTTTTTTAGTCTCAAACAAAGCTCCCCCTTTGAGGATTAACTGCCAACAGGGAGTTCTTTGTTTTGAGTAGAATTTAAGATGATTGCTGAGATAGAAAAGGGGAGAAAGGTGACACCTCCAAGACTGCACCGTGTAAATCCTGGATCATGCAAAACATCATTTTTTTTTTCTTTAACTTGTTGGCAAATATGGCCGTGTATCATGCCAAGGCTCCAAGACGTCCGTCTGATGTGGGGCCCTGTCTCTGGTCTCCCGTTTCATGGCAGGTGATCCCAGTTGAGATACGGATGGGTGGGTCTGGACATAGGTGGGTCCTTCTCACTTGTCAGCATTTTATGTTGTTAGAGAAAAAGGAAAGGAAATCCTCCAAATAACGGCCCTGATGTTGTTTCCCCAAGGTGGAAAACTCTGCAGGTGGGAAGGAAGTGTGGGTGATTCCAACATGGGGCTAAAAGCTTCTGTTCACAAACAATCCCTGGCCTGGTGTTCACGGTTGCTCTGTGAATGGAGCCTCCTGGGGTGAAGGGGCCTGCCTGGTCACGGCACTCTCACACCTCAAGGCTTCGCTCCCATCTGGCTCAGAATAAACTCCAACGCCCTATTCCTGCTCCAGTGTCCTCATGACTCGACTTTCCTGCTGCATCTCTGATCCACCTCCCAGCGCTCTGCTCTACCCAGCCATTGCTGTGCTTGGAACATAGTGAGCACATTGCTGCCCCAGGGCCTTTGCATAGCTGCTCACTCCACTAGGGATTTTGTTTCCCCAAATATCCACCTGACTGACTCTTTTTGAATTTTTTATTTAATGAGCCCATCTTTCATTGTATGTAAAGCTTTTCTCCTTCACTTGCAAAATAAACCTAACTCCTATAGCAGGAAGGAGAGATGTTCTCCATTTTTTGTGTTTTTTTAAATGAAACTTCATATCTTTTATTTACTGAGCTAGAATTTATGTGTAGTAAATGTAGAGTTTTCTTTTGTTAGTAAATGTACTCTTGACAAACGCGGTAATGTAACAGCCCCCATAACTGAGATGCAGAGTCCCACACTCCCTCCTCCCTGCACAAACTCACGGTAATGTAACAGCCCCCGTAAGTGAGATGCAGAGTTCCACGCTCCCTCCTTCCTGCACAAACTCTCTTGGTTGTGTCTGGTCTTCATTTAACCATCGCATCAACCCTGAGAGACCCCCAGGCTGTAAGCACCAGGCAGGGGTTCTGCCCTCTTGCACATTCTGAATTCCACCGTTCAACAGAGTGCCAGACATATAGTAGCTGCTCAGTACATGTTAGTCAAATGACTCAGTGAATGACATTGGCATATTGCTATGACCAGTTTAAAAGTGAGGACAGAGGTTTATGGAGCATAGGTCTCATGACCAATAAGACACGGACCCAGGAGTTAACCACAAGTCTGTTGTTTGCATTTTCAGCCCCAGTCAGAGGCTCTCAGATCCAGAATTCCCTAGTGTGGGACTCCAAGGTCCACCTGGACCAGACCACTTTGCACTGCCTCATAAGAATCCAGCCTAATTGCTTTGAAACCCTGACCCCTGTCTCCTTTTGCTTCTCAACTCATGAGCATTCACATAAAATATGCTTGGGGTGGGAACAAGGCCAGCTGAACCTCCTCACTACAAGGAAGAGGAAGGAATCCTAAACTGAGACTGCATCTTCATGTCCAGTCCTGACTCAGACATGATTTTCTGTGTGACCTCATGCGAGTATCTTGGCCTCTCTGGGCCAATGACAGAAAACCCTGCCCATGCTGGGTTAGGGAAGGACAAGGGAGATAATTTTCCTGGCTAATTGGGGTGTTCGGAAGTATACTGATATACATAAAGCTTGATCCAAGGGCTCTGACTATATCATCCAGACTCAAGCTCCCCCCCATTCTTTCCCTAGGCGTGTGGCTGGTGAGAAGAGTGCCAGGTACCTGCTCACCCCTCCCCATTTCTCATCTTCCAGGTGGCCAGCTCCAGCTTATGTCCCAGCAGAGGCAGGCATCCAAGAGACAGAGTGGAAGTGTGCAAGGCCTCTCATGGCCTAGGGCTGGAAACGCATGCATAAAACTTGTCCAAAGCAAGTCACAGGCCAGCCCAGATTCCAGGAGGCAGGACAGACCCCACCTGTTAGTGGGAGGTGCCACCCAGTCACAGCAAAGGGTGAGGCTAGAGGGAGTGGTGGGGAATGGGGCCACTTAAAAAATCTACTGCGAGGAGGAGGAATTTGAGAACCTGCCCTGGGACTTCTATCTCTCTCTGCACCTCTGTCTGCAGGAGAACCTCCAACACATGTCACTCATGTTCCAGGTCCAATCACTTTGGGAAATCCTTACTCTGGCGAGGTCTCCCTGTCCCTGCCTTCTGCTGCATCCTCTCTCATTCCTTTGCTGGGCAAACTTGACTCTGTGCAGCCAAGGAAAGAGCCACCAGGCCCTTGCTGGTCTCATGCCACCGCAGCCCTGGAGGTTCCCGGCCCCCGGGCCACTTCGCTGCTGGCTCACACGGAGCCAAGAGCATCTCTCGGCCCAGCTCTGATTTTTTCAGCCACTGAGTCGTAAAAACTTCTGTGGTAATGGCAGGGAGAGCCCAGAGCCCTTTCATAGGGCTGGTGTCTGGGCTGGACAGAGCAACGGGGATCTTTCTGGATGTGCAGTAAACCCTGACCTTTGGTTCAACCCTGCTTAATGAGTGTGTGAGGCTTACAAAGGGCCGGCAAGGTCCCCAGAGCTGCTTTGGGGTGAGGCCTCTGGCTGTGGGGCGGCCCCTCCCCGTGATCTCAGTGCCCCCTCCCAGTCCCCACAGAGCTGGGGAGGGGGGCAGCTGCGGGCGGCAGTTTGGGGAAGTGAATGTAGAGATGTGGAGAGCTGGAGAGCCCGAGGTGAGTCTGGCGGGCCTGTGGAGGGCTTGGAGGGGCCGGGGGACTCGGAACCACTCCCATTAGTACTCACGGTGCGCCTGTTTCGGGGTGGGTCTCAGTCACGCGGGTGCCCCCGCTGGCCGCTCACCAGCTCTTAACCTCTCTGTGTGCACAGGGGTCGTTGTCAGGAAGGGGTTAAGGCCACCCACTGCCAGGGCTGCTGTGAGGAAGATGAGGCCTGGAGAAGCACTCAATAAATATTAGACCTAATTGTTCTCGTGGGCTCGGGCACACCTCGGGAAGCTGGAAGGCGCAGGGAAGAAGCCCACGCCCAGCCTGAGCGATGAGAAAGCCGTGTTCTCATTCCATTCTGATGCTGAGAGGCTGGGGAGACACGCCCTGGAAAAGAGGACTCACCCCCTCTATCAGCAACGAGAGCGGCCAAGAGAGGCCACGAGCTGTGCCCAGGGCCACCCGGTTAGAGGGTGGGGCCCAGTCTCAGGGTACAGACAGCACCCAGCGACCACCCTCCCACTGAGGCCGGTCACCAGACTGGAACTTCACCTCGTCTTCTCAGCTCATGATCACCACCCCTCACTGTCGCCTGGATGAGGAAGTGGGGTCTAGCAGGGCAGGAACCCTGCCTGGACTCTGGGGTCTGTGAGCACGTGTCTGGGTACTGAGCACTTGCTTAGACGAGGTTCCTTGTTGGGAGTGGGCTTCAGGAGTTGAAGCTACTCAGCTCCTGCTAATGAATTCTGCTCCCGATCTAGAAAAAAATCTTCAGAAAATGGGAGCTTCCACTTTTGGGACCCTGGGACCAGAAAAAGCAAGATGGCTCCTGGAAACAGCTTTCCTTTGACCCCCATTTCATCTTCCACACACAGGTCATGATGGTGATTATAATACAACAACAGAAGCAGCAAGAGCAGCTACAATTTTTTAAAATTAATTTTTATTGGAATATAGTTACTTTACAATGTGCATTAGTTTTGGTGGTACAGCAAAGTGAATCATTTATACCTGTGTGTGTGCGTGTGTGTATCTCTAATATACATCCCCTCCCTTCTGGACTTCCTTCCCATTCAGGTCACCACAGAGCAATGAGGCGAGCTCCCTGTGCCATACATCATGTTCTCACTGTGTGTTTGTGCTCAGTTGTGCCCGACTCTCTGCAACCTAATGGACTGCAGCCTGTCAGGCTCCTCTGTCCATGGGATTTTCCAGGCAAGAATACTAGTGTGGGTTGCCATTTCCTCCTCCAGGGCATCTTCCCAACCCAAGGATCAAACCCACATCTGCATCTCCACCACCGCAGGCAGATTTTTTACCACTGAGCTAGCAGGGAAGCCTGTGTCCTCATTAGTTATCTGTTTTTACATATAGTATCAATAGTGTATATGTGTCAATTCCAGTCTCCCAGTTCCTCCCACCACCACCCCCATCTTTCCCCTTCAGTTCAGTTCAGTTCAGTTCAGTCGCTCAGTCGTGTCCGACTGTTTGCGACCCCATGAATCGCAGCACGCCAGCCCTCCCTGTCCATCACCATCTCCCGGAGTTCACTCAGACTCAGGTCCATCGAGTCAGTGATGCCATCCAGCCATCTCATCCTCTGTCATCCCCTTCTCCTCCTGCCCCCAATCCCTCCCAGCATCAGAGTCTTTTCCAATGAGTCAACTCTTCTTTGTTCTCTACCCCTGTGTCTCTGTTTCTGCTTTGCAAATAAGATCATCTGTACCACTTTTCTGGGAGCTCAAACAGTAAAGAATCTGTGTGCCATGTGGGAGACCTGGGTTCGATCCCTGGGCTGGGAAGATCTCCTGGAGAAGGGAATGGTAATCGCCTCCAGTATATTCCATGGGGTCGCAAACAGTTGGCCTGAGTGACTAACACACTACACCATTTTTCTAGATTCCACATATATATGTTACTACATGATATTTAAAAAGAGCTGAGACTTGACTTGATGTGAGCCAGGCATTCAGTATTCTATCTACATCATCCCTCTTTCCCTCACCTCAGCCACAGGAGTGAGGTACTGTCTTTAACTCTCATTTTACAGAAAGGGAAACTGAAGCCCAGTGCAGCTAGGTCGTTGGCTCCAGGACCTCAGCCAGGAAATAGCAGAGTCGGACTCAGAGCCAGATCCCCACACCCCATCGCACCCTGCCTGAGGCCGAGGGCCTCACACCCCTCCCAATGCCCAGGAGGTGCTGATGAGAACTCTTTCCGGGCGTGGTTCTGCAGTTCGCCTGGCCCCACTCTCGGAGCTAAAGGTGTAGCCGTAGAAAGTCATGGGTTGTGAGGTGGCTGGGAGTGTAGGTTCTGCAACCGGGTTGCCTGGGTTTCCGTCACCTACACTCAGGAACCACTCTAATCCTCCACTTTCTGAAATTCATAACAGAGATGATGGAGCCGTTACAAGGATCAGAATTGTGCTTGGCACGTGGTAAACGCTCAACAAATGATTATTACCTGGTCTCTGTTCCTCTCACACAGGGACAGTGTGTGAAAAGTCCTGGAGGCAAAGCAGAACGCAGCATCCTTGGGGAAGGACAACCAGCTTAAGACGGGGTGGCCGATGGTGGACTTGCTCGGGCTGTGCCCTGGACATTATCTTAGGGCAAAGATGAGTCCTCATGGGTTTGGGCAGGGCTTGGATGGGGACACGTCTGTGTGTTTAGAAGTCCACCTGGCAAGGCTGGCAGTGGGGAGAGGAGAGAGGAAACAGCTGGGGTTGTCCAGGAGAGAGAGGATGGGCCCCAGGAGCACGTGGATGCTGGGGATGCGGAGATGGGGGGGCCCAAGATATGGCATAGATAGGGAGCCACAAGCCTACTTGATCTTATTTGCTTATCGTTTAAGTACCTGTATTTTCACTTATATTATGGTTGACCGCTGTACAAACACAGGCCAACGTCTGAACTGCGTGACATCACCAATATTCAGCTATGTTGATCTGCAGAGACAAGAATACCATATTGTCTGACCAGGCACATCACTGGTTTCCAAGAATTAGCTGGTATTCTCTTTTGTGACTGTGCTACTTAAAAAAAAATGTCCCTTCTTATGAACATCTCTGGTATTTTCAGTTTGGACCTATCCTGAGCCCTGCCACAATGAACGATGCTTTTTGTGTTATCTTTGTGTGCCAGTCCTTTTATTTCAGAGCTTTCTTTACCATGTGTGCTCTGCTGGGCCTGCTGAACGCCAAAGGCCAGTGGAAGGGCACAAGTTGATTCTAAAATTTATCCAGATGCTTGCTTCCCTGGTGGCTCAGAGGGTAAAGAATCCACTTGCAATGCAAGAGACTCAGGTTCAATGCTTGAATTGGGAAGATCCCCTGGAGAAGGGAATGGCTACCCACTCCATTATTCTTGCCTGGAGAACTCCATGGATAGAGAAGCCTGGAAAGCTACAGTCCATGGGGTCGCAGAGAGTCAGACATGACTGAGCAACTAACACTTTCACTTTGCTCCTGGCCAGGAAGGTTTAGCATTTCTGACCCTTTCACTCCCAGCCAGGAACCCCTTCCCACCTGACGAGGGAGCTCCAGGAAGCTGAACGTTCATCCCTGCCTGGAAAGGGATCATCCCACGTGTGAAGTGGAATAGCAGGCGCTGGCAGCCCTGAAGGATAAATTCCAAGTCTCCTGGGTTGATGGCTCCTTCCCAGGCCTCCTCCCTTCGCTGCATGGAAATAGGAGCTCTCCAAGGGCTGAACCACACTGACCTCTGCCCTTACACTGCCAGCTCCCTGCTTCGCTTCCTTGCACACTCAGCACCTGTGGTCACGTGTAGATGTGATCTGGCCTGGAGGAGGGGGCTGAGGATGCAGCCAGGCACGGCTGTGAGCACGGAGGATGCATGGAGCCCACAGTCTTTGCCTCCTGTCCAGCTGGGTTCCATCACCATTTGGGAGTGACAGGTTCCCCCACACACATGTCTTTCACCCTGAGTTATGGGGGACCAGGGAGGGCAGTTCTGTTGGGGACTAAAGGAAAGGAGGTGGACACAGGGTGGCCAGCAGAGATGGCTGTGTTTGCTGAGCACTTGCCCTGGGGGAGGCTCGGCTTGCTGCCTCCGGGGGAGCCTTTACAGTCCCAGGGGCTTCTGATGGGGACTCCAAGCACATGAAAGGTTAGGGTTCTGAGTGCCGCTGGGGCTTCAGGTGAGAGACTACTGGGACCCACGCC
>SJYV01038955.1:0-29012 GCA_006410875.1 Neotragus pygmaeus
ACTGACTCAATGGACATGAGTTTGAATAAACTCTGGGAGTTGGTGATGGACAGGGAGGCCTGGCATGCTTCAGTCCATGGGGTCGCAAAGAGTCAGAAAAGACTGAGTGACTGAACTGAACTGAAGATGACTTGAGACTTAGCTTGGGCTTTATAAGGGCTTCAGTTATTCAGAGGTCGTCACCCCTTGTCTGCTTCTAGTTCATTCTTACTCCAAGCATATTGTCTGTTATTGTCACAACTGAAAGTCAAGGATGTTTTCTATATCTCTTCTCCATGGTGACCTGTGAATGCCAATCTTTGTCATTTCCCCCATGCTGAGATACTGTTAAAATCTCAGGTTAGTGTCTTAGTATCTCAGGGGCTGCTTTTGAGGTCAGTGTTTGAATGGAGGAGAACTATGGTGCCGATTGTCAGATACACCCGGTTCTCTAGATCTTGGTCTGTGTCTGAT
Source organism: Neotragus pygmaeus (assembly GCA_006410875.1). Taxonomy (NCBI): domain Eukaryota; kingdom Metazoa; phylum Chordata; class Mammalia; order Artiodactyla; family Bovidae; genus Neotragus; species Neotragus pygmaeus. The sequence goes on from SJYV01038955.1 coordinate 454, forward strand.
GCATTACCTTCCCCCCAACACACACAGTCCAGCAGCATTTTCAGTTGTTGCTGGAGAGAAGAGTTGTTTCCATGTATCTTTGCCTGTCATTGTACCAAATGGAATCCCAAATTTCAATAAATGATTTTTGAGAATAAAAAGTTAACAATTTTATTGGAAACACATCTTGTAATGAAAAGAATAGGATCTTTTAAAAATCAGTTTGTATATCCATGGATGGATACGATGGATCTGTAGAATGAGACAAGTTTAGAATTGACTCTATTCCTATTTGTTAAATCTAAGTGCTAAGAAAGTAGTTTACATAAATAAGTAGATGGAAATAGAAATAGTTTGTCATTTAATTCTTTGAATTGCTTCTTTGAATGCTAACATTCACATAGTGATCTATCATCATAAATTTTTAAATACTGCTTCAGCTGACAATTCAATTAAGTTTTTCTTAAATAATTTAAAAGAGAGCATTGGAGATTACTTGGTTTTTTTAGGTTTTGTTATTTTGTCACTGCATGTATTCTTTTCTATACACCTACTCCAGTATTTTGAACTGTTCCTTTGTTTGGCCCTGGAGGCTTTTAAATACTAGGGCAATGCACCTTAGTAAGGTTCTAAATCACCAAGGGGTACTCCTTTGTTATATAAAGTGGGAAAAGGGTGTATTTTTAATCAGAACAGACTTTGCACTATATATGAAAGGTGATGGTCTTCAAAGAGATTCCTTTAATGGTGCTCTTGGAAATCCTTACAGTTTGAAAACCCCTGAACCGGGAAAACAGGCAGTAGTACTGCTACTCTAAGGGAGCTTTAGAAAGCAGCAGGGTTTAGAGTGTCATGGGGAGATGGAGGTAAGATGTGATGGGTGGCTGTCATTTATTCTCAGGCTTGTCCCCCAGCTGAAGCTCTAGCAGCTGAGCAGAGAGAGGGAGAACCTTCACTGCAGAGAAAACCAAGCATTATTGCTCATTGTCTCTGCAGATAAGCAGAAAGCCAGATGGTGGAGTGAGAGGATTGTGTCTCAACTCAGCAGAGATGCCCTGAATGCAAGTCCTGCGGGAACAGTTAATTTGGATAGAACGTATATACCTCCATGTGGATCCAGGAAGGGAGAGCCCAGTCCCTAAGTACACAGAAACAGGGGCCAGTGCAATCCTTCTGTGCACTCTGTCCAGAACGGTCTCTCCTGGGTGGAATCTCAAAAGGCAACACCAGTCACCAGACCTCTAGTATTGAAAACCCAGAATGAATAAATAACTGGCAAAGGAAACAGCCAGCCAGCAAAGACAGCCACGGTGGAATGAAACATGGAATTAGTGAGTGGTAGTTTTAGGGAGGGCAAGGCTCATTATTCCTGGGAGAATTTGTGTGGGGGCTTGGTTTTATTTTCCTTAGTCTTTATCTGATGGAAATCAGCGCTGGAGGGGCTGTGTTGCGTGGATCCCATGAGCTGTTTCTTTGGTCAGGAGACTGTGGGCCCCTCTCTGGATCCACCCCGGGCTCAATCTGTGGGCCTGGGCACCCTGCGGCTGCTTCCAGAACATATTCATGGCCTCCCCAGGAGCGTGAGTCTGGTCAACTGAGGGCCTTCAGGTCACCCTGGCCATGCCTGAGGAAAGCAGGGATTCCTGACTCTCTGCACAGGAGTCTGTGGGGAAACAAGGGCAGTGGCCTGGCTCTAGCAGTTTCAAAGACGAGCTGGGAACTTGGCAGGAAGCGTCTGGCTTCAGCCCGTCAAGGGCAGGCCTTGGCTTTGCTGCATCTTGTTTTCTCGTGGTTCCCAGGGAACTTGGAAGGGAACTGCCCTTAATTAGGGCTCATTGTCTAGGTCCTCATCTTATCTCTGTCAGAAGTCTGTTTTTCCACCTCAGCAACCCAATAAAAATATCCTGAGCTGAAAATAAAGAGTTAGACANCCGAGGTCTGGCCTGTGTGCTGCAGTTGCCTTGTGCCGGGGTCCGGGCTGTGTTCTGTGGTCGGTTAGAGACGAGTTCCGGGCTGTGTGCCGCGGTCGCTCTTTACTGATGTTCGGACTGTTGTCCACGATTGCCCTGCGCGGAGGTCCGGGCTGTGTGCCATGGAAGCCTTCTACAGAGGTCTGGGGTGTGTGCCCAGTCGCCCTGTGCCGAGATCCAGTCTGTGAGCCGCAGTAACCCTGCGCCGAAGTCCATCCTGTGTGCCGTGGTCCCCCTGCACTGAGGTCCGGCCTGTGTGCTGCAGTTGTCCTGCACCGAGGTCCAGGCTGTGTGCTGCGGTTGCCCTGCACCGAGGTTGGGGCTATGTGCCACGGTCACCCTGCACCAAGGTCCGGCCTGTGTGCTGTGGTCGACATGTGCTGAGTTCCAGGCTGTGTGACGCTTTCACATGTGCCAAGTTCTAGGTTGTGTTCCTCGGTCGCCTTGCATCGCATTCCGGGTTGTGCCGCTGTCGCCCTGTGCTGAGGTCTGGGTTGTGTGCCATGGTCACCCTGCGCTGAGTTCCGGGATGTGTTCCGTGGTCGGCTAGTGATGAGTTCTGGGCTCTGTGCCACGGTCGCCCTTCAAAGATTTCTGGGCTGTGTGCCACGGTCACCCTTCACTGAATTTCCTGCTGTCTGCCATGGTCCCCCAGTGCCGAGGTCCGGGCTGTGTGCCATGGTCGCCCAGCACTGTAGTCCGGGCTGTTTTCTGCAGTCGTCTAGGGACGAGTTCCTAGCTCTGTGCCCTGTTCACTCTCCTCCAAGGACCGGGTTGTGTGTCGTGATCGGCATCTGCCGCGGTCTGTGCTGCGTGCCGTGGTATACTTCTGCATGTGTCCAGGCTGTGTGCTAGGTCGCACTGCACGGAAATCCGGGTGGTGTGCAGCGGTCGCCCTGTGCCAAGGTCTGGGCTGTGTTCCGCCCTTGGCTTGCGACGAGTTCCCGGCTCTGTGCAGCGGTCACTCTGCGCCGAGGGCTGTGATGTGTGCCACGGTCACCCTGTGCCAAGGTCTGGGCTGTGTGCCGTGGTATTCTTCTGCAGATGTCAAGGCTGTGTGCTGAGGTCACACTGCAACGAGATCCGGACTGTGTGCCACAGTCGCCCTGCGCCGAGGTCCGGCCTGTGTACCGCAGTCACCCTGCACTGAGGTCCGTGCTGTGTTCCGCCATCAGCTTGCGTTGAGTTCCCGGCTGTGTGCTGTGCTCGCTCTGTGCTGATGTCCGTGCTGTGTACCATTTTCACCATGTGCCAAGGTCCGGGCTGTGTGCCACGGTGGCCTTCTGCAGAGGTCTGGGCTGTGTGCCGCTGTCACCCTGCACTGAAGTCCGGGCTGTGTGCTGTGGCTGCCCTGCATCAAGGTCCAGCCTGTGTGCCACGGTCGCCCTGCGCCGAGGTCCATCCTTTGTGTCGCAGTCGCACTGCGCCGAGGTCTGGGATGTGTTCTGCTGTTGGCTAGTGATGAGTTCCGGACTGTGTACCATGGTCACCCTTCACTGATGTTCTGGCTGTGTGCCGCAGTCACCCTTCACTGAGGTTCGGGCTGTGTGCCGCTGTCACCCTGCCCCGAGTTCTGGGCTGTGTGCCCCTATCTCCCTGTGCATAGATCGGGGCTGTGTGCTGCAATCTCCCTGCACTGAGGTCCGGGCTGTGTGCTGTGTTAGCCATCTGCCAAAGTCCATGCTGTGTGCCAGGGTCGCCTTGGGCCAAGGTCAGGGTGTGTTCCGCCCTCGGCTTACAGTGTGTTCCGTGCTCTGTACCGAGGTCGCTCTGTGCCGAGGTCCCTGCTGTGTGCCACTGTCGCCCTGTGCCGAGATCCGGGCTGTGTTCCGTGGTCGGCTAGAGACGAGGCCCAGGCTCTGTGCCAGAGTCGCCCTATGCCAAGGTCCGGACTCTCTGCCACGGTCGCCCTGCACCGAAGTCGGGCCTGTGTGTCGTGGTCGATGTGCACTGATTTCCGGGCTGTGTGCCACATTCGCATGTGCCGAGTTCAGAGTTGTGTGCCTCAGTCGCCCTGCATCGTGTTCCGGGCTGTGTGCTGCGGTCACCCTGCAACGAGGTTCGGGTTGTGTTTTGCTGTCGGCTAGCAACGAGTTCCGGGTTCTGTGCCGCATTCGCCCTTCACAGATTTCTGGGCTGTGTGCTGTGGTCAACCTTCACTGAAGTTTGGGCTGTCTGCTGTGGTCGCCCTGCACCGAGGTCCAGGCTGTGTGCTGCGTTCGCCCTGTGCCGTGGTCTGGGCTGTGTTCCGCGGTCACCTAGGGACGAGTTCCGGTCTCTGTGACCCGTTCACTCTCCTAAGAGGTCCGGGCTGTGTGCCACGGTCGCCATCTGCCGAGTTCTGTGCTGTGTGCCAGGGTCGCACTGTGTGGAAATACGGGCTGTGTGCTGTGGTAGCCTTCTGCAGATGTCCGGGCTGTGTGCCGCAGTCGCCCTACGCTGAGGTCCGGGATATGTGCCACGGTCGCCCTGCACTGAGGTCCAGCCTGTGTGCCGCCGTCGATGTGCACTTAGTTCTGTGCTGTGTGCCGCATTCGCACGTGCTGAGTTCCGGGTTGTGTGGGTCGGTCGCCTTGCATTGCATTCCAGGCTGTGTGCTGTTGTTGCCCTGTGCCGAGGTCTGGGCTGTGTGCCACAATTGCCCTGCGCCAAGGTCGTGGATGTGTTCCGCAGTCAGCTAGAGATGAGTTCAGGGATCTGTGCCATGGTCGCCCTTCACAAATTTCCAGGCTGTGTCTCGCGGTCACCCTTCACTGAAGTTCAGGCTGTCTGCCGCGGTCACCATGTGCCAAGGTCTGTGCTGTGTGCAGCGGTCTCCCTGCACCTTGGTCCGGGTTGTGTTCTGCGGTTGGCTAGAGACAAGTTGTGGGATGTGTTCTGCGATCGCCCTGTGCCGAGGTCGGAGCTTTGTGCCACAGTCACACTGCGCTGAGTTCTGGGCTGTGTTCAGTCCTCGGCTTGCGACGAGTTCCAGGCTCTGTGCTGCGGCCGCTCTGTGCCGATGTCCAGATTCTGTGCCACAGTTGCCATGTGCCGAAGTCCGGGCTGTGTGCCGCAGTAGCCTACAGAGGTCCTGGCTGTGTGCCGCATTTGCCCTGTGCCAAGATCTGGGCTGTGACTGTGGTCACCCTGTGCTGAGGTCTGGAATGTGTGCCGCAGTCGCCCTGCGCCAAGGTCCGGGCTGTGAGCCGCAGTCGCCCTGAACCAATGTCCGGTCTGTGTGCTGTGGTCACCATGCACCGAGGTCCGGGGTTTGTGCTGCTGTCGCCCTGTGCTGAGATCCGGCCTCTGTGCCGCGGTTACCCTGCCCCAAAGTCCTGGCTGGGTTCCGCGGTCGCCCTTCCCTGAGTTTCGGGATGTAAGCCTCGGTCGCCCTGGCCAAGGTCCAGGCCGTGTGCCGCGATCACCCTTTGCCGAGGTCCGGCCTGTGTGCAGCGGTCGCGCTGTGCCAAGTTCCAGGCTGTGTTCCGCGATCAGCTAGTGACGAGTTCCGGGCTCTGTGCCCCATTAGCTCTGCACAGATTTCCTGGCTGTGTGCCATGGTCACCCTTCACAGAAGTTTGTGCTGTTTGCCGTGGTCACCTCCTTCAGATGTCCGGGCTGTGTGCCAGGGTCGCCCTACACAGAGATCCGTGCTGTGTGCCTCGGTCGCCCTGTGCCGAGGTCTGGGCTGTGTGCCGCAGTCGCCCCGGGCCGAGGTCCGGGCTGTGTACAGTGGTGGCCATCTGCCGAAGTCCGTGCTGTGTGCCATGGTCTCCCTGGGCTGAGGTTGGTGTGTGTTCCACCCTCAGCTTGTGACTAGTTCCGGGCTCTGTACTGCCTTCACTCTGTGTCGAGGTCCATGCTGTGTGCCACTGTCGCCTTGTTCCGATATCTGGGCTGTGTGCCGTGGTAGCCTTCTGCAGATATTCGGGCTGGTGCTGCAATCGCCCTGCATTGTGGCCCTGGCTGTGTGCCACGGTCACACTGCGCCAAGGTCCAGGCTGTGTGCCGCAATAACCCTGCTCAAAGGTCCGGGCTGTGTGCCGCAGTTGCCCTGCACCTAGGTCTGGGCTGTGTGCTGCAGTCGCCCTGCACCATGGTCCAGGCTGTGTTCTGCGGTCGGCTAGGGACGAGTTCCAAGCTATGTGCCGGGTTCGCTCTACNCACAGTGAAGGGCGACCGTGGCACACATTCAGTAACTTGTTTCTAGCCGACTGCGGAACACAGACCGGATTTCGGCACAGGGCGACCGTGGAACACAGGCCGGATCGAGGCACATGGCGACCATGGCACACATCAAGGACATCAAGCAGTGCAACCATTGAAAACAGCCTGAACCTCAGTGAACGGTGACAGCGGCACACAGTCTGAAACTCAGTGAAGGGAGACCGCAGCACACATCCCGGACCTCGATGCAGGGCAACCCTGGCACACAGCACAGACCTCGACCGAAGGCGACCTCGACACACAGCCCCAACTTGGCGCAGGACGACCGTGGAACACAGCCCGAACCTCAGTGAAGGGCGACCGTAGCACACAGCATAGAACTCGTCACTAGCCGACCACAAAACACAGCCCGGACTTTGGCGCAGGGCCACTGAGGCACACAGGCCAGACTTCGATGCAGAGCGACCGCGGCACACTTGCTGAATCACTGAAGTGCAACTGCGGCACACATTCCAGAACTTAAGGGAAGGCGCCCCTGGAACACAGCACGGATTTCAGCAGATGTTCACTGCGGCACACATCCAGGATCTCATCNCCTGCGACGAGGTCCATGTTGTGTTCCGCAGTTGGCTAGCTACGAGTATTGGTTTCTGTGCCCCATTAGCACCGCACAGATTTCCGGGCTGTGTGCTGCAGTCGCACTTCACTGAGGTATGGGCTGTGTGCCGCGGTCACATTGCGGCGATGTCCGGGCTGTGTGCTGCGGTCACCCTGCGTCGAGGTCCGGGATGTGTGCACTGGTCGCCATCTGCCGAAGTACGTGCTGTGTGCCAGGGTCTCCTTGGGCTGAGGTCGCAGTGTGTTTCGACCTCAACTTGCGACGAGTTCCTGAGTCTATACCGTGGTCTCTCTGTGTCGAGGTCCGTGCTGTGTGCCACTATCGCCTTGAACCGAGATCCAGACTGTGTGCCGCGGTAGCCTTCAGCAGATTTCCGGGCTGTGTGCTGCGGTCACCCTTCTCTGAATTTCGGGATGTGTGTCACGGTCGCCCTGTGCCGAGGTCCGGGCTGTGTTCCGCTGTCAGCTAGGTACTAGTTCCGTGCTCCATGCTGTGTTCGCTCTACTTCCGAGTTCCGTGCTGTGTGCCGCATTCGCCATCTGCCGAGGTTCGTGCTGTGTGCCAGGGTCGCCCTGCACGGAAGTCCAGACTGTGTGCCGCAGTCGCCCTGCGCTGAGGTCCAGGCTGTGTTCTGCCCTCGGCTTGTGACGAGTTCCCAATTCTGTGCCATGGTCACTCTGCTCCGAGGTCCGTGCTGTGTGCCACGGTCAACTTGTGCCAAAGTCCGGGCTGTGTGCCATGGTAGCCTTCTGCAGAAGTCCAGGCTGTGTGCCGAGGTCGCCCTGCACCGATGTGTGGGCTGTGTGCTGTGGTCACCTGCGCCGTGGTCCGGCCTGTGTGCCCTGGTCGCCCTGCTCCAAGGTCTGTCTTTGTGCCACGGTTGCCCTGCGCCAAGTTCTGGGATGTGTCCCCAGTCTGCCAGTGATGAGTTCCGGGCTGTGTGCCATAGTTGCCCTTCGCAGAGTTTCGGGCTGTGTGGCGTGGTCGCCCTGTGCCGAAGTCCGGGCTTTGTTACGCGGTCGCCATGTGCCGAGGTCTGGGCTGTGTGATGCGGTCAACCTGTGCTGAATTCTGGCCTGTGTGCCTTGTTCTCCCTGCACCGAGGTCCAGCCGGTGTGACGCACTTGGCCTGTATCAAGGTCTGCCCTGTGTGCCATGGTCGCCCTGCACCGAGGTCCTTGCTCTGTTCCGCGGTCAGCTAGCAACGAGTTCTGGGCTCTGTACCCCGTCGCTCTGCACTGATTTCTGGGCTGTGTGACATGGTCGCACTTCACTGAGGTTCGAGCTGTGTGCCACGGTTGCCCTGCGCCGAGGTCCGGGCTCTGTGCTGCAGTCGCCCTGTGCCGATGTCTGGGCTGTGTGCCGCATTCACCCTGTGCCATGGTACGGGCTATGTTCCGCGGTCAGCTAGGGACGAGTTCTGGGCTCTGTGTCACATTCGCTCTCCTCCGAGGTCCAGGCTGTGTGCCGCGGTTGTCATCTGCCGAAGTCCGTACTTCATGCCAGGGTCGCCCTGTGCGGAGTTCTGGGCTGTGTGCCACAGTCACCCTGCTCCGAAGTCTGGGGGGTGTTCTGCCTTCGGGTTGTGACGAATTCCTGGCTCTGTGCTGTGGTCACTCTGTGCCGAGGTCCATGCTGTGAGCCACGGTCACCACGTGCCGAGGTCTGGGCTGTGTGCCAAGGTAGCCTTCTGCAAAGGTCCAGCCTGTGTGCCGCGGTCACCCTGCGCCGAGATCCTGGCTGTATTCCGCTGTCTGCTAGTGACGAGTTCCGGACTGTATGCCGTGGTAGTCCTTCACTGATGTTCGGACTGATGGCCATGTTCGCCCTGCGTGGAGGACAGGCTGTTTGCCGCAGTTGCCCTGCGCCGAGGTCCGGGCTGTGTGCTGCGGTCGCCCTGCACTGAAGTCAGGGATGTGTGTCACGGTTGCCCTGCACTGAAATCTGCGCTGTGTTCAGCTCTTGGCTTGTGATGAGTTCTGGGCTCAGTGCTCCGGTCACTCTGCACTGACGTCCGGACTGTGTGCCACGGTCGCCCTGTTCCAACTCCGGGCTGTGTGCCACAGTGGACTTCTGCAGAGGTTCGGGCTGTGTGTCCGGTTGCCCTGTACCGAGATCCGGGCTGTTAGCCACAGTCGCCCTGCGCCAAATTCTGGCCTATGTGCCGTGGTCCACCTGTGCTGAGGTCCGGCCTTTGTGCTGTGGTGGCCCTGCGCCGAGGTCTGGCCTGTGTGCCGTGGTTGCCTTGTGCCAAGGTCCGTCCTATGTGCCGCGGTCTCCCTGCTCCGAGGTCTGTACTTTGTGTCGTGGTCGCCCTGTGCCAAGGTCTGGGATGTGTTCTGTGGTCAGCTAGCGACGAGTTCCATGCTGTGTGCTGCGGTCACCCTTCGCAGAGGTTTGGGCTGTGTGCTGCGGTCACTCTGCGCCGAGGTCCGGGCTTTGCCCCGTGGTCGCTCTGCAGCGAGGTCTGGGCTGTGTGACACGGTCACCCTGTGCTGAATTATGGCCTGTGTGCCTTGTTCTCCCTGCACCAAGTTCTGAGCTGTGTGCCGCAGTCGCCCTGCACTGATTTCCAGGCTGTTAGCCATGGAGCCCTGCTCTGATGTCCAGGCTGTGTGCCTTGATCGTCTTGCGCCGAGGTCGGGGCTGTATGCCACGGTTGCCCTGCACCAATCTCCGGGCTGTGGGCCACAGTCGCGATATGCCATATCCGGGCTGAGTGCCATGATCGCCCTGCAATGAAGTCCGGGCCTTGTGATGTGTTCGTCCTGTGCCAAAATCCGTGTTGTGTTATGCAGTCGCCCTGCACCGAGTACTGGGCTTTGTGCCACCTTCGGCCTACAGGAATGTCCAGGCTGTTTGTCGCAGTCGCCCTGCCCCTAGTTGTTGGCTGTGTGTCGCAGTGGACCTGCATCAATTTCTGATCTGTGTATCGTATTCAGCCTCCACCGAGGTAAGTGTTGTGTGCCACAGTCGCCCTGCACGAAGGTCTGGGCTTTGTGCCACAGTCACCCTCCGCCAAGGTCCTTGCTGTGTGCCATTGTCGTCCTGTGCTGAGGTCCGGGCTGTGGACCGTGGTCACCATGCGCCGAGGTCCAGGCTGTGTGCTGCAGTCACCCTGCACAGAGGTCCGGGCTGTGTTCTGTGGTCGGCTGGCAACGAGTTCTGGGCTCTGTGCCGCATTCGCCCTGCACAGATTTCCGTGCTGTCTGCCGCAGTCGCCCTTCACTGAGATTCGGTCTGTGTGCCGCAGTCGCCCTGTGCCGAGGTCCGGGTTGTGTGCCACGGTTGCCATGCACCGAGGTCCGGGCTGTGTGCCAGGGTCGCCCTGAGCAGAGGTCGAAGTGTGTTCCACCCTTGACTTGTGACAAGTTCTAGCCTGTGTGCCACGGTCACCCTGCACCAAGGTCCGGGCCGTGTGCCATGGTCGCCCTGTGCAGAGGTCCAGGCTGTGTGCTGCTGTCGCCCTGCTTCGCTGTCTGGGCTGTGTGCCGTGGTCACCTTTCACCGAGGTCTGGGCTGTGTTCCGTGGTTGGCTAGTGACGAGTTCCAGGCTCTGTGACGCATTCGCCCTCCACAGATTTCTTGGCTGTGTGCAGCGGTCGCTCTTCACTGAGGTTCGGACTATGTGCCCCGGTCACCCTGTGCCGAGTTCCGGGCTGTGTGCCGCAGTCGCCCTTCTCTAATTTTTGGGCTGTGTGCCGCAGTCTCCCTGCACCAAGGTCCGTGCTGTGTGCCGCGGTCACCCTCACCCAAGTTCCGGACTGTGTTCCGCGGTTGGCTAGCGACGAGTTCGGGACTGTGTGCTGCAGTTGCCCTTCACTGATATTTGGGCTGTGTAGCGGTCGCCATGCTTGGAGGTCCGGGCTCTGTGCCACAGTCACCCTGCGCCGAGGTCCGGGCTGTGTTCCGTGGTCAACTAGCGACGAGTTCCATGTTGTGTACCATAGTCGCCCTGCACTGAAGTCGGGGCTGTGTGCTGTGGTCGCCCTGAGCCGAGGTCCGGGCTGTATTCCATGGTCGGCTAGCGATGATTTCCGGGCTCTGTGCTATGGTCGTCCTTCACAGATTTCTGGGCTGTGTGCCGCGGTCACCCATCACTGAATTTTGGTCTGTGTGCCACGGTCGCCCTTCACTGAATTTTGGGCTGTGTGCCGCATTCGCCCGGCACTGAGGTCCGGGCTGTGTGCCGGAGTAGCACTGCGCCATGGTCTGGGTTCTGTTCCATGGTCAGCTAGGGATGAGTTCAGGGCTCTGTGCTGCATTCACTTACCTCTGAGGTCCGGGCTGTGTGCCACAGTCACCATCTGCTGAGGTCCATGCTCTGTGTCAGGGTCGCCCTGAACGGAGTTTCGGGCTGTGTGCTGCGGTCACCCTGTGCCGAGGTCCGGGCTATGTTCAGCCCTCGGCTAGCGACGAGTTCCGGGCTCTTGGTCGCCATCTCACTTCACAGATTTCCAGGCTGTGTGCCGCAGTTGCCCTTCACTCAAGTTCGAGCTGTGTGCTGCAGTCGCTTTGCACTGAGGTCCGGGCTGTGTGCTGCAGTCACCCTGTGCCAAGGTCTGGGCTGTGTGCCCCATTCGCCCTGTGCCGTGGTCCGGGCTGTGTTCTGCGGTCAGCTAGTGTTGAGTTCCGTGCTCTGTGCCTCATTCACTCTCCTCCAAGGTCCGGGCTATCACCATCTGCCAAGGTCCGTGCTGTGTGCCAGGATCGCCCTGCACGGAAGTCCAGGCTGTGTGCCGTGGTCACCCTGCGCCAAAGTCCGGGCTGTATTCTCTCCTAGGCTAGCGACCAGTTCCCGGCTCTGTGCCACAGTAGCTCTGCGCCAAAGTCCATGCTGTGTGACACAGTCACCATGTGCCGAGGTCCATGCTGTGTGCCACGGTAGACTTCTGCATAGGTCCGGGCTGTGGTCTGAGGTCGCCCTGCACTGAATTCTGGGCTGCGTGCCGTGGATGTCCTGCACTGAGGTCCGGCCTCTGTGCCATGGTCCCCCTGTACTGAGATCTGGGCCGTGTGCCACCATCGCCCTTCATTAATATTCGGGCTGTGTGCCGCGGTTGCCCTGTGCTGTGATCCGTGCTGTGTGTTGCGGTAGCCTTCTGCAGATGTCAGGGCTGTGTGCCGCAGTTGCCCTGAGCCGAGGTCTGGGCTGTGTACCGCGGTCACCCTGCGCCGAGGTCCGGGCAGTGTTCCACGGTCATCTAGCGACGATTTCCATGCTCTGTGCCACGGTCTCCCTTCACAGATTTCTGGGCTGTGTGCCGTGGTCGCCCTTCACTGAAGTTTGGGTTGTGTGCTGCGGTTGCCCTGCGCCGAGGTCCGGGCTGTGTTCTGTGGTTGGCTAGCGACGAGTTCCGGACTGTGTGCTGTGGTCAACCATCACTGAAATCTGGGCTCTGGGTCATGGTCGCACTGCACCGAGGTTCGGGCTGTGTTCTGTGGTTGGCTAGCAACGAGTTCAAGGCTATGTACCGTGGTCACCCTGTTCTGAGGGCCAGGCTGTGTGCTGCGGTTGCCCTTCATTGTTGTCCGGGCTGTGTTCCGCAGTCGCCCTGCACCGAAGCCCTGGCTGTATTCCGCGGTCAGCTAGCGATGAGTTCAGGGCTCTGTGCCACTGTCGTTCTTCACAGATTTCCGGCCTGTGTGCTGTGGTCACACTTCACTGAATTTTGGGCTCTGTGCTGTAGTCACCCTGCGCCAAGGTCTGGGCTGCCTAATGCAGTCGCCCTTCACCGAGGTCCATGTTGTGTGCCAGGGTCGCCCTGCGCAAAGGTCCAGGCTGTGTGCCGCGTTAGCACTGCATGGAGGTCTGGGTTGTGTTCCGCCCTCGGCTTGTGATGAGTTCCCTGCTCTGTGCCGTGGTCGCTCTGCGCCGAGGTCCGTGCTGTGTGCCACGGTCAGCATGTGCTGAGGTACAGGCTGTGTGCCATGGTAGCCTTCTGCAGTGGTCCGGGCTATGTGCTGAGGTCGCCCTGTGCTGAGATCTGGGCTGTATGCCAAGGCCGCCCTGTGTCAAGGTCCGGGCTGTGTGCCATGGTCGCCCTGTGCCAAGGTCCAGGTTGTGTTCTGTGGTTGGCTAGTGATGAGTTCCAGACTTTTTGCTTGGTCGCCCTTCACTGACATTCAGGCTGTGTGCCACGGACGCTCTGCGCCGAGGACCAGGCTGTGTTCCATGTCCGTGGTCATCTAGCGACGAGTACTGGGCTGTGCGCCGTGGTCGCCATGTGCCGAAGTCGGGGCTGTGTACTGCGGTTGCCCTGTGCTGAGGTCCTGGCTGTGTTCATCCCTCTGCTAGTGACGAGTTCCGGGCTCTTGGCCGTGGTCGCTCTTCACAGATTTCCGGGCTGTGTGCTGCGATTGCCTTTCACTGAAGTTCGGGCTGTGTGCCGCAGTCACTCTGTGCCAATGTCCATCCTGTGTGACACGATCGCCCTGTGCCGAGGTCCATCCTTTGTACCGCGGTCGCCCTGTGCCATGGTCCGTCCTGTGTGCCGTGGTCGTCCTGCGCCAAAGTCTGACCTGTGTGCCCCGGACACCCTGCGCCGAGGTCCGGGCTGTGTTGCGTGGTCAGCTAGGGACAAGTTCCGGGCTCTTTGCCACTTTTGCTCTCCTCTGAGGTACGCTCTGTGTGCCATGATCGCCATCTGCTGAGGTCCGTGCTGTATGCCAGGGTCGCCTGTGAAATGGCCCAGACTGTGTGCCGCAGTCGCCCTGCACCAAGGTCCGTGCTGTGTTCCACCTTTGGCTTGCGACAAGTTCCCTGCTCTGTGTGGTGGTTGTTCTGTGCCAAGGTCCGTGCTGTGTGCCATGGTCAGCATGTGCTGAGGTCCAGGCTGTGTGCCACGGTAGCCTTCTGCAGAGGTCTGGGCTGTGTGCTGAGGTCACACTGTACTGAGATCCGGGCTGTGTGCTGAGATCCGGGCAGTATGCCAAGGTCGCTGTGCACCGAGGTCCGGCCTGTGTGCCGTGGTCGCCCTGTGCCAAGGTCTGGGCTGTGTTCGGGGGTTGGCTAGCGACGAGTTCTGGACTGTTTGTCATGGTCGCCCTTCACTGATATTCAGGCTGTGTGCCAAGGACGCACTGTGCCGAGTTCTGGGCTGTGTTCCGTGGTCGTCTAGTGACGAGTACGGGGCTGTGTGCCGCGGTTGCCGTGCGCTGAATTCAGGGCTGTGTGCTACAGTCGCGCTGTGCTGAGGTCCGTGCTGTATTCAGCCCTTGGCTAGTGATGAGTTCCGGGCTCTTGGCCTCGGTTGCCCTTCACAGATTTCTGGGCTGTGTGCTGCGATTGCCCTTCACTGAAGTTCGGGCTGTGTGCCACAGTCGCTCTGTGCCGAGGTCCGGGCTGTGTGCCACGGTCACCCTGTGCCGAGGTCCAGGCTGTGTGCTGTATTTGCCCTGCACCACGGTCCGGGCTGTGTTCTGTGATCAGCTAGGGTCAAGTTCCAGGCTCTGTGCCACATTCACTCTCTTCCGAGGTCCGGGCTGTCACCATCTGACGAGGTCCGTGCTGTGTGCCAGGGTCCCCCTGCGCTGAGGTCTGGGCTGTGTGCTGTAGTCGCCCTGTGCTGAGTTCCAGCCTCTGTGCCGCGGTCGCCCTGCACCAAGGTCCGGGCTGTGTGCCACGGTCGGCTAGCGACGAGTTCAGGACTGTGTGCCGTGGTTGCCCTTCACTGATATTCAGGCTGTGTGCCGAGGTCACCCTGCGCCAAAGTCTGGGCTGTGTGCTGTAGTCACCCTGTGCTGAGGTCCAGCCTCTGTGCCACGGTCGCCCTGTGCTGAGGTCTGGGCTGTGTGCCGCGGTCGCCTTTCACTAAGTTTTGGGCTGTGTGCCGCGATTTCCCTGTGCCGAGATCCAGGCTGTGTGCCGCGGTAGACTTATACAGATGTCCAGGCTGTTTGCCGTGATCACCCTGCATCGAGGTCCAGGCTGTGTGCCACGGTTGACAAGAGATGTGGTCCGAGCTGTGTGCCGTGGTCGCCCAGCACCGAGGTCTGTGCTGTTTGCCGCTGTCGGCTAGTGATGAATATGGGACTGTGTGCCACGGTTGCCCTTCACTGATATTCAGGCTGTGTACCGAGGTCACCCTGCGCTGAAGTCTGGGCTGTGTGACGTGGTCGCCCTGCGCTGAGGTCTGGTCTCTGTGCCACGGTCGCCCTGCGCCAAGTCCGGGCTGTGTGCCACGGTCACCTTTAAATAAGTTTCAGGCTGTGTGCCACGGTTGCCCTGTGCCGAGATCCGGACTGTGTGCTGCAGTAGCCTTCTGCAGATGTCTGAGCTGTGTGCCACGGTTGCCCTGTGCTGAGGTCCGGGTTGTGTGCCACAGTCACCCTGCACCGATCCTGGCTGTGTTCCGTGTTCGACTAGCGATGAGTTCCAAGCTGTGTGCCATGGTCGCCCTGTGCCGAAGTTGGGGCTGTGTGCCGTGGTCACCATGCACTGAGGTCCGGGCTGTGTTCAGCTCTCGGTTTGCGACGAGTTCCGGGCTCTGTGCCATGGTTGCCCTGCACCAAGGTCCGGGCAGTGTGCCGGGGTCACCCTGTGCTGAAGTCGGGGCTGTGTGCTTCGGTTGCCCTGCGCTGACGTCTGGGCTGTGTTCAGCCCTTGGCAAGCGACGAGTTCCAGGCTCTTGTCCGCGGTTGCCCTTCACAGATTTCCGGGCAGTGTGCCATGGTTGCCCTTCACTGAATTTCAGGCTGTGTGCTGCAGTTGCTCTGTGCTGAGGTCCGGTCTGTGTGCCGCGGTTGCCCTGCTGTGCTGTGTGCCACATTCGGCACATTCTGTGCTGTGTGCCACATTCGGCCTGCGCCCTGGTCCGGGCTGTGTTCCACAGTCAGCTAGGGTCGAGTTCCAGGATCTGTGCTGCATTCGCTCTCCTCCGAGGTCTGGGCTGTCGCCATCTGCCGAGGTCCGTACTGTGTGCCAGGGTAGCCCGGTACAGAGGTCTGTGCAGTGTCCACAGTCACCATGTGCCGAGGTCCGGGCTGTGTGCCATGGTAGACTTCTGCAGAGGTCTGAGCTGTGTGCCGATGTCGCCCTGACCCAAGGTCTAGGCTGTGTGCTGCAGTTGACCTGTGCTAGGTCTGGCCTCTGTGCCGGGGTCGCCCTGTCCTGAGGTCCGGGCAGTGTGCCGCAGTCGCCCTTCACAGATTACTGGGATGTGTGCCACAGTCGCCCTTCACTAAAGTTCGGGCTGTGTGCCGTGGTCGCCTTCACTAAGTTTCAGGCTCTGTGCCGTGGTCACCTTTCACAGATTTCCGGGCTGTGTTCTGCGGTCGCCCTTCACTGAAATTTGGGCTGTGTGCCGTGGTTGCCCTGCGCTGAAGTCCGGGCAGTGTGCAGCGGTCGCCCTGACCTGAGGTCCGTGTTGAGTGCCACATTCGTCCTGCACCGTGGTCCGGACAGTGTTCCGCGGTCGGCTAGCGATGATTTCCGGGCTCTGTGCCACGGTGGCCCTTCACAGATTACTGGAATGTGTGCTGCAGTCGCCCTTCACTAAAGTCCATTCTCTGTGCCGCAGTCACCCTTCACTGAGGTCGGGGCTGTGTGTGGCAGTCGCCCTGTGCCGTGGTCCGGTCTGTGTTCTGCGGTCAGCTAGGGACGTGTTCCGGGCTATGTGCCGTGGTCACCATCTGCCGAGGTCCGTGCTGTGTGCCAGGGTAGCCCAGCGTGGAGGTCCAGGCTGTGTGCCGCGGTCGCCCTGCGCTGAGGTCCGGGCTGTGTTCTGCCCTCGGCTTGCGACGAGTTCCTGGTTCTGTGCCATGGTCGCTCTGTGCTGAGTTCCGTGCTGTGTGCCACGGTAGCCCTCTGCAAAGTCCAGGTTGTGTGCCGAGGTTGCCCTGTGCCGAGGCCCGGGCAACCACGCCACACAGCCCAGAACTCGGCGCAGGGCGACTGAGGCATAGAGGCAGGATCTCAGAGCAGAGCGACCACAGCACACAGCCCGGGCCTCGGCACAGGGCAACCTCGGCACACAACCTGGACTTTGCAGAGGGCTACCGTGGCACACAGCACGGAACTCAGCACAGAGCGACCATGGCACAGAACCAGGAACTCGTCGCAAGCCGAGGGCAGAACACAGCCCGGACCTCAGCGCAGGGCGACCGCGGCACACAGCCTGGACCTCCACGCTGGGCNCTTTGTACTGTGGTCGCCATATGCTGGGATCTGGCCTGTGTGCCATGGTCTCATTGCACCGAGGTCCGGTCTGTGTTCTGCGGTCAGCTAGAGACGAGTTCCGGGCTCTGTGCCGCATTAGCCCTGCACAGATTTCCGGGCTGTGTGCCGTGGTTGCCCTTCACTGAGGTTCATGCTGTGTGCTGTGGTCCCCCTGTGCCGAGGTCCGGGCTGTGTGGTCCGGTGGCCCTGCGCCGATGTCTGGGCTGTGTGCCGCAGTCGCCCTGCACTGAGGTCCAGGCTGTGTGCTGTGGTTGCCATCTGCCGAAGTCCGTGCTGTGTTCCAGGGTTGCCCCAGCCAGAGGTCGGGTTGTGTTCCACCCTCAGCTTGCAATGAGTTCCAGGCTCTGTACCATGGTTGCTCTGTGCTGAGGTCCATGCTGTGTGCCACTGTCATTCTGCGCCGAGGTCCGTGCTGTGTGCCACGCTCGACCTGTACCGAAATATGACCTTTGTGCCGCGGTCGCCCTGCGCCTAATTCTGGGATGTGTTCTGCAGTCGGCTAGTGATCAGTTCCAGACTGAGTACCGTGGTCGCCCTTCAATGATGTTCAGGCTGTGTGTTGTGGTCGCCCTTCACAGAGGTTCGGTCTGTGTGCCCCTGTCGCCCTGCTCCGAGTTCTGGGCTATCTGCCACAGTCACCCCACGCCTAGGTCAGGGCTGTGTGCCGTAGTTGCCCTGCGCCAAGGTCCGGGCTGTGGGCCATGTTTGCCATCTACCGAAGTCTGTGCTGTGTGCAAGTGTTGCCCTGGGTCAAGGTCGGGGTGTGTTCCGCACTCGGCTTGCAATGAGTTCCGGGCTCTGTACCCCGATCACTCTGCACCGAGGTCCGTTCTGTGTGCCACTGTCGCCCTGTGCTGAGGTCCGGGCTGTGTGCCACGGTAGCCTTCTGCAGATATCCGGGCTGTTTGCCACGGTCGCCCTGCACCGAGGTCCGGGCTGCGTGCCATAGTCACCCTGAGCCAAGGTCAATCCTGTGTGCCGCGGTCGTCCTGTGCCAAAGTCCGGGCTGTGTTCCGCGGTCGTCTAGTGAGGGGTTCCAGAATGTGTGCTGCGGTCACACTTCACTGATATTCGGGCTCGTGTGCCCCGGTCAACCTTCACTGACTTTCTGGCTGTGTGCTGTGGTCGCCCTGCCCCGAGGTCCAGTCTGTGTGCCGGGGTCGCCGTGTGCCGGGGTCCGGCCTGTGTGCCGCGGTCGCCCTGTGCTGAGGTCCTGACTGTGTTCTGCGGTCGACAAGCGACAAGTTACGAGTTCTGTGTCACGATGGTCCTGCACAGATTTTCGGGCTGTGTGCCGTGGTCACCCTTCACTGAGATTCGGGCTGTGTGCCACGGTCGCCCTGTGCCGATGTCCGGGATGTGTGCCGATGTCTGGGATGTGTGCCACAGTTGCCCTGCACCGAATTCTGGCCTGTGTGCTGCGGTCATCCTGCGCCAAGGTCCAGGCTGTCTTCCACAGTTGGCTAATGATGAGTTCTGGGGTGTGTGCCACGGTCGCCCTGCACCGAGGTTCGGGCTGTGTGCAGTGGTCGCCAACTGCCAAAGTCTGCACTGTGTGCCAGGGTTGCCCTGACCGAGGTCGGGGTGTATTCCACTCACGGCTTGTGAAGAATTCTGGGCTCTGTACAGCGGTCGCTCTGACCCGAGGTCCGTGCTGTGTGCCACTGTCACCTTGTGCCAAGATCCAGGCTCTGTGCTGAGGTAGCCTTCTGCAGATGTCCGGGCTGTGTGCTGCGGTCACCCTGCACTGAGGCCGGGCTGTGTGCCGCGGTTGCCCTGTGCCAATGTCCAGGCTGNGCCCTGACCGAGGTCGGGGTGTATTCCACTCACGGCTTGTGAAGAATTCTGGGCTCTGTACAGCGGTCGCTCTGACCCGAGGTCCGTGCTGTGTGCCACTGTCACCTTGTGCCAAGATCCAGGCTCTGTGCTGAGGTAGCCTTCTGCAGATGTCCGGGCTGTGTGCTGCGGTCACCCTGCACTGAGGCCGGGCTGTGTGCCGCGGTTGCCCTGTGCCAATGTCCAGGCTGTGTGCAGTGGTCACCCTGTACCAAGGTTTGGGTGTGTTCCGCCCTCGGATTGCGATGAGTTCCGGGCTCTGTACAGTGGTTGCTCTGCGCCTAGGTCCGTGCTATGTGCCACTGTCGCCTTGTGCCGAGATCCAGGCTCTTTGCCGTGGTAGCTTTCTGCAGATGTCCAGGCTGTGTGCCACGGTCACCCTGCTCCAAATTCCGGGCTGTGTCCCGCTGTTGCCCTGCACCGAGGTCCATCCTGTGTGCCGTGGTCACCCTGCGCCATGGTCTGGGCTGTGTTCTGGGGTCAGCTGGTGACGATTTCTGGACTGTGTGCTGTGGTCACCCGTCACTGATATTTGGGCTGTGTGCTGCGGTCGCCCTGCGCCGAGGTCTGGGCTGTGTGCCGCGGTTGTCCTGCACCGAGGTCCGGGCTGTGTGCCACGGTCGCCCGGTGCCTACGTTGGGACTGTGTGCCTCAGTCGCCCTGCACCGAGGTCTGGGCTGTGTGCCGTGTTTGCCATCTGGTGAAGTCCGTGTTGTGTGCCAGGGTTGCCCTGGGCCAAGGTCGGGGTGTGTTCTGCCCTCAGCTTGAGACTAGTTCCGGGCTCTGTAACGCAGTCACCCTGCACCTAGGTCTGATCTGTGTGCCACTGTCACCCTGTGCCGAGATCCAGGCTGTGTGCTGCGGTAGCCTTCTGCAGATGTCCAGTCTGTTTACCGTGGTCACCCTGTGCCAAGGTCCAGGCTATGTGCCGCATTCGCTCTTCTCCGAGGTCCGGGCTGTGTTCCACGGTCGCCATCTGCCGAGGTCCGGGCTGTGTGCCACGGTTGCACTTCACTAATTTTCAGGCTGAGTGTCGCCGTCGCCCTCTGCCGATGTCTGGGCTGTGTGCCTCGGTAGCCTTCTACAGAGGTCTGGGCTGTGTGCCCGGTCCCCCTGCACCAAGATTCGGGCTGTGAGCCGCAGTCGCCCTGCGCCAAAGTCTGGCCTGTGTGCTGCGGTCCCCCTGCGCTGAGGTCCGGCCTGTGTGCTGCAGTCACCTTGCGCTGAGATCTGGCCTGTGTGCCGCGGTCACCCTGTGCCGAAGTCCGGGATTTGTGCTGCGTTCACCCGGCACCAAGGTCCAGGCTGTGTGCTGCGGTCACCCTGCATCGCAGTCCGGGCTGTGTGCCGCAATCGCCCTTCACTGAGGTTTGGGTTGTGTCTCGTGGTCGCCCTGTGCCGATGTCCGGGATGTGTGGTGCAGTCACCATGCGCTGAGGTCCAGCCTGTGTTCCACAGTCACCCTTCACCTGGGCTCTGATCCGCGTCGGCTTGTGACGAGTTCCAGGCTCTGTGCCGCCATCGCCCTTCACCCAGGTTCGGGCTGTGTCCTGCGATCTCCCTGCGCCAAGGTCCGGGCTGTGTGCCACATTCGACCTGCGCCAAAGTCTGGGCTGTGTTCTGTGGTCAGCTAAAGAGTTCCGGGCTCTGTGTCACGTTCTTTCTGAGCCGATGTCGGGGCTGTGTTACCTGTTTACCATATATGGATGTCCATGCTGTGGGCCAGGGTCGCCTTGCACTGAGGTCCGGGCTGTGTGCCGTAGTCGCCCTGCGCTGAGGTCCAGGCTGTGTTCCACGGTTGGCTAGCAATGAGTTCTGGTCTCTGTGCCACGGTAGCTCTGTGCAGAGGTCCGGGCTGTGTGACGCGATCGCCATCTGCCGAGTTCCGGGCTTTGAGCCACGGTCAGCTTGCGACGAGTTCCGAGCTCTGTGCAGCGGTCACCCTGCATGTCGGTCCGGTCTGTGTGCCGTGATCACCCTGCGCCGATTTCCAGGCTGACTGCTGCGGTTGCCCTGCTCCCATGTCCAGGCTGTGTGCCCCGGTCGTTTTGAGCTGATGTCTGGGCTGTGAATGGCAGTCGCCTGCTCCGATGTCAGGGCTGTGTGCTGCGGTCTTCTTGCACTGAGGTTCGGGCTGTGTGCCGCCCTCGTCTTGCGACGAGTTCCAAGCTTTATGCCGCGGTCGCCCTATGCTGAGGTCTGGGCTTTGTGCCGCAGTCACGCTTCACTAAGCTTCAGGCTGTGTGCCGCGGTCGCCCTGTGCCGAAATCCGGGATGTGTTCCGCGGTTGGCTAGCGATGAGTTCGGGACTGTGTGCTGCGTTTGCCATTCACTGATATTCAGGCTGTGTGCTGCAGTCGCCCTGTGTGGAGGTCCAGGCTGTGTGCCGCGGTCGGCTAACGACGAGTTCCAAGATGTGTGCCGCGGTCACCCTGCGCCAAAGTCAGAGCTGTGTTCCACGGTCGCCATGTACTGAGGTCCGGGCTGTGTTCAGCTCTTGGTTTGCGCTGAGGTCCAGGCTCTGTGCCACAGTCACTCTGTGCCGAGTTCCAGACTGTGTCCCACAGTCGCCTTGTGCTGAAGTCCAAGCTGTGTGCCTTGGTAGCCTTCTACAGAGTTCCGGGCTGTGTGCCCGGTCTCCCTGTGCTGAGTTCCGGGCTATGAGTTGCAATCGCCCTGTGCTGAAGTCTGGCCTGTGTGCCGCGTTCCCCCTACACTGAGGTCCAGCCTGTGTGATGTGGTTGCCCTGCACCGAGGTCCGGCCGGTGTGCCACGGTCACCCTGCGCTGAAGTCCGGGCTGTGTGCCACGGTCGCCCTGCACCAAGGTCTAGGCTGTGTGCCGCGGTCACCCTGCATCGCAGTCCAGGCTGTGTGCCATGGCCGCACTGCACCGAGGTCCGGTCTGTGTGCCACGGTCGCCCTGTGCCGAGGTCCAGGCTGTGTTCCGTGGTCAGCTAGCAATGATTTCCAGGCTCTGTGCTGCGGTAGCCCTTAACAGATTTCTGGGCTGTGTTACGCGGTCGCTTTTCACTGAAGTTCGGGCTGTGTGCTGCGGTCAGCCAGGGACGATTTCCTGGCTCTGTGCCGCGTTCGCTTTCCTCCGAGGTCCGGGCTGTGTTCCGCGGTCGCCATCTGCCGAGGTCTGTGCTGTGTGTCAAGGTCGCCCTTCTGGGAGGTCCGGGCTGTGTGCCGCAGTCGCCCTGCGCCAAATTCCGGGCTGTGTGCCGCCCTTGGCTTACGAAGAGTTCCCAGCTCGGTGCCACGGTTGTTCTGCACTGAGGCCGTTTTGTGTGCCATGGTCACCCTGTGCCGAGGTCCGTGCTGTGTCCAGTGGTAGCCCCTGTAGAGGTCCAGGCTGTGTGCCGAGGATGCCTTGTGCCGATGTCCGGGCTGTGTGCTGCAGTCGTCTTGTGCCAAGTTCCGGGCTCTGTGCCACGGTCTCCCTGCACCAATCTCCAGGCTGTGGGCTACGGTCACCTTCTGCCGAGTTTGGGCTGTGTGCCATGGTCGCCCTGTGCCAAGGTCCATTCTGTGTGCCACGGTCACCGTGTGCCGAGGTCTGGGCTGTGTTCCGTGGTCTGCTAGCAACGATTTCTGTGCTCTGTGCCGCGGTCGCCATTTGCAGATTTCTGGGCTGTGTGCCATGGTCGCCCTTCACAGAAGTTCGGACTGTGCACCATGGTCGACATGTGCCGAGGTCCAGGCTGTGTTCCGCGGTTGGCTAGCGACGAGTTCCGGAATGTGTGCCTCAGTCGGCCTTCACTGATGTTCGGGCTGTGTGCTGTGGTCGCCTTTCACTGAGGTTTGGGTTGTGTGCCGCTATCGCCTTGCGCCGATGTCGGGGATATGTGGCGTGGTCGCTATGCACCGAGGTCCGGGCTGTGATCCGTGGTTGGCTTGTGACGAGGTCCTGTCTCTGTGCCACTGTCGCCCTTCACCCAGGTTTGGGCTGTGTGCTGCGGTCACCCTGCGCCAAGGTCCGGGCTGTGTGCCGCGGTCACCCTGCTCTGAGCTCCAGGCTGTGTGACGCAGTCGCCGTGCTCCAATGTCCAGGCTGTGTGCCGCGGTCTTCTTGCACTGCATTTCGGACTGTGTGCCTCCCTCGTCTTGTGATGAGTTCCGGGCTCTATGCCGCAGTCGCCGTGTGCTGAGGTCCGGCCTGTGTGCTGCAGTTGCCCTGCTCTGAGGTCCAGCCTGTGTGCTGTGGTTGCCCTGCACCGAGTTCTGGGCTGTGTGCCACATTCCCACGTGCTTAGATCCCGGTTGTTTGCTGTGGTCGCCCTGCGCCGAATTCCGGGAAGGCAGCCGCGTTCGAATGGTGACAAGGTCCAGACTGTGTGCCGCTGNCCTGCACCGAGTTCTGGGCTGTGTGCCACATTCCCACGTGCTTAAATCCCGGTTGTTTGCTGTGGTCGCCCTGCGCCGAATTCCGGGAAGGCAGCCGCGTTCGAATGGTGACAAGGTCCAGACTGTGTGCCGCTGTTGGATTGTGATGACGTCCCGGCTGTGTGCTGTGTTCACCTTGGGCCAAAATCCGGGCTATGTGACATGGTTGCCCTGCACCTAGTTCTGGGGTGTGTCCCACGGTTGCCATCTGCCAAGGTCCGTGCTGTGTGACAGGGTTGCCCTGCGTCGAGTTCTGGGATGTGTGCCGTGGTCACCCTTCACTGAGGTGCGGGCTGTGTGCTGTGGTCGCCCTGTGCCGATGTCCAGGATGTGTGCCAATGTCCGGGATGTGTGCCATGGTTGCCCTGCACCGAAGTCCGGCCTGTGTGCCGTCTTCATCCTGCGCCGAGGTCCAGGCTGTGTTCCACGGTCAGCTAATCACGAGTACCTGGGTGTGAGCCACGGTCACCCTGCGCCAAGGTTCGGGCTGTGTGGAGTGGTCGCCATTTGCCAAAGACTGTGCTGTGTGCCAGGGTCACCCTCGGCCGAGGTCGGGGTGTATTCCACCCATGGCTTTGTGAAGAATTCTGGGCTCTGTACAGCGGTCGCTCTGCGCCGAGGTCCGTGCTGTGTGCCACTGTCGCCTTGTGCCGAGATCTAGGCTGTGTGCCATGGTAGCCTTGTGCTGATGTCCGGGCTGTGTGCCGCGATCGCCATGTGCTGAGGTCTGGGATGTGTGCCACGGTCGCCCTTCACTGATGTTCGGTCTGTGTGCCGCGGTAGCCCTGTGCGGAGGTCCGGGCTGTGTTCCGTAATCGGCTAGAGACGAGTTCCAGGCTGTGTGCCGCGGTCACCCTGTCCCGAAGTCTGGGCTATGTACCGTGGTATCCTTCTGCAGATGTCCGTGTTGTGTACCCGGTCGCCCTGCCCTGAGATGCGGCCTGTGAGCCGCAGTCACCCTGAGCCGATCTGGCCTGTTTGCCGCGGGCCCCCTGCGCTGAGGTCCAGCCTGTGTTCTGCTGTTGCCCTGTACCAAAGTCCAGGATGTGTACCACGGTCGCCCTTCGCCGAGCGCCAGGCTTTGTTCCACATTCGCCCTGCATTGTGGTCTGGACTGTGTGCCGCGGTCACCCTGTGCCGAGTTTCGAGCTGTTTCTGCCACATTCGCCCTGCGCCAAATTCCGAGCTGTGTTCCGCGTTCAGCTAGCGACGATTTCTGGACTGTGTGCCGCAGTCACCCTTCACTGAAGTTGGGGCTGTGTGCCGCAGTTGCCCTGCGTAGAGGCCTGGGCTGTGTGCCATGGTTGCCCTGTGCCGAGGTCCGGGCTGTGTTCCCTGATCAGCTGGTGACGAGTTCCGGGCTGTGTGCCGCGGTCGCCCTGCACCGAAGTTGGGGTTGTGTGCCTTGGTCACCTGTGCTGAGGTCCGGGCTGTGTTCAGCTCTCGGCTTGCGTCGAGTTCCAGGCTCTGTGCCACGGTCATTCTGCGCCAAGGTCCAAAATGTGTGCCACGATCACCCTGTGCCGAAGTCTGGGCTGTGTGCCGTGGTATACTTCTCCAGATGTCCATGTTGTGTGCCCAGTCACCCTGCACCGAGATGCGGGCTGTGAGCCGCAGTCGCCCTGAGCCAAAGTCTGGCCTGTGTGCCGTGGTCACCCTTCGCCGAGGTCCAGGCTGTGTGCCGCGTTCGCCCTGCATTGTGGTCCAGGTTATGTGCCACAGTCGCCCTGTGCTGAGTTTCGGGATGTGTGCAACGGTCACCCTGCGTTGAATTCTGAGCTGTTTTCAGTGGTCGGCTAGCGATGAGTTCCGGGCTTTGTGTCATGGTCACCTTTCACAGATTTCCAGGCTGTGTGCCACGGTCGCTGTTCACTGAAGTTCGGACTGTGTGCCACAGTAGCCCTGCGCCGAGGTCCAGGCTGTGTGCTGCGGTCGCCCTGTGCCGAAGTCCAGGCTGTGTGCCACATTCGCCCTGCGCCGTGGTCTGGATTGTGTTCCGAGGGGGCTTGGGACGATTCCGGCTCTGTGCCACGTTCGCTCTCCTCCGGGGTCCAGGCTGTGTCCCTGGGGCACCCTGTGCCTATTTCCTGGCTGTGTGCTGCCCTCGGCATGCGACGAGTTCCAGCTCAGTGCNATTGTGTTCCGAGGGGGCTTGGGACGATTCCGGCTCTGTGCCACGTTCGCTCTCCTCCGGGGTCCAGGCTGTGTCCCTGGGGCACCCTGTGCCTATTTCCTGGCTGTGTGCTGCCCTCGGCATGCGACGAGTTCCAGCTCAGTGCCGCAGTCGCTCTGGACCGAGGTATGTGCTGTGTGGCACAGTCACCCTGTGCCTAGGTCTGGGCTGTGTGCCGCGGTAGCCTTCTCCAGATGTCCGGGATGTGTGCCGAGGTCACCCTGTGCCTAGGTCTGGGCTGTGTGCCATGGTCGCCTTGCACCGAGGTCCGGGCTGTCTGCCGCGGTCGCCCAGCGCCAAGGTCTGTGATGTGTTCCACAGTTGGCTAGCAACGAGTTCTGGGCTGTGTGCCACGGTTGCCTTTCACAGATGTTTGGGCTGTGTGCCGCGGTCGCCCTGTGCCGTGGTCCGGGCCTTGTCCCGCGGTCGCCTTGCTCCGATATCTGGGCTATGTTATGCAGTCACCCTGTGCCAAATTCTGGCCTGTGTGCCTTGTTTTCCCTGCACCGAGTTCCGAGCTGTGTGCCGCAGTCGCCCTGCACCAATTTCCGGGGTTTTAGCTGCGGTCGCCCTGCTCCAATGTCCAGGCTGTGTGCAGCGGTCAACTTGCGCCAAGGTCTGGGCTGTGTTCTACGGTCTCACTGCACCAGTCTCCGTACTGTGGGTCGTGTTCATGTTCTGCCGAGTTCAGGCTGTTTGCCATGGTCACCCTGCACCGTGGTCAGGTCTGTGTGCCACGGTCGCCCTGCGCCTAGGTCTGGGCTGTGTTCCGCGGTTGGCTAGCAACGATTTCTGTGTTCTGTGCCGTGGTCACACTTCATAGATTTCCGGGCTGTGTGCCGCGGTCGCGCCTCCCTGAAGTTCGGGCTCTGTACCGCGGTCGCTTTGCACCGAGGTCCGTGCTGTGTACCACTNCCCATGAACAGTATGAAAAGGCAAAGATAAGACACTAAAAGCTGAACTCCCGAGATCAGTAGGTGCCCAATATGCTACTGGAGATCAGCTGAGAAATAACTCCAGAAAGAATGAAGAGACAGAGCTAAAGCAAAACCCACACCCAGTTGTGTATGTGACTGGTGATGGAAACAAGGTCCAATGCATACAGAGCAGTATTGCATAGGAACCTGGACTGTTAGGTCCATGAATCAAGGCAAATTGGAAGTGGTCAAACAGAAGATGGCAAGACTGAACGTCAACATTTTAGGGATCAGCGAACTAAAATGGAGGGGAATGGGTGAATTTAACTCAGATGGCCATTATATCTACTACTGTGGGCAAGAATCCCTTAGAAGAAATGGAGTAGCCATCACAGTTAACAAAAGAGTCCAAAATGCAGTACTTGGATGCAGTCTCAAATATGACAGAATGATCTCTCTTCATTTCCAAGGCAAATCATTCAATATCACGGTAATCCAAGTCTATGCCCCGACCAGTAATGCTGAAGAAGCTGAAATTGAACAGTTCTGTGAAGAGCTACAAGACCTCTTAGAACTAACACCGAAAAAAACCAAACAAACAAAGATGTCCTTTTCAGTCTTGGTACATTCTGTGTTTCCAGAAATGCATCAGTTCCTTCTATGTTATACAATCTNATTGAACAGTTCTGTGAAGAGCTACAAGACCTCTTAGAACTAACACCGAAAAAAACCAAACAAACAAAGATGTCCTTTTCAGTCTTGGTACATTCTGTGTTTCCAGAAATGCATCAGTTCCTTCTATGTTATACAATCTGTTGGCATGTTATTCATAATAGTCTCTTATGAGTCTATATTTCTGTAGTCAGTTGCAATGTCTCCTCTTTCTTTTCTAATTTTACTTACTTGAGTCTTTTTTTTTCTTAGTTCAGCTAAAGGTTTGTCAATTTCCTTTTTTTTCCCCCAAAGAACCACCTCTTTGTTCCATTGATCCTTTCTGTTGTCTTTCTGGTCACTATTTCATTGATTTGCATTCTGATTTTTATTATTTCCTTCCTTCTACTAACTTTGGGCTTAATTTGCTCTTCTGTTTTGAATTCCTTGAGGTATTAAGTTAGGTTGCTTATTTGAGATCTAATTTCTTAATACACATGTTCCTATTGTTGTGTCTGACTCTGTGATTCCATGAACTGCAGCCCACCAGGTTTCCCTGTCCTTTACTACCTCTCAGAGCTTGCTCAAACTCATGCTCACTGAGTCAGCGATGTCATCCAATCATCTAATCCTCTGTCACCCCCTTCTCCTCCTGCCCTGAATCTTTCCCAGAATCAGGATCTTTTCCAGTGAGTTGGCTGTTCACATTATGTGGCCAAAGTATTGGAGCTTCAGTTTCAGCATCAGTCCTTCCAACAAATATTCAGGACTGAGTTCCTTTAGGATTGACTGGTTTGATCTCCTTGCAGTCCAAGGGACTNAGGCTGTGTGCCATGGTAGCCTTCTGCAGAGGTCCAGGCTGTGTGCCGAGGTCACCCTGTGCCGAGATCCGGGCTGTGTGCCACAGTCACCCTGTGCCGAGAACCGGGCTGTGTGCCGTGGTCGTCCTGTGCCAATATCCAGGCTGTGTCCCACGGTCGCCCTGCGCCGAGGTCCGGGCTGTGTTCCACGGTTGGCTAGCGACGAGTTCCGGACTCTATGCCGTGGTCACCTGTCACTGATATTCGGGCTGTGTGCCGCGGTCACCCTGTGCCGAGGTCGGGGCTGTGTGCTGCGGTCGCCCTGAGCCGAGGTCCAGGCTGTGTGCCACTGTGTCCCTGCGCCGAAGTCTGGGCTGTGTGCCACGGTCGCCCTGCACCGAGTTCCAGGCTGTGTTCCACCCTCAGCTTGTGACGAGTTCCCGGCTCTGTGCCACAGTCGCTCTGTGCCGAGGTCTGGCCTGTGTGCCACACTTGCCCTGCGCCGAGGTCCTGGCTGTGTTCCGCGGTTGGCAAGGCACAAGTTCCTGGCTCTGTCCGTGTTGGCTCTAATTCGAATTCCGGACAGTGCACTGTGGTGGCCATCTGCCGAGGTCCGTGCTGTGTGCCAGGTTCGCCCTGTGCGAAGGTCTGGGCTGTGTGCCACGGTTGCCCTGCTCCGAGGTCTGGGCTGTGTTCCGCCCTTGGCTTGTGACGAGTTCCCTGCTCTGTGCCTCGGTCGCTCTGCGCCGAGGTCCGTGCTGTGTGCCATGGTCACCATGTGCCGAGGTCCAGGCTGTGTGCCATGGTAGCCTTCTGCAGATGTCCGGGCTGTGTGCCGCGGTCGCCCTGCGCCGAGGTCTGGGCTGTGTTCCATAGTCGGCTAGCTACGAGTTCTGAG
>SJYV01038956.1:6636-42790 GCA_006410875.1 Neotragus pygmaeus
CTTGACATAAGCCAGACTGACTCTGTCATTCTTCGCCACTTGGTCTCCTTTCTCTCTCTCCCCCATGATTCCTTCAGGTAGCTCCTTCTCGGGGACCCGCGAATAACTGGACCTGCTGGACGGGTCAGGAAATAATATAGGTCTCAGAAGATATTAGAGTATTAAAAGAAAGCAAACCATAGACAAGTGTTTTTCTAGGAACAGATACTAGAATAGATGCAAACAACTCAATCAAAAACTGAGCAGACCTAAATAGACATTTCTCTAAAGACATACAGATGTCCGATAAACACATGAAAAGATGCTCAACATCGCTCATTATTAGAGAAATGCAAATCAAAACTACCATGAAATATCACCTCACACTGGTCAGATTGGCCATCAGCAAAAGTCTACAAACAAATGCTAGAGAGAATGTGGAGAAAAGGGAATTCTCTTGCACTGTTGGTGGGAATGTAAACTGATACAACCACTATTGAGAACACTATGGACATTACTTAAAACACTAGGAATAAAACTATCATATGACCGAATAATCCCACTACTGGGCATATACCCTGAGGAAACCGTAATTGAAAGGACACATGTATCCCAGCGTTCACCGCAGCACTATTTACAATAGCAGATGTGGATGCAAACTAAATGTCCACTGACAGATGAATGGATAAAGGAGTTGTGGTACATATATATAAAGGAACATTAATATTACTCAGTCATAAAAAGGAACACATTGGAGTCAGTTCTAATGAGGCAGATGAACCTAGAGCCTATTATATAGAGTGATGTAAATCATAAAGAGAAAAACAGTTATCATATATTAATACAAATATATGGATCTAGAACAGAGAAGGCAATGGCAACCCACTCCAGTATTCTTGCCTGGAAAAGCCCATGGACAGAGGAGCCTGGGAGACTACAGTCCATGGGGTCGTGAAGAGTCGGACACGACTGAGCGACTTCACTTTCAATTTTCACTTTCACACACTGGAGAAGGAAATGGCAACCCACTCCAGTATTCTTGCCTGGTGAATCCCAGGGACAGAGGAGCCTGGTGGGCTGCCGTGTATGGGGTCGCACAGAGTCGGACACGACTGACGCAACTTAGTAGCAGCAGCAGCAGCAGCATGAATCTAGAAAGATGAACCTACATGCAGGGCTGCAATGGAGACTCAGACTTGTGGACGGGGAGGGGGAGGGGGGCAGCAGGAAGAACTGAGAGAGTAGCATGGAAACACATAGTGTCAAATGTAAGCTAGATAGCCAATGGGAATTTGTTGTGATCCAGGAAACAAATCTGATGCTCTGGGACAACCTAGAGAGGTGGGATTGTGTGGGAGATAGGAGGGACAAGATACATGTATACCTACGGCTGATTCATGTTGGCGTATAAAAGAAACCAACACAATATTATAAAGCAATTATTCTCCAATTAATAATAAATAACTTTTTAAAAAAGAAAAAGAAAGCAAACCATAGACAAGTGTTCAGGAATTGGAAAAGAAAGACAACTTTGTATTCCCCAGAAAAAAATAAAAAATAGATACTAGAAATATAAAGAACTTCAACCTAATATGGGATATCTATGAAAAAACGATCAGGAAAAATAAAGAATATTGATTTTTAGCACTTAGCATTACACATTGCAATGGAAGTCTAGGTAGTGTGTAAGGCAATAAGAAGGAGAAGACAAGAAGACTTAAAGAATGATGTAAAATCCCTTTACTCACAGTTCATACCAACATGCATTAGAAAAGCCTATAGAATTTTCTATAAATTCCTTTTGTAAAGTATTTTTTAAAAGCTGCTACAATTAGTAAGTGATTCTTACAAGATTACAGGCTAGAAGAACAGCACCCAAAGATTAAATATATTTCAATATACTAACAGTGAAAAGTTGGAAAATAAAACTATAAGAAAGTATTATCAGTTCAGTTCAGCCACTCAGTTATGTCCAACTCTTTGTGACCCCATGAATTACATCACACCAGGCCTCCCTGTCCATCACCAACTCCTGGAGTTCACTCAAACTCACATCCATCAAGTCAGTGGTGCCATCCAGCCATCTCATCCTCTGTTGTCCCCTTCTCCTCCTGCTCCCAATCCCTCCAGCATCAGAGTCTTTTCCAATGAGTCATTATAGAAGTATCTAAAAACTTAAATTGTATCAGAAAATTTGATAATATTAAGACATCAATTCTCCCTTAATTGATACATGGATTCAATGCAATTTTAACCAAACTAGTTGTTTTAAGGATTTGGAAAGAATATTTTAATATTTATGGAAATGTAGTATAAGATACCTAGGAATGGAGTATAATGGAAAATAAAGTAAAATGATAAACATTTCCATAATAAATAACCACTGGAATTAACCCAGGTATGATAATCAGGAAAGCACATTATTGGTACAATGATAGTTAGGCAGGTAGAAAGTCCAAACACTGAACATATATAATAAATTGATTTTCAAGAAAAGTTCCAAATAAATCAATTGAGAATGGATACTCTTAACAAACTATACTAGAAAAATTAAATATCCACATGTGGAAAGGGGGAACGTTAAACCTACTGCACACTACATGCAAAAATTATTATGAAATGGATCACAGCCCCATCCAAAAAAAAAAACAGAAAAAAGACTTGGGTTAGTCAGTGACTTCTTAGAAAAGAAAAAAATAACAACCATTAAAATATTGAAAAATCATACTTCAACATTTACAACTTTCAATCTTTGAAGGCCACCATTAAAATGAAAAACAAACATAAAACAATCAGTGTCTCAAGAATAATTCTTAGTATTCTCAGTACATATGTTCAACTTAGAACTAGTACCCAGAATATATTAAAAAATTTCCTACAACTCATTAATTAAAAAAATAGGTAATCTAGGTGCAAATTACTTTTGCACAAGGTAATCTAGCAAAGTGTGAATGAACATTTCACAAGAATAGATATATAAGTGACCAGTTAAGTACATGAAAAGAAGCTCAAAAATATTTCATCAATGAAGTGAGTACTGAGTATAAATTTAATAAGATCCATTTGAATGATTAGAAGTGAAAAGACCCCAAGTTTTGGTGAGGATATAAAGCACCTACCTGCAGGTTTCAGGCCTTGCTGCTGGAAATGTGAAATAGTACAACTACTTTCAAAAACCATTTGGCAATTGTTAAGCATATACTATTCCTACCACACAGCTATTCCACTCCTAGGTATTCAATCAATAGAAATTCAAAACAATGTTCAAACAAATATTTGTGCGTAAATGTTCACAATAGCTTTACTCATTATAAACAAAACTGGGTAAGAAACTAATGGCCATTGGCAGCAAAATGGAGAAAGAAATTTCAGTGTATTCATTTAATGGAATATTATCCAGCAGTAAAAATGAACAGACTAATGCCACACACAAAAGAATGTCCAAACATTAAGCTGACAGATAAAGCCAGATATAAAAGAATGGATACTGTCCAACTTTATTTATATTTAAGTCAAGAAAGGGCAAAACAGAGAAAAAATTTCCTGTGGCTTAAGTCTTCCAAAAATTTCAAAAAGCAATCAATGGTAGCCTGGGTTTGGAGGGTAGTTTTCTACGTATGGACATGAAAAAACTTTGAGGAGCTAATATAAACCTTCAATATCTTGATTAGGGTGGGGGTTACAGGAATGTACACTTAAAACAGGTATTATAAAATAATAAAAATCAATACCTAATAATCAGGTCAAATTAACTGTTGTTCTATAAATTAATCAATTTAGCCCACTCTGATTTATTATGGTTAACAAATAATATAGGTGCTGACACAGAGTGAATATTCAAATGATACCAGTTGCATTTTCAGTAATAGTAAAGTAAACAGATTTATTTTATGCTTGGTATATACTCCTCTATTTTCAATCCATGTTTAGGAGTTGTCTACCAGGCATCATGCAAAAGGAAGTTATAGTACCTTTAAGTTCTCTTTGAGCATACTAGACTTTCCTTAACTCTCAAAGTAAAATAATTTCACTAAACGTTTAATTTTTCCAGTTTAATTTAAAAATTCAATGATGTGTATCACTGTATTACATCTTTCCACTGCCACTGCAGAAGGGAAAGGCAGTGATCCATTAGAGAAGGTTAGCAAAACTTGAAGACCACAATTTTTCATTTAAGATACAGATGTTATACATTCTAAGACACAAAAAGAAAGCAGAGCTAAAAGTATCCTTTAAAGGTATTCTCAAGTAGACAAAAATAAATAACAAATAATTGAATCTATAATAGAACAAAAATGGTCCCTCATTTCCGTTGCGGTGCTATTCTACTAGTATGCTCAAGGCTGGTTTTAGCAAATGCATGCACCTTTGTGTTGCAAAATTCATTCACATCATTAAGACCACCTTATGTTACAGTGAATTTTCAATGCATTGTTTTCTAAAACATCTTCATATAAGATATACCTATGTCAGACACTACTGAAATGACTTAGCAGTAGCAGCATACAATGTCAAAATATCTAAATGATTAGTAAAACAATTAAAACTTCCCTATTAGGATGAAGAATTTAATCTTCAGTTTGTTCTACATAGTTCAAAGTAAATGGTCTCATGAAATACTATTTAAAGAGAAATTTAAAACAAGGAATAAAATGGGTAGACCAAAAACAACTAATTAGTCACTATCTTTTTTCTCTATTTTTAACAGCTTTATTGAGATGTAATTTATATATAAAATGTGCACATGTTTAATGTATACAATTTGTTGAGTTTAGACATATGCATACATCTGTAATACCATCACCATAACCAAGGAATTCAGCAGATCAATCACCTCCAAAAGTGTCTTGTCTTCCTTTACTAGAGTTTTTCGTTATCCTTTCTTGTTTGTTTTTGGACTAATGTTTTGTTTTTGCCATAAGAACACTTAACATGAGATCTACCCTTTTAACAAATGTTTAAGTGTATAGCC
Organism: Neotragus pygmaeus; assembly: GCA_006410875.1. Classification (NCBI taxonomy): domain Eukaryota; kingdom Metazoa; phylum Chordata; class Mammalia; order Artiodactyla; family Bovidae; genus Neotragus; species Neotragus pygmaeus. The sequence continues at coordinate 11,588 of SJYV01038956.1, forward strand.
CTGTAATGTTAACTAACTAGAGGCACTGTGTTATACAGCAGATCTCTAGGTTTATTTACCTTGCACAACTGAAACTTTCTATCCATTGCAGAGTAACTTCCTATTTTCCCTCCCCCTAGGCTCTGGCAGCCACCATTCTATTCTGTTTCTGTGAGTTTGCCTGTTTTAAATATCTCATATAAATGGAATCATGTACTATTTGTTCACTGGTGAATGCCTTATTTTCCTCACCTTAATGTCCTCCAGGTTCATCATACTCATTCATCCTCTTTTAAGATACTGAATAATATACCACTGCATGTATATACCACATTTTCTTTATACATTCATTTGCTGATGGACATTTATTTATTTGCTAATGTGGAAATAAATATAAATAATGCAGCAGTGAATACGGGAGTGTATCTTTTCAACATCCTCATTTCATCTCTTTTGATGTTGAGCCAGAGGTAAGATTTCTGGATCATAATTTTATTTTCAATTTTTCGAGGAACTTCCATACTGTGCTCTCCAGTGGTCACACCATTTTACCTCTCCATAAACAATGGAGAAGTGTTTGAATTTCTCCATATCCTTATTCTCACCCATCTCTTGTCTTTTTGATGATAGCCGTGGCAACAGTTGTGAATTTAAAACTCACTGTGGTTTTGACTTGCATTTCCACAGTGATTAGTGATGTTGAGCATCTTTTCATGTACCTAGTGCCTATTTGTATATCTTCTTTAGAGAAATGCCTGTTCAAGTCCTTTGCCCATTTTTAATTGGTTTGGTTCTTTCCTATTGTGAAAGTCGCTCAGTCGGGTCCAACTCTCTGCAACCCAATCTCAGCATGACCCAGATTTTTATTAAATATTTTATAGATTAATCCTTTACTAGATAACTTATTGCAAATATTTTGCCTACTTTATATGTTGCTTTTTTACTTTATTAATGTTTCCTTTGTCGTACTGAAGATTTTTACTTTATTATTATTCCACTTGTCTATTTTTGCTTTCATTACCTGTGTCTTAGATATTCTATCTAAAAATTGCCAAGAAACAAAGTCAAGAAGCTAATTCCCTTTGTTTTCCTTTAGTAGTTTTACAGTTTGGGGTCTTCATTTTGAGTTAATATTTATAATGATATGAGATAAAGGTCCAATTTTATTCTTCTCCATGTGGATATCTACTTTTTCCAACACCATTTACTGAAGAGACAATTCTGTCACCACTGTGTATTCATGGTACCTTGCTGAAGATCATAGAACACATATGCATGGATTTATTTCTGTTCTCAGTTTTGTTCCGTTGGTGTATATGTCTGTCTTTCTACCAATACCATACTAATTACTGTGGCCTTGTAATAATTTTGAAATAAAAAATGTGATGCCTCTAGCTTTGCTCTTTCTTAAGATCATGTTGATTATTCTAGGTCTTTTGTATTTCCATATGAATGCCAGAGCTTTTTTTTTTTTTTCCATTTTGGCATTAAAAATGCCATTAGGGTTTTGATGAGGATAGCAATGTATCTGCAGATCATTTTGGGTGGTACAGACATTTTAACAATTATTAAGTCTTCCAATTCATAAATATGGGATGTCTTGCCACTGCTTTAATTTTTATCAATATTTTGTACTTTTCAGTATACAGGTCTTTTAGCTTCTTCAGTAACTTTATTCCCTAACATTTTACTCTTTGGTGCTATTCTAAATGAGATTTTATAAATTTCCTTTCCATTTCCTTAGTTCATTGTTTATGTATAGTAATACCACTGGTTTTGTGTGTGTGTATTCTCATATTCTATAACTTGACCAAGTTCGTTGATTCTGTTCACTAGCTCAACAGTTTCTTGGTGGTGTTTGGAGTCTTCCATACGTATAAGATCAAGTGTCCTCATGAAAGTCGCTCAGTTGTGTCCAACTCTTTGCAACCCCATGGACCATACAGTCCCTGGAATTCTCCAAGCCAGAATATTGGAGTGGGTAACTGTTACCTTCTCCAGGGGATCTTCTAAACCCAGGAATCTGCAGATTCTATACCAGCTGAGCTGCCAGAGAAGCATATAAGATCATGTCATTTGCAAAAAGAGATCTTATTGCTTTCTGATGTAGATGCCTTTTACTTTGTTTTCTTGCCTAATTGCTGTGACTACAACTCCCAGCACTCTGTTGAACAGAAACGGTAAGAATAGGTCTCTGTATCCTGTTCCTGATTTTAGAAGAAATGTTTTCTGTTTTCTATCATTAACTTTGATGTTAGCTGCGTATCTTTTAGTTTATGGAAGTTCTACTGAAGCAACTTAGCAGCAGAAGCAGCATGGAAGTTCCACAGTTACCAAATTGTTTTTATATGCATGGTACTGTGTGCAGAGCAATCAAGGATTTTGAAACCTTCTATAACCAGGTACTCACAGTTTGGTGGAGGATCAGCTGATGGAGGAGTTAAAGAGACATTATTATATTAAAAGGTTTTTTTCTCCTCTTCATTAAATGTTATAAACTAAGGAGTAACTTAGAAGAAACTGAATATGTTCTGTATCTCATACTTAATTGTTCATTTAAGGAGGTCTTCTCTCTTCCATAGCCTTCCTTTCCATTTAGGCAAAGCAAAATCTTCTTAAACTTTCTTATTATAATCCCCTCTTTCTCAGATTCTTTCAATGCATATCTTCCAAACTATCAGTATAACATATTTTTTCTGTAATATTAAGAGAGATACTTCTAAAAGAGAAAGTATCTCCTCTCATACTGTTATGGGGCAAGAACACATTTCTTGCATTAGCTTCATCAAACAATTGTGTCCTATATCATTATACATGATCATTTTAAAGCAAGTGTTGTCTTAGCTCACCAATATGTTGCAATCTTATACAAGAAATTACCTTCTCTTTATTTGCATCATGATGCCTAGTGAACATTAAGGACATTGTAGATGCACAATAAATACATCTTGGCTTAACTGTGGGTTTATGTATGTTATAGACTGAATGTTAGTGTTGCCACAAAATTCATTATACTAAATCCAATCTCCCATGTGATAGTATCCAAAGGTGGGGACTTTGGGAGGTAACCAGGTCTTGAGGATGGAGCCCTCATGAATGAAATTAGCATGCTTGTAAAAAGAGGCCATGGGGCTAGTTTGGTTTTTTCTACCATGTGAGGATCCAATGAGAACCTGACCATGCTCGCATCCTGATCACAGACTTCTAGCTGCTATAACTGCGAGAAATAAATTTCTCTTAGTCTATGCCGCACAATCTATGGTACTTTGTTACAACAGCCCAAACTATGACAACATACTTGGAATTATCCTCAGGAATAACAATCTTTCTCCCTTAGCTCATATTTTAAGCATTACCTTCTCATCGACCTGACTTTAATCTCCAGCTTTTTCATAGGAAATATTATGCCTTTGGGGTAAATAGATTGATTTCAAAGCAAAATTTTCCACTTGTCACTTTTTATCCTAAAAATAGCATTTCTGGCATCCAGCTTCCATCATGTGATCATCCAGCTTTGGTTTGGTCTATATCATGTAGGGCAGGGACAAGAGATACAATCTGAGCATGAAAATCAATAAATCCAGATTCTAGCCCTAGTTCCTTGCATCTCACTTTCCTTTTACTTAGGTCATTGTCCTGAGCAATCAACAGGACAAAGTAGAAATTCACAATAACATTTTCTTGTGGCTTAGGGTTACCAGGATTTGTGCCATATAAATAGAACTTAGTATGCATTACTGTTATCTCTGACTTTCACACATGATAATGAGTTATCAGTCATGTCTAATCCTAAAGTATATGACAGACTAGATAGCACAGGTGTTTTGACAGTTTAGGGAAAAAAATTACTTGATTTTCAGAATGCTTCTAAAAATTCTATTAGGCATTCCAGTGCCTGATTTGGACAATAGTATTCATGAGGACATTTTTTAAAACATCCTCTCACTATTTTTTGACTATAAAGATTTCCTACACCAAATGAACCTTAGGAAATAAAATGAATTAAATTTTGGTATCAGCCACTGGTGTCCAAGTGTTGCTGCACGTATTAATGACCTGAAGATCTTTAAAATTACTAATGCTTGGCTAGCACCCCATATATTCTAATTTAATTCATATGGATGTATATGGGTTTCAATTTTAAAAAAGCTCCTTAGGTGATTCCAATGTTCAAACCACTATCCTAAGCAAATGCCTAGTCTTACTTCAGTTTTATTTCTCAATTGCACCAAAGCTGCTGAAGTTCAGTGATGAAATTTTGCTCTTCTGAATAATTTCTTAACTATGTAACTGCCTATTTTATTTAGAAATATCAAGCCACATTTATGCATTACTTTTCTTACTGTGATACATTAATGTCTTAATATTTGGTTTTCAAAGTCCTTACTGTGTCCACTAATTTCGAGTGAAACTTATCATTTTCCTTGATCAAACTAAAACCTTCAGGCTTTTGTAAAACTCAAAAGAAGATCTACTCTCCAATTTGCATCTCTATCACAAACTATTCTGTTCAGTGAAAGTTTCCTCATGTATGTACAATGTCAGAGATGTACAATGCAACACCACAATGCACCCATCACCTAGTTCTGTTTTCAACAAGCTGTGCTCTACAAGGCCTCAAAAGCAAGTTTGAGTATCCAGTTCCCTTAGGGCACAAAGGCTATTCTAATGAATTAATCTTGCTAAGGTAGTTGTTAGGGAAAAAAATCTCATCTCTGTGCTTTTGTTCATGTTGCACAATTTCCTTGGAATAATCTTTCCCATTATTGTCATCTGGTTTTTGGACTACTGAACGTAGAGTCACGTTCCAGGGCTCAGTCTGGACATCACATTGACCATTCAATCTGTTCTGAGCAACCTTTTCCTGGGGAGAACTGTTCACTTTATCCCTTGTGTACTCACGGGGCAGGTGAGGTTTCTATTATAGAACTTTAAACTTTCTTAAACTGTCAGTGTCACTGATGGTTCTCTTTAAGTGACTATAAATTACTCAAAGATAGGGAATATGGCTTATCTTTTTGTCCCAAATTCCCATAACTGTATTTGCCAATGTAGGTAAAAAATGGATAAACATTTTTCCAGTGAATTAAATTGACTAGTGATAGCAGTATGGGGTTTGGGGTCAAATATGAGTACAAATTCCAATTCTGTTTCTATTAGCATGTTTTTGAACAAATGACATAGATTTCCTAAGCTTAAATTGACCCCAAGTATAAAATGTGACTCATAACATCTGTCCTTTTAGGATGCTATGAGATGTTACCTAAGAAGATATTACGTGTGTCAAGTACCTCTTACAACACATTCTCCCCCAAGCCTCATCTCTAGTAAACTCAGGTATTTACCAGCACCATCCCTCCATACTTCAACCAAACTCTGTCTGTCCCAAATATTTTAAGCAACAATTTGACTATCTATCCTCTTCACTATTCCATGATGTTATTAAAGGGTGTTAAGCTCCAATTTCTAAATATTGCGAGCTTAATCAAGGTAGACATAATGCAAGAAAATGCAAGCATGCCAGTAAACTATGCCACTGGATCATGAAGTTGATCCTGTATCTGACAATTGTCAAGGAAATGCTGCTCAGAGGCAGAGTAGTGAAACGGAACTACGTGGCACCTGGGTGTTTTCATCTTCTACTACTACTTGCTGTCACTATAAATTAGAAGTTAAAAAATCTAGTACCTTGGGGTGAAAAGACACTGAGTACCCCCTCTCCTTTTGCCTCCATTTCTGCCTGCCACACATCTGAATAAAACAGTCATTCCTGCTAGTTCAAACCTCAAATGAATTTATGGCACTGTTTATCAATTGTTTGTTAAATAAAAACTCATTCAGTTCAGTCGCTCAGTCATGTCTGACTCTTTGCAATCCCATGAATCACAGCACGCCAGAGCTCCCTGTCCATCACCAACTCCCAGAGTTCACTCAGACACATCCATCCAGTCGGTGATGCCATCCAGCCACCTCATCCTCTGTCGTCCCCTTCTCCTCCTGCCCCCAATCCCTCCCAGCATCAGGGTCTTTTCCAGTGAGTCAGCTCTTCGCATGAGGTGGCCAAAGTACTGGAGTTTCAGCCTCAGCATCAGTCCTTCTAATGAACACCCAGGACTGGTCTCCTATAGGATGGACTTCCCACAAGAGTCTTCTCTAGCACCTTGGAGTACAGAATGAAGCAGNACACTGCGGGCAGGTTCTTTACCATCTGAGCCAGCAGGAAAGCCCACACAGTGGGGGATATGTATAAACAATTTTTGAAACAATGATTGAGTGAATGAATGAATGAACGAGGCAGTCGGCAAAGGACAGTAGCACAAGGCCCACGTGTGGATGCTGTTGTATGCTTTATTACAGATGTGGAAAGGGTGCAGCTGTTAGTTCATAGGAGAATTTTGGTGGCAAGTGTATAAAAGGGGTGGAAACTGGAAGGCCAGTAAGACAGTCAGAGAGAAGGCAATTTCTCCTGTGGTAAACTCACAAAGTTAGAGCTGGAGGGGCCCCTGTAGATCACCTGTCAACCTTTCTCATTTGCTGATGAGGCCCAGAGGAATCAGATGACTTGCTCAAGCTCAGTCACTTGGGTAATTAGTGATAGAAACAGGTTCACTGACTTAAAGTTCGTGACTTTTCATGTTGGTTCTATAGCATTTTCAATAAGGACCCATTGCAGTCATTGGAGAAGGCAATGGCACCCCACTCCAGTACTCTTGCCTGGAAAATCCCATGGATGGAGGAACCTGGTNTGGGAACATTTAAGATGTACTTTCTCAGCAAATTTCAAGAATACAATATTGTTATTAATAAGTATAGTCATCAGGCAGTACATTCAATCCTCAGAATTTATTAATCTCATAACTGAAAGTGTGTTTCCTTCATCCAAAATCTGCCCATTCCCCCCATCCTCTGGCCTTGGCAACCATCAGTCTTCTCTCTGTTTTTCCATGCCTTGGAGAGTTACTCTATTATTGACTCTTGGGGGTTACAAGGAAAGTTAAGGGAAAATGTGCAAACAGAGCTCACATTCCCTGGTAACTCTTTACTGCTCCATCTTCCTGTTTGTATTATTTTACAAAGTGAACATCTGTTGGCCACTGTGGTAGCCACTGAAGACACGAAGAAAAGTAAGAAATGCACATGGTGGGTGGGCAGCCAGCCATCTTGGTTGCAGCCACCCGCAGAGCCCCTGGTCACAGGAGCCATGGTGGTCACTGCATCTGGGGTCACTGGTCATCTTTCATGCATCGCTTATGCTTCCTGAGGACACAAAGTTTCCAAGATTCTGGTCTCCCTACTGCTCTGAGGCTCGCTGGTCCCTCTCTTGCCCAGATACACCACATTTCTTCCTTCACTGAAACACACCACCTGCTCAGGGCACATCTGCATTCTGCTGCCTTCCAGAGAGGAGATGGGACATCAGTTCTCACTCCCACCTGCAACTTGGTCTGAGGATGTGCAGAGGCAGGAGCCCGGAAGCCATTTTTCTCTCTTTAGTGGGGGCAATTTTTACGTAGTCTGTAGGTGGGGGTGGGGCTGGAGTCACTGGTAAGTGGGTTCTTCTTTTAGCTCCTGAGTCTTCTTCTGCTGCTGCTAAGTCACTTCAGTCATGTCTGACTCTGTGTGACCCCATAGATGGCAGCCCACCAGGCTCCCCCATCCTTGGGATTCACCAGGCAAGAACACTGGAGTGGGTTGCCATTTCCTTCTCCAATGCATGAAAGTGAAAAGTTAAAGTGAAGTCGCTCAGTTGTGCCCGACTCTTTGCGACCCCATGGACTGTAGCCCACTAGGCCTCTCCGTCCATGGGATTTCCCAGGCAAGAATACTGGAGTGGGTTGCCATTGCCTTCTCCTCTGAGTCTTCTACTTATGGTATAAACACTGATGGTCATACTTAAAATGCTCAGCCTCTTGAAATTTAAAAGAATATTTTCTCTCATAGCTATCAACTGCATAAATTTGCTGTGAATCCCACAAGTCCATATAGGTGTTTTTACCTGGGCAATGAACCTTTCTCTGTTCATTTTGGCAGTAACAGCCCTACCCTGAGAGTAATACATTCAGAAAGCTTCCAACTGAGTGGAGAGAGAAGTATAGAGGTGAAGGACATTGAGGAAAAAAGTACACCCCTGTGTGTATTAAGATATTATCTCATTACATGTGGTCACATGTAATTTCAAAACAGTGTGCCAAGTACTATGATCAAAGTCTGAAATTTAGAGAAGACACAGAGGATGACAGCTCATCAGGACATTCCAGAAAGGCAATGACTTTTGCCCTGCGATGATTGAGTTGCTCTAGAGGAAAATGGGGCTTCCCTGGTGGCTCAGATGGTGGAGACTCTGCCCACAATAAGGGACACCCAGATTTGATCCCTGGGTCAGGTAGATCGCCTGGAGAAGGGAATGGCAACCCACTCCAGTATTCTTGCCTGGAGAATTCCATGGACAGAGGAGCCTGACAGGCTACAGTCCATGGGGTCACAATGAATCAGACATGACTCAGTAACTAATAGTTACTTCCTTAGAGGAAAATGAGAGAAGGATAATCCTAGCAGAGGGAACAGTATAAACAAAAGCACTGAGGCTTGGAGAAGCTCTGTGTACTAGGGAACAGCATATGCCTGGGATAATGTGGGGTGCTGTGCTGCGCTTAGTCAGTTGTGTCCAACTCTTTGCAACTCCATGGACTGTAGCACACCGGGCTCTTCTGTCCATGGGGATTCTCCAAGCAAGCATACTGGAGTGGGTTGCCATGCCCTCCTCCAGGGAATCTTCCAAACGCAGGGACTGAACCCAGGTATCCCACACTGCGGGCAGGTTCTTTACCATCTGAGCCAGCAGGAAAGCCCACACAGTGGGGGATATGTATAAACAATTTTTGAAACAATGATTGAGTGAATGAATGAATGAACGAGGCAGTCGGCAAAGGACAGTAGCACAAGGCCCACGTGTGGATGCTGTTGTATGCTTTATTACAGATGTGGAAAGGGTGCAGCTGTTAGTTCATAGGAGAATTTTGGTGGCAAGTGTATAAAAGGGGTGGAAACTGGAAGGCCGGTAAGACAGTCAGAGAGAAGGCAATTTCTCCTGTGGTAAACTCACAAAGTTAGAGCTGGAGGGGCCCCTGTAGATCACCTGTCAACCTTTCTCATTTGCTGATGAGGCCCAGAGGAATCAGATGACTTGCTCAAGCTCAGTCACTTGGGTAATTAGTGATAGAAACAGGTTCACTGACTTAAAGTTCGTGACTTTTCATGTTGGTTCTATAGCATTTTCAATAAGGACCCATTGCAGTCATTGGAGAAGGCAATGGCACCCCACTCCAGTACTCTTGCCTGGAAAATCCCATGGATGGAGGAACCTGGTGGGCTGCAGTCCATGGGGTCGCTAAGAGTCGGACATGACTGAGCGACTTTACTTTCACTTTTCACTTTCACGCACTGAAGAAGGAAATAGCAACCCACTCCAGTGTTCTTGCCTGGAGAATCCCAGGGACGGGGGGGCCTGGTGGGCTGCTGTCTGTGGGGTCGCGCAGAGTCGGACACGACTGCAGCGATTTAGCAGCAGCAGCAGTCATTTCTCTGTGGCCTTGGGCTGGCTCGGGGAACCGGGACTGAAGGACCTCCCCAACCCACATTTCCAAGTACATTGTACATGGCGTCCCCTGGAGGCTCGGCCCTGAGTTACAGTGTCTCTCCACGACTTGCAGATCCTCCCCTCCTCACAAGGTGGCGCACTGCACCATTTTGTCTCCAGCTTCCTTAGCATAGACCCCCAGGGAGTGATGGCTCCCTGTCTTCCCCTAGTAGCCACCTGTGACTCTCCTGAGCCACTCAACTCTGCACCCAGCTATCTGGGACTTGGAGGTGTTTTCTTTTGCCTGTAGGAGAAATAGTCAAGTTGAGTGGTTGGTGTCCGAACTAACCACTAGTATAGTGTGTGGAGAGAGGAAATTTTCTTTCCACGTGGAAACTTGAAAGCACATAGCCTTATCTTTTGATATCCACTTCATACATATGAAGACTTGGCTGAGTGGAAAAACACATTCTCATTTCTCTCTCTTCCTCTCTCCTCCTCCCCAAACCTGAATAAAATCATCTATACTTACGAGGTGGCCATAAGGAGAAACGGTTATGAAATTGGTTTGGTTTTCCGTTTTTTTTTTTCCTAAGAGAGGTAGAAATTTCATTTGATGTTTAGACAGCTCTTAACTTTGAATCTTGATTCGACTATCTTCTGGTTGTACAAATGTAGGCAAATTAGTCCTTCTGAGACAGTTTCCTCACATGTTAAGTGGAGAATTCGAACTATTTTAAATAGTGTAATGTAATTGAAACAAAAGGTATAAAAACAGTTGAGCACCCAGGAAATGGTGGGCACCTAGTTTCTGTCATTATCCCAAGAGGCACAGAACTTATGCTTCCTGTTTTGCTTGGCCCCAGGAAAGGAAACTCACGTGGCAACCCACTCCCGTATTCTTGGTGGGAGAATCCCATGGACAGAGGCTCCTGGCAGGATATAGTCCATGGGGTCACGCAGAGCTGGACATGATTGAAATGACTTAGAATGCACACACACTACATTTCTAGCACTTATTTATCTTATAACTGTAAGTTTGTACATTTTGACCCCTTTCATCCAATGTTCCTTTCTCTCACTCCTTGCCTCTGGTAACCACAAATCTGATCCTTTCTCTATGGAGGAAGCTATGGATTTAATTCATTAATAAAATTCCCTTGGGGCCCAAATGTTCACTGTAGCCTACATTGGGCAAGTTACTTAATTTCTCTGAGCTTCAGTTTCCTCAACTATAAAATGAGGATGATCATAATAGTCGCTTCATAGGATTGTGGTGCAGATTAAATGAAATAATAAATATAAAGCAGCTTCCTGTTCTAACTAGCTGTTACTAGTCTTACTTACAACCCCCTTATGCAAGGGCTGTGAATCAATGCTCCCACCTTTTAATTCTTGCTTTTCAAAGTCAAGTAAATCAATGCACCAGGCAAAGATGGGTTTATGAATTGTTTGGAGTTGTGGCTGTTGCAAAACTCAGAGACTTCCTACTCCACTGGCTTACTTCTGTGGTTTCCTTACACGTGTCTGTAGGTGACACACCACAGCCCTTTGCATGGTCTAAAGGCAAGGACCAGACCTTGTTTGTGGTGGGGACAACACCAGAACCCATGTAACCATTTCCCACAACCCACATTCTCATGATTCTGACAGAAACCAGATCTGGGAGGCATAGCTCTGGATGGACTCCCTGTGCTGAAGCTGGGCTGGGGTCTGAGAGTGACAGGCCTCCGGGGAAGGGACACACCACTCACGGAAAATTCTGAATACTAATCCATCAGGCTAGAGTTTCTCAGAGCCTTGGGCGTCTGCTTATTCCACACTCCTGGGCTTTTCAATATCTGTGAGAAAAAAATACCCTGATTTCCCACAGACCACTTGTCAAACTCCTGATTGCCTTCTGCGGTCACCTCAAACCTCAAGTGAAATCCTTAAGAAAGCTACTCGCTTTTGGCTGCAACTGCAATAGGATGCCAAACTTCTGGTTACTGTATTTGAAAATAGACAGACATAGAATTAAGTATAAAAGGAAACAACTCTTTTCTTTTTTGGTATTGCTTAGCTTTGTGAAATCCACTAAGTACTATGATTTGGGTTTGAGAATTTAGATAAATTAAAGTTCTTGTCATCTGAGAATGACTTTTACTGGGTACAGTTACTATGTGGAGGTTTCTCAAAAAAGAAAAAATGGAGCTACAATATGACCCAACAATTGCACTCCTGGGGATATATCTGAAAAAACCCAAAACACTAATGTGAACCTGCAGCTCAGTGTTCATAGCAGCATTATTTATAATAGCCAAGATATGGAAGCAACCTAAGTGCCCATCAACAGATGAATGGATGAAGAAGATGTGGTGTATATTTTGTTGTTGTGTAGTCCCTAAGTTGTGTCTGACTTTTTTGTGACCCCATGGACTATAGCCCACCATGGGATTTCCCAGGCAAGAATACTGGAGTGGGTAGCCTTCCCCTTCTCCAGGGGATCTTCCCAACCCAGAGATGAAGCCTGCATCTCCTGCATTGGCAGACAGATTCTTTACCACTGAGCCACCAGTATATATAGATACTATGGTTGACGGTCCCGGGGCACTCCCACTTGACAGCCACATGAGGGAGCCATCTTGCTCACTCTAGCCAACTGAGTATTTAAAGGACCATAAGCCCAACCAGAACTTCCCTGGTGGCTCAGACGGTAAGTGTCTGCTTACCGTGCGGGAGACCTGGGCTCAATCCCTGGGTCGGGAAGACCTCCTGAAGAAGGGAATGGCAACCCACTCCAGTATTCTTGCCCCCTCACAAAAAAAGGGGCTCAAAGAAATATTTAGACAAGATTCCCTCGTGGCTTAGATGGTAAAGTGTCTGCCTACAATGCGGGAGATCCGGGTACAATCCCTGGATCAGGAAGATCCCATGGAGAAGGAAATGGCAACCCACTCCAATACTCTTGCCTGGAAAAGCCCATGGACAGAGGAGCCTGGTAGGCTACAGTCCATAGGATCGCAAAGAGTTGGACACAACTGAGTGACTTGTCAATGTCAATGTCAAGCCCAGCCAGTGTTTGAAGGCACCTCATGAGCAGGACCAGCTACGTGGTTTGTGGAGTCCAGTAACAAAATAAAGCGCACAACTTCTGGTTAAAAAATTAAGACTGTTAGAGAATAAAACCAAGCATGGTGCCTATTTAAGCTGAGGATCCTATGTGACTGTACAGCAGGAAATCATCCTGCTCATGATATCCCAAGGGAAAACTACCCGTTTGAGCCCTTCTTAAAGTTTTGTGATTGAAATGAAATGGTTGTTTAATTTTTTCCAGTTTTATTGAGATATAATTGGCATGCAATACTGTATGAGTTTAAGGTATATAACACAATGATTTGGCATATGTATACATTGTGAAATTGAATCTATTCTATGTAATGAAGCCTCTGCAAAGACCCTAAAGGACTAGCTTCAGAGAACTTCTGGGCTGGTGAACAGATGAAAATTTGGGGAGAGTGATGAGCTTAGAGAGGGCTGCAAGTTCTGCAACCTTTCCATATTCCTTGACCTACATATCTCTTCTATTTGGCTATTTCTGAATTACTTTTTTTTTTTCTGTGAGCTACTCTGTCAAATTAATCAAATTGTACAAGGGGGTCATGGGAACTTCCAATCTGTAGCAAGTTGGCCAGAAACACAAGTAACAACCTGGGCTTGTGATGGTCACCTGAAGTGAGGGTTCGGTGGAATCCTGTAGGACTGAACCTTTGCCTGGTGGAATCTACCACTATCTTGGAGTAGGTGGTATCAGGATTGAGTTGAATTACATGACACCCAGCTTGTGTCTGAGAATTACTAAATACAGATGTAGGGGAACCCTCCACCCCCAGATGGTGCAACTGGGGTTCAGGAACACACAATAAGTTTCTTTACCCATTTTTAATTGGATTTTTTTGTTATTGAGTTGTATGAGTTTCTTATATATTTTGGATATTAACCCCTTATCACACAAGTGATTTGAAAATATTTTCTCCCATTCCAGAAATTGCTTTTTAATTCTGTTGATTGTTTCTTCTATTGTGCAGAAGCTTTTTTAGTTTGATGTAGTCCCACTTTATTTTTGCTTTTGCTGCTTGTGTTTTAGGTGTCATAACTAAAATCAATGTCAAGGAGTTTTTTTTAACCTGTTTTCTTTTAGGAGTTTAATAATTTCAGGTTTTAAATTAAAATTTTTTTTAAAAAAAGATAATGCATTTAAGCTTTAATCTATTTTAGGATAATTTTTATGAGTAACTCCTGTAAGACAGGAGTCCAGTTTCATTCTTTTGAATGTGAATGTCCAAATTTCCTAGCAACATTTATTGAAGAGACTGTCTTCTCCATTTAGTATATTCTTAGCTCTTTTATCAATTACTTCATCATAAATGCACGGGGTTTTTTAGGGCTTTTGATTCTGTTCCATTGGTCCACATGCCTTTTATGTCTATACTATACCATCTTGATTACTATGGTTTCATAATACAGCTTAACATCAGCAGGTGTGATGCCTTCAGTTTTGCTCTTCTTTCTCAATATTTCTTTAGCTATTTGATGTCTTTTATGGTTCCAAATGAATTTTAGGATTGTGCTTTATATTTCTATAAAAATTCCATTGTAATCTTGATGTGTAGTTCATTAAAACTATAGATGGCTTTGGATAGTATGGAAATGTTAACAATATTAATTCTTCCAATCTATGAACATAAGATATTATTTTATTTACTTGTGTTTTCTCTTATTTCTTTCATCATTGTCATAGCTTTCAGTAACAGATCTTATACCTCTTTGGCTAAATTTTAAGTCTTTTATTATTTTTGATGCTGTTGTAAATGAGATTGCTTCTTTATTTCTTTTTCAGATAATTCATTGTTTGTGTATAAAGATGCTACTAATTTCCTCATGCTAATTTTGCATCCTGCAATCTTACTGAAGTTGTTGATTAGATTGCATGGTTATTTCATGAGTCTTTAGGCCTTTCTCTAAAAAAAGTCATGTCATCTGAAAACAAAGATGATTTTATTTCTTCCTTTCCAATTTGAATGCCCTCTATTTCTTTTTCTTACATGATCACTCAGATTAGGTTTTCTGGTAGCATGTTGAATGGGAGTGAAGAGAGTGAGAACTCTTGTTTTGTTCCTGATCTTAGAGGAAAAGCTCTCAACCCCTCATCATTGCGTATAATGTTAGCTCTGAACTTAAAATGGTTGCTTTATACCAGGATATATGAGGTATAATTTACTACATGGCCATAGTAATCAAGTCAGGCCCCAAGAACAATTATTTCAGATTGCAGTAGCCCAGCATTGTTACACTTTCTAAATGTTCATTCAGCCTTAAATTTGTGAGTCTAGGCAACCTGAGCTCTGCCTAATTCAAGTATATCTTTTGTTCTGTCTTCCAGCCGGAGTTAAAAATTGTGCCTTTATATCTTTGCAGCATTTTTGGCCATCTCAACAAGTGCTAATTAAAATCTCACAGACACAGATCTGTATATTAAAAAACAACAGGGTACAGCAATGCAGAATACTGATAAGAATTTTTTACAAAGGATGTAGTCTGCAGAAATGGAACTCTGACTACGGTATAAATAACCTAATCACCTTTTACAGATTGCAATTTAATCCCCAGGAACTATAATTCCTAACTTGCTCTCTTTTATATTTGCATAATTAAATGACCCAACTGTTTGCATTTCTCAGAAAAAAAAATTGGCAGTTTCAAGATACATCTAGTGCAAAACAAAAAATTTCCTTGCTTCTTGAAAATATTCTCAAATTCTCTACTATTTGCTCTAAAATTTCAAAGATTTTAGGGCACTCTTACTGAACAAAAATGATTCCATACCTCATAGTTTATTCTGAAGTCAAAGAGCTGAATTTCTGGTTTCATTTATTCTCTGGAACTCTATATTCACAAGCATTTCTATGCTCTTAGAATATGGTGATCATTGATATTCATAGTGAGGAAAAACTTAGATATTGTTTCCTAAATAATCAAGATAATCTTATNTCCATACCTCATAGTTTATTCTGAAGTCAAAGAGCTGAATTTCTGGTTTCATTTATTCTCTGGAACTCTATATTCACAAGCATTTCTATGCTCTTAGAATATGGTGATCATTGATATTCATAGTGAGGAAAAACTTAGATATTGTTTCCTAAATAATCAAGATAATCTTATGTTCAGTTGTAGGATGCTGTAGGGTGTGTCTGATTGTTTTCTTCTTTGAAACTCTTTCTTACATGGAATAGTAGGTTGAATAACGGCCCCAAAGATACTCATGCTCTAATCCCTGGAATGTGTGACTGTTACCTTAAATGGCGAAAGAGACTTTGTAGATCTGATCACATGAAGGTGGTTGAGATGGGGAGATTCTCTTGGATTGTTGTGGTGGACTCTAAATGTAATCTCAGATGTCCTTACAAAAGGGAGGCAGGGAGAGATCTGAGGACAAAATATGATGTGATGTGATGNAATGGCAAAAGAGACTTTGTAGATCTGATCACATGAAGGTGGTTGAGATGGGGAGATTCTCTTGGATTGTTGTGGTGGACTCTAAATGTAATCTCAGATGTCCTTACAAAAGGGAGGCAGGGAGAGATCTGAGGACAAAATATGATGTGATGTGATGACATGACTGATAAAACAGATTGGAGTGATGTGCTTTGCAGATGAAGGAAGGGACTACAATTGAGGGATGCAGCTCTGGAAGCTGCAAATGGCAAAGAAATTGTTCTCCCCTAGAGCCTCTGGAGGGAGCACAGCCCTGCTGACACCTTGTCTTTGACCCAGTGAACTTGTAAGAGAATAAATGTGTGCTGTTTTCAGCCACCAAGCATGTAGTAAATTGTTATAGCAGTGATAGGAAGCTAATTGAATCTTCATTTTCTTTCTTGCATGGCTAAGTTTTCATCAACGTGGATGTTTAATTAGCCTAATTAAGAATTGTATTTCCAGGCTAGGAGAGCATTTACTCAAGAAATTATTGATTATAGTCCACCCAGGCTTCCCTGGTGGCTCAGACAGTTAAGAATCTGCCCACAATGCAGGACACCTGGGTTCGATCCCTGGGTAGGGAAGATCCCCTGGAGAAAGGACTGGCAATCCACTCTCTCCAGTGTTCTTGCCTGGAGAATTCCATGGACAGAGGGGCCTGGTGAGCTACAGTCCATGGGGTCGCAAAGGGTCGGACGCAACTGGGCGACTAACACACACATGGTCTACCCGTTTCTAATCTCCTGGCGAATGTTCATGCCGCAGAGCAGTAATGGAGGTTCAAGTGTTGAGACTTCTTTTTAGTGTATTCTGGACAGTTTGCTTTATCCAGAGGTCAGTTCTATTGAACAATGCCTTTGGTGAGAGCAGAAGGTGGAGGCTGGAAAATGGCTCTGACTCACCCATGTGGGGGTCTGAAAGGATGTAGAGGGATGCTGTTTCAGTTTGACTGCTAAGCTCTGTGTGGGAGACGCACGAAGAGCGTTCTGGGACCTGAAGTTGGCTTCTCAGTGTCTGACTGAAACAGGCAACTTCTTACAGTAACCTCAGGGGAAGGAAGTCAGTGTTGGCAGGGTGCTCCTTCCACGAACTTGAACTCGACCTACATTTTCAGCCTCCCAAATGACCTTCATTCTACCTGTGGCCTTTCAAGGTTAAACACATACAAGTAAACAGTGTATGACAATCACATTTACTATAAGGATTCTTTGAAATCCTTTGGCTTTACCCAACTCTGAATTTGCTGGGTTCAAGGGCGATAAGGCAACGTGGTAAGGTAGATGGCTATTAGTCTTTCTGGGCATGCTGTTTTGCAGGAAAATGTTTGCTCCACTTTCATAGACTGTCAGTCTTTGTTCTCATTCTCACATGGGATTCCTCCAGGAATGTCAGGTATGGTTGGATCAAGATTAGCAAGAGAGACCATTCTCTGTGCTGTGATTTGTGGGTCATGGGAAGAGACTCTGCCTCCAAAATATATCTTTGTGCTTTGCTGAAATCCTCTCTTTGAAACGTCTCTTTTGAGGACTTTCTTGAAAAATTAAAAATACCTCTAGGAGGTTAACATATTGAGCTGGTAAGGTAGATTCAACTTTCTAGTCATCCTCTGAAACTCTTCCTTTTAAGGGTTACTACTGTGTCAGCTCCCTGGAGGAGAGCATGGCAACCTACTCCAGTATTTTTGCCTAGAGAATCACCATGGACAGAGGAGCCTGGCAGCCTATCATCCATGGGGTCACAAAGAATTGGACACAACTGAAGGGACTTGGTACACACACATGTGCTGTGTCAGTTACAGGAGAATCAGACATCACAAAGGTGCCATTCTCTCCACCGTGATGCTTGTGGTCTGCAAGGAAGACAGAAAAGGTCAGCAAAGACAACCTCGGTCACTTGGGTCCTCCTGACTATCTAAAATATTTTTCGAATTTTGTTATCTAAAATTGAAATTTTAGTCAGCCAAAGGGCCCTCCCCTCCTCCCCGTGGGGCTTCCTGGAGGGAATCTTGGATTCTTCCAGTCTCCTGGGCTCTTAGGTATTGCTCTCAGGAACCTTCTGATCTTGTTTGTGACCCACTTTCTCCTTCCAGGTGGCTCTGATGTGACCTGACCGGAAAGATTTGCCTTTGGGCACCAAATGCTTTTCTGTCTTTGTCTATGTCTCTCTGTTTCTCTCCTTCTACTGCTAATACTATCTCTGAGGCAGAAGGAAAGCTTGTAAGTGAGCAAAAGTGTGTCAGTTGAAGGCATTTGGTTCAGGAAGCAGGAGGAGAATGAGAGTAGGGTTGACATTTTGAAGAGAAAGATAGACATTGGTATCACACAAGGATTGCCGGACAGGTGTCCCCAAACTTGTGCAAGTGAGAGAATCCCCAGGAATCATGGCCTCTGTGAATCACTGAGAATTAGTGATGCATTTCACACATGTCGTAATAGTATTTACCTCAAGTTGATAGGGTCGTCATATTTTAAGTTTACCTTGTTTAGATATATGTTTGGTTAAATTTCATGCTATAAAACAACATAGGGTCAATCATATATACTGTGCATTAAAAGCCACTCTTTATGATGAGGCATGAGAAGCAACTCTGAGATTTGATTTCTACTGACTTGGTTAGGGAGGAGAGAGTGGAAGGATGTGGAGGCCAAGTCATGCTTGATGATGAATACACCCAGATTTCTAATATGTGCTGCTACCCCCATAAATGTGGGAGATTAAGCTCATTGATTTTTTTGGTCATTTCTGAACATCAGCAGGAGTAATTAAGATTGATCATTTAGAAATGCATGTTTAGCAGTATCTTCTCCATAGGAGCTCTTTTTCCTTCCTATTTTCCTCTTTTGTCCCTCTCTACCTTTCCCCCTCCCTGTCTTCTCCCCTTCCTTCCTTCTCTCCTCTCTCTTTCTTTCTTTTTTATTTNCAGAGGGGCCTGGTGAGCTACAGTCCATGGGGTCGCAAAGGGTCGGACGCAACTGGGCGACTAACACACACATGGTCTACCCGTTTCTAATCTCCTGGCGAATGTTCATGCCGCAGAGCATTAATGGAGGTTCAAGTGTTGAGACTTCTTTTTAGTGTATTCTGGACAGTTTGCTTTATCCAGAGGTCAGTTCTATTGAACAATGCCTTTGGTGAGAGCAGAAGGTGGAGGCTGGAAAATGGCTCTGACTCACCCATGTGGGGGTCTGAAAGGATGTAGAGGGATGCTGTTTCAGTTTGACTGCTAAGCTCTGTGTGGGAGACGCACGAAGAGCGTTCTGGGACCTGAAGTTGGCTTCTCAGTGTCTGACTGAAACAGGCAACTTCTTACAGTAACCTCAGGGGAAGGAAGTCAGTGTTGGCAGGGTGCTCCTTCCACGAACTTGAACTCGACCTACATTTTCAGCCTCCCAAATGACCTTCATTCTACCTGTGGCCTTTCAAGGTTAAACACATACAAGTAAACAGTGTATGACAATCACATTTACTATAAGGATTCTTTGAAATCCTTTGGCTTTACCCAACTCTGAATTTGCTGGGTTCAAGGGCGATAAGGCAACGTGGTAAGGTAGATGGCTATTAGTCTTTCTGGGCATGCTGTTTTGCAGGAAAATGTTTGCTCCACTTTCATAGACTGTCAGTCTTTGTTCTCATTCTCACATGGGATTCCTCCAGGAATGTCAGGTATGGTTGGATCAAGATTAGCAAGAGAGACCATTCTCTGTGCTGTGATTTGTGGGTCATGGGAAGTGCCTCTGCCTCCAAAATATATCTTTGTGCTTTGCTGAAATCCTCTCTTTGAAACGTCTCTTTTGAGGACTTTCTTGAAAAATTAAAAATACCTCTAGGAGGTTAACATATTGAGCTGGTAAGGTAGATTCAACTTTCTAGTCATCCTCTGAAACTCTTCCTTTTAAGGGTTACTACTGTGTCAGCTCCCTGGAGGAGAGCATGGCAACCTACTCCAGTATTTTTGCCTAGAGAATCACCATGGACAGAGGAGCCTGGCAGCCTATCATCCATGGGGTCACAAAGAATTGGACACAACTGAAGGGACTTGGTACACACACATGTGCTGTGTCAGTTACAGGAGAATCAGACATCACAAAGGTGCCATTCTCTCCACCGTGATGCTTGTGGTCTGCAAGGAAGACAGAAAAAGTCAGCAAAGACAACCTCGGTCACTTGGGTCCTCCTGACTATCTAAAATATTTTTCGAATTTTGTTATCTAAAATTGAAATTTTAGTCAGCCAAAGGGCCCTCCCCTCCTCCCCGTGGGGCTTCCTGGAGGGAATCTTGGATTCTTCCAGTCTCCTGGGCTCTTAGGTATTGCTCTCAGGAACCTTCTGATCTTGTTTGTGACCCACTTTCTCCTTCCAGGTGGCTCTGATGTGACCTGACCGGAAAGGTTTGCCTTTGGGCACCAAATGCTTTTCTGTCTTTGTCTATGTCTCTCTGTTTCTCTCCTTCTACTGCTAATACTATCTCTGAGGCAGAAGGAAAGCTTGTAAGTGAGCAAAAGTGTGTCAGTTGAAGGCATTTGGTTCAGGAAGCAGGAGGAGAATGAGAGTAGGGTTGACATTTTGAAGAGAAAGATAGACATTGGTATCACACAAGGATTGCCGGACAGGTGTCCCCAAACTTGTGCAAGTGAGAGAATCCCCAGGAATCATGGCCTCTGTGAATCACTGAGAATTAGTGATGCATTTCACACATGTCGTAATAGTATTTACCTCAAGTTGATAGGGTCGTCATATTTTAAGTTTACCTTGTTTAGATATATGTTTGGTTAAATTTCATGCTATAAAACAACATAGGGTCAATCATATATACTGTGCATTAAAAGCCACTCTTTATGATGAGGCATGAGAAGCAACTCTGAGATTTGATTTCTACTGACTTGGTTAGGGAGGAGAGAGTGGAAGGATGTGGAGGCCAAGTCATGCTTGATGATGAATACACCCAGATTTCTAATATGTGCTGCTACCCCCATAAATGTGGGAGATTAAGCTCATTGATTTTTTTGGTCATTTCTGAACATCAGCAGGAGTAATTAAGATTGATCATTTAGAAATGCATGTTTAGCAGTATCTTTTCCATAGGAGCTCTTTTTCCTTCCTATTTTCCTCTTTTGTCCCTCTCTACCTTTCCCCCTCCCTGTCTTCTCCCCTTCCTTCCTTCTCTCCTCTCTCTTTCTTTCTTTTTTATTTAGAACCTGTTTGACCTGGCTGATCTCCAGTTTGAAGAAATTTGGAAAAATTACAACCATAGTAACAACTCAGGAGTATTTCAAGCTGAGCAATAAATGATTGTGGAATATTTCACTTCTAGCAGCAGAGCCAGGTTTTTCATGTCTGATTTTCCTTTAGCCCTGAACTCAAAGCTGAGGCTGAGAACAGGCAGAGGGGCTTTTTAAACAGTGTAGTATAATTGATTTACAATGTTGTGTTAATTTCTGCTGTGCAACGAAGTGACTTAGCTGTATGTATACACACATCCCCTCCCTCATGACGCTATCCCCTCCCCGCGCCGTCACACCCATCTGAGTCATCACAGAGCACCGAGCTGGGCTCCCTGTGCTATACAGCAGCTTCCCACTAGCCATTTATGTTGCACACAGTACTGTGTATATATGGGGCTTCCCTGGTAGCTCAATGGTGAAGAATCTGCCTGCCATTGCAGGGGACGATAGTTCAATCCCTGGTCCGGGAACATCCCCTGGAGAAGGAAATGG
Organism: Neotragus pygmaeus; assembly: GCA_006410875.1. NCBI lineage: Eukaryota > Metazoa > Chordata > Mammalia > Artiodactyla > Bovidae > Neotragus > Neotragus pygmaeus. Next base: position 33,374 of record SJYV01038956.1, read on the forward strand.
CAACCCACTCCAGTATTCTTGCTTGGGAAATCCCATGGACAGCGGAGCCCAGTGGGCTACAGTCCATGGGGTTTCAAAAGAGTCAAACATGACTTAGTGACTGAACAACAAGTATACATATATGGCAGTGCTGTCCTCCCATTTAGCCTGGCCCTTCCTTCCCCCACTCCCTGCCAGACGTCTATTCTCTACATCTGTGTCTTTATTCCTGCAATTCCTCTGTACCATCTTTCTAGATTCCATACACATGCACTAATCTATGATATTTATTTCTCTCTCTCTGACTTATATATGACCGACTCTAGTTCCATCCACATCACTACAAACGACCCAGTTTCGTTCCTTTCCATGGCTGAGTAATATTCTACCGCATATGTGTACCACAGCTTTATCCATTTCTCTGTCAATGACCTGGCTATTGTAAATAGTGCTGCAGTGAGCACTGGGATGCATGTGTCTTTTTGAATTATGGTTTCCTTACTATATATGCCCAGTAGTGGGATCGCTGGCTCACATGATAGTTTTATTTTTATTTTTTAAGGAATCTCTATACTGTTCTCCTTTGTGGTTGTGTCAGTTTACATTTCCACCAACAGTGCAAGAGGGTTCCCTTTTCTCCACACCCTCTCCAGTCTTTGTTGTTTGTAGATTTTATGAAGATGGCCATTCTGATTTGGTGTGAGGGGATACCTCATAGTAGTTTTGATTTACATTTCTCTAATAATGAGCTATGTTGAGCATCTTTCCTTGTGTTTATCAGTCATCTATATGTCTTCTTTGGAGAAATGTCTATTTAGGTCTTTGGCCTATTTTTTTAAAAATTAGGTGGTTTTTTTTTTTTTATATTGAGCTGCATGAGTGCTTGTATATTTTGGAGATGAATCTTTTGTCAGTTCCTTCATTTGCAAATATTTTCTTTTATTCTGAGGGTTGTCTTTCTGTCTTATTTATGGTGTAGGCAAAAGGTCTTTAAAAAAAAGAGGAAGAGTCTCCAAAGGGAATATTTGTGTTACACAAACAGTATTCAAGATGAGAGTTTCTACTTCTTTTCAATGAAGAAAATGCATGCATTTCTCCCACTCCCCTCTTTTCTCTCTGGAGCTGAGAGACACAGTTATGACATTTCTGTGGTAAGCATCACCATGGTGAGCCATCAACTAGTCAGGATGATATAGACGGTCTGGTTAACCACATGGCTCACTGAGACATGGGGCAGATGGAACCTGGAGAGAAGAGGGTTTGTGGGAGCTGACTTATGAGACCCAGAGATAAAGACTCAGTTATCTGGGACAGTGATGCACTTCATGAATACTTTACACAACAGCAACATCTATTCGAGGGCGAAAGTTAAAACCAGATACTGTACGATGTGTGTCTCTCATTTCAGAAAACTTTCCAGATAATCTGGAACCACTGGTTAGAGAAATATTAAACAAATGCTTAAGCCCAGTTGGAGATACTGTACCTCAATAAAAATATACCTGTCTGTATAATTTATAAAATAACTTGTAGCCTGCAAATATTTTTGTTCTTTTTGGAACTTGCCCTTGGGCAAGATTGTTTGCTCATCACTGATAATAATGAAATAGTAAACTGAATACATGTTTTTCAAATATAAATACAATGTCTTAGAACAGAGCTTTTGCTAAAATTTGAAGAGCAAGTAGTTTGAGGTTGTGTGTGTGTATGTGTATGTGTGTTTGTGTATGTGTGTATGTGTGCTTGGTTGCTCAGTCATGTCTGACTCTTTGCAGTCCTATGGACTGTAGCCTACCAGGCTCCTCTATCTATAGGATTTCCTAGGAAGAATACTGGAGTGGGTTGCCATTCCCTCCTCCAGGGGCTGACTCATGACCCAGAGATCAAACCTGCATCTCTGTGCTTCCTGCATTGAAGGCAAATTCTTTACAGCTAAACCACTGGAGAAGCCCTAGTTTGAGGTTATATTCTCTAGCAATTGGCTTCTTTCACATTCGTAATGCTTTTCAGATGCAGTCATGTTCCGGTGCATCAGTAATTTGCTTCTTATCATTGTTGACTGTATCCATATTATGGCTGTGTTATAGTAATTATATATACATCATATACCAGTTGATGGACATTTGAGTTTGCAGTTTTTGGTTATGATGATGAGAGATTTACTTGTTTGGACCTACATGGACCTACCTTTGGACCTAACTTTATTTTTCTTGGGTAAATGCCTAAGAATAGGATTTTGGGGCTTATGATAAGTTTACATTTAACTGCCAAGCTGTTTTCCAAAGTGACTCTATTGCTTGGCACTCTCACTGAAATGTGAGAGTTCTGGTTGCTCTTACATCCTTCTCTGCACTTGGTATTGCTAGGTTTTAAATTTTAGTCACGTTAATAAGTGAGTCCGGGTATTTCAGTGTGCTTTTAATTTGCATGTCACACACACTATACATATATATATATACTATATGTGTGTGTATATATATATATTTATTTTATTTTATTTTTTGGCCACACCATGTGGCATGTGGGGTCATGGTTCCCTGACCAGGGATTAAACCCTCACCCCCTTCATTGAAAGGCCAGAGTATTAAGCACTGGACCTCCAAGGGAAGTCCCATCATGCTATGTTGACGTGCCACCAAAGAACCCTGCCTCTTAGTTTAGGTGTCACCACTTGGGGACTGCCTGTATAAGGGGCTGATCCCATCTTCAGTTCAGTTCAGTCGCTCAGTCGTGTCTGACTCTTTGCGACCCCATGAACTGCAGCACTCCAGGCTTCCCTGTCCATCACCAACTCCAGGAGTCCACCCAAACCCATGTCCATCGAGTCGGTGATGCCATCCAACCGTCTCATCCTCTGTCGTCCCCTTCTCCTCCCACCCTCAATCCTTCCCAGCATCAGTGTCCTTTCAAATGAGTCAACTCTTCGCATGAGGTGGCCAAAGTATTGCAGTTTCAGCTTCAACATCAGTCCTTCCAATGAACACCCAGGACTGATCTCCTTTAGGATGGACTGCTTGGATCTCCTTGCAGTCCAAGGGACTCTTGAGAGTCTTCTCCAACTCCACAGTTCAAAAGCATCAATTCTTCAGTGCTCAGCTTTCTTCACAGTTCAACTCTCACGTCCATACATGACCACTGGAAAAACCATAGCCTTGACTAGATGGACCTTTGTTGGCAAAGTAATGTCTCTGCTTTTTAATATGCTGTCTAGGTTGGTCACAACCTTCCTTCCAAGGAGTTCCATCTTAGTCAATGCTTTATCTGAAAAGTTGATTTTTCCCCCTATCCTTTTATATCTACTTTTCCTGACCTTAGGAGTGTTCCTCTAAGCTTCTCTTCACAGAACATATGGCAACCTGTCATGTGTCCTTTAATGAGTAATCTTATTCTAGTTTTATCCTTTATTCATAATCTATCTTTCATCTTTCTCTTATTTCCTGGTGAATTGGCATCCATCTTTATCCCAAACCCACTGCAGGTGATACTGGGTTTTGCTGGCTTTCATGTTTGTGCCATGATCCCTCAATCACAGTTACATGTTGGAAACTTTGGCCATCATCGTTGATTTTCTTTATTAATTGGTGCTATTCACAATGCCCAGTGATTCTGATACATCTGTTCCATTGCAAACAAATATCTTGGAATCTCCATTCCTGAACAACACAGTCCTGAACTGCTAAATCATATAATACGGATTGGACATGTAACTTTTTTTTTTTAAGGGGAGCATATTATTTAAAGTCTTTATTGAATTTGTTACAATATGGTTTCTGTTTTATACTGTTTTGACCTGGAGTCCTGGTCTGGGATCTCAGCTCTCTGAACCAGGGAACAAACCTGCGACTCTTGTGGGTGAGATAGAGTAAAAGAGGCAGGGACCAAGGTCAGGTGCGCTCGCTATGTTTTGGAGCCTGCTTGCTTTTGCCTGAGGGGCTTTACAGTGTGAGTTCCTCAAGTTTGGGTCTTGACTGAGCCCATTTTTTCATGTCCTCATTAGACATCTCCACGCCTATGTCCCGCAGATAGCTCAGACTCAATAAGCTCAGTGTCGTTCACCATGCCCATTGGCACTTAGCCTAATATTCTCCTTTCTTCCATTCCTTATTTACTGTGGGGCATTGCCATCCACACCATTAAACAAGTCAGCAATCAGGACACCATCATCACCTTTCTCCATTCCTGCCAGCTTCTCCCCAACTTCTGCATCAAGTCCTATTGATTTTTACCCTGAAAGTTTCTCAGATTTACATCTTCTCAGCATATTTACTGCCACTACTTATCATCTTTCTCAGGAAAATCATATCTTTTCAATTAGTTCCTCCAGGCTGTGAATGCTATTCCTGTATCCATTCAATTTCATTCTTTAATTATATTCAGTAACTACTTGTTATATGCAAAGTACTATTCAAGTGGGCACTCTCAACTTCCAGTCAAGTGTTAGTCTATCTCGGACACTTCCTCTTGAATGCTTCCTCACTAAACCACATATTAGGATTCTGAACCTAAGCTGATCTTTCCTCCACTCCCATGTCATCTCATCTCCCAATCTGGCCACTCTGCCCTTGGTGAATTCCATTACTCTCCAGGCTAAATTGGAGTCAGATACATAAATGAACAGTAGATTAAATTGCACTTCAGTGACATGCAAGTGGAATGGAAAAGTTAATAGTTATAGGTGACTGATGTGAGGGTCGAGTACACCAGCTCTAACAATCTGGGTCACCTGTTTCCTCGCCCTTTGCTAAACCCTATAATCAGTTTACAGTCCTTTGCCCCTGTGTCCTTATTCCCTTTCCTATCCCGCTTAAATCCCATGGCCAGTTATTATTACCACTCCTTTTGCACACGACCTCCATCTTTACCTCTCCCACTTGGTCATACTCAACCCTAGTTAAATTCAAATCTCCACTTATTCTGTGCTTGAATGTGGGTGGAGAAAAACCTGCAGTCCTGCTGACGAATCTCACTTGAAATGCATGACCGCTAACCTCAATGGGGCCTATAATGCTGCTGAAATGCTCATTTGTGCCTCCACTCTCCTACATGACTATTTCATGTTTTCTCTTATCTTCTGGTGCCAGTCACCAAGCTATTGCCTCTTAACTCCTGGATCTATATATTTCCTCAAATCTCCACTACCTCGTTCACCATCTTCACTCTTGATAGATGATCTTGCTTCTTTTTTAATTCAGAAAATTAAAGCAACCAGAAGAGAACTTCTATAAGTTATATATACATATATATATATATATATATACCCACATGCACATGCCTGAATCCACTTACTGTCCTGTTCCTTTAGGTGACCTGACTGTACTCCAAGCTAAGGCCAACTCTTTCACTTATTCACTCACTGGCTCCCATCCCCTCACCCTAGCTCCAGAATACTTCCTGAGAAAGATTTCTTACTTCATGTAAATTTCCATAGATCTTCCTAAAAGGGTAATGCCACTTTGCAATATGCAATTACTGAATAGAATTGAACATAGTATTATATCATTATTCAATATCCTTATGACCAACACTGCTTTATTCCTGAATCAATTTCATTCATTTACTTCTTTCTTAATTAAAATGCTAAAGATGTTATGGGGACTTCCCTGGTGGTCCAATGGTTAAAATTCACCTTCCAATGCAGGGTACGGGGGTTTGATACCTGGTCAGAGAACTAAGATCCCACATACCATGGGACAATTAAGCCCGTGTGCTACAGTGAAGACTCAACATAGCCAAATTAAAATAAAACAAAGCAAAAAGGTTATCACAGCTTCTTTGACATCCCATAGCATCCCTTCTCCCAATAATGAGGTAATAGTTGTAATGAATTTTTATACAGTGGTGCATGATCCCAATTCAAGACAAAGATTTAAGTTGGGCAGAAGGACTTCTTGTATTTTGGGGTAATCGCTGTTTTGGAATAGGTGTTATTTGAAGTTTTTTAAAATTAATCTTGATAATGTTTTTGTTCATACATGGTGTCACTTTTTCTTATCTTTTGACAGAGGAATGGACTGGAAGACCATTCAAACGTTCTTCCAACGTAAACTTTATAATTATCCTTGTAATCATCCAGTAAGACCCAGCTAAGTCCTCTTTGGCAGATAAAGGTGAACAAGCCAGCCTTTTATTCTTTGTCTTCCCAGTGATTAATGCAGGCTCAGTTGATGTTATGGTAGGAGAAAATCTTCCTTGCTACCCCTGTCTCCGTCATCCTCATCCTTAGATGGCGTACGTCTGGGTAAGTGCAAACCACCGGCTACTGTTACTCCTTCCAGGAACTCATGAGAGTAACCCACCTGCAGCATTCTAGCAGGAGGCACGTGAGATACAGATCACCTCTGAGAGCAGCCTTTAAAGGCTGCTCGCTTTTAACCACAGAGCACACGGACTTCCTCTCCATCACCATCAATGAACTCCATGCCCTGAGAACCGACTTTATCAGCTCTGCCCTAAATTGTACATCTGGCGGGAGTGGGTGCCTGAGAATGTGAGGGATTGCAAGGACAAGCACCCACCCTCGAAGACTTCAGGCCTCTCTCCATATTTGTACCAGCCTCCCCAAGTGCTCTTTTTGTGACAGGCTCTGAGCTTCTGAACCTGGATTCTAAATAAGCCTTCTACTTAAAGAAGCATGAAAAGTAAAAGGAACATGCCACCTCCCTGCTCCCTCTCTCTAGCCCTTCAATTTCCTAAGCCTTCAGTGACTTTTATCACTCCTCTCCCAGCTGCTCTGAAACTTCTCCCATGCAGAGCTCGTATTTCTTTTTCTGGGCGAAGGTTGAGAGACATCCAAAAAATTGCTTACAGTCATAAAAGTACTGAGACTGAGGCTGAATGTTGGTGACAGAAACCATTCTGGGGGAAAGCTGGGAGGGAAAATTTGATTAGAGTGAGTGTTGTAGTATTTTAAATTCTTCCCCGATGTGAGAAGTAGAAAACTACTATTGCGATGTTAGCTTTTTAATTTGTAGTATTTTGATGTTTCAATGCGTCAGAACTCAATTTCCTCCTGGTTCTTTGTCTTCACCTAAACTGCCATTATAACTTGCTCTTTATCCTGATGAATTTATTTTTCACCTGCGATAACCCCAAGGCTGAGCATATGATGGAGATTTGGCCTAAACTGATAAAAATAAATAAGCCATTTGATAATATGCCCCAGAGTAGATAATTTATGCTTTCAACACGAATGGCCCCTTCATAGAACATAATACATATAGTGGTGGTTTTCAATACCAGGGAACAGACAGGATGAAAGCATACATTTATTTCAGTGCTGATTTGTGTGGGTGAGATGTTTTTATTGATGTTTTGAACATAGAGCTTTGTTTTTAGAAGTGTATTGTTTGTGATATTGTGGTTTTTTCCCAGCTAGAGTGGATTCTTACCTTCTGCTTCCCTACTTGGCATTCCTGCCACAAGGGGGTGCAATGTCCATGATTATGGTGGCCTGGATGTTTTAAAGTTTTATTTTGTCTTGTTTTATTTTATTTACTTTATGTTATTTTTAATTATACTATATTATTTTATTTTTTGGTCTGAGGTTCCAGGTTTCACATATTGACTTTCTTAGAGTCATTTTAATGTAATTTCATATCTTGCATTCATCATATAATTTTATTAAAAATGAAAATGATTTATTCAAATTACCAAGCAACCGTTATTTTTAAAGTTTCCAGTTTTCAGATCATAACGGCATGGCATTTAAGAAGAAATAGGTGTTACTTTAAAATCAGATATTATACAGAAAACATGAAAATTAATCATTCTTCATGACGACCCAGACTAATTCCTGTTAGTATTTTTATTCCTGTGTTCCTAATATTTCCTTCCTGTTTTTAATACCTGATTTACAATAATTGAATAGTTTTCTGTCTCTCATCCTGATTTTTACTCAGGTATTTATACTACATTTTAATCATTTCAAAATGTTTAATGATACTTATGATAAGCTAAATGTTTAATGATATTTATGATAGTTTTATATGTAGTTTTATTAATATATTTTAAAATATTATTTTTCTCTAATAACTTTATAGATGATTAGCAGTCCAAAGAGTATGAATACTTTTAAGGTTCTTGAGTGAATTATAAAATTGCTTTTCATAAAATTGTATCTGTTTACATTAATTAGCAGTGAATAATTGCTCAATTTGGCACATTCTGGCCAACATTATTACAGTTCAAAAGATAAGTCTGGCTACTTTGATAGGGAGTTGTTCAATGTGAATTTATTTATTAAGGATAGTGAATATTTTTGCACGTACTTCAAAGACATTTTGATGCCTTATTACATTGTCAGTTTATATCTTTTGAGCAGATGTTCTGAATGCTTGTCTTGTCAATCAGCATGAAGTCTCCATTATTATACATAAAACGGATAACCAATAAAGACCTAGTGAATAGCAAGGAGCTATGATCAATATTTCATAATAATCTACAAGGGAAAAGAATCTGAAAAAATTATACTTATATATGTATATCTGAATCACTTTGCTGTACATGCAAAACTAACACAACTTTGTAAATCAACTGTGCTATGCTCAGTTGCTTAAATTGTGTCCAACTCTTTGCAATCCCAAGGACTTCAGCCCATCAAGCTCCTCTGATCATGGAATTTTTCAGGCAAGAATACTGGTGTGGGTTGCCATTTCTTAACTTATATGCAGAATACATTGTGTGAAATGATGGGCTGGATGAAGCACAAGCTGGAATCAAGACTGCCGAGAGAAATATCAGTAACCTCAAATATGCTGATGATACTACCTATTAAGGTAGTAAAATGAAAAGGAACTAAAGAGCTGCTTGATAAAGGTGAAAGAAGAGAGTGAAAAAGCTGGCTTAAAACTCAACATTCAAAACACAAAGATCATGGCATCTGGTCCCATCACTTCATGACAAACAGATGAGGAAACAATGGAAACTGACAGACTTTATTTTCTTGGGTTCCAAAATCACTACAGATGGTGACTGCAGCCATGAAATTAGAAAACACTTACTCCTTGGAAGAAAAGCTATCACAAAACTAGACAGCATATTAAAAAGCCGAGACATTACTTTGCTGACAAAACTATGGTTTTTCCAGTAGTCATATATGGATGTGAAAGCTGGACAATAAAAAAGGCTGAGCACCAAAGAATTGATGCCTTTGAACTGTGGTGCTGGAAAAGACCCCTGAGAGTCCCGAGGACAGCAATCCAGTCAATCCTGAAAGAAATCAACCCTGAATATTCATTGGAAGGACTGGTGCTGAAACTCCAATATTTTGGCCACCTGATGCGAAGAACCGACTCATTGGAAAAGACCCTGATGCTGGGAAAGATTGAAGGCAGGAGGAGAAGGGGATGACAGAGGATGAGATGGTTGGATGGCATCATCAACTCAATGGACATAAGTCTGAGCAAACTCCAGGAGATGGTGAAGGACAGGGAAGCCTGG
>SJYV01038956.1:44453-90650 GCA_006410875.1 Neotragus pygmaeus
GAAGCTCCAGTACTCTGGCCACTTCATGAGAAGAGGTAACTCATTGGAAAAGAGTCTGATGTTGGAGGGATTGGGGGCAGGAGGAGAAGGGGACGACCGAGGATGAGAAGGCTGGATGGCATCACTGACTCAATGGATGTGAGTCTGAGTGAACTCCGGGAGATGGTGATGAACAGGGAGGCCTGGCGTGCTGCGATTCATGGGGTCGCAAAGAGTAGGACACAACTGAGCGACTGAACTGAACTGAACGAACTGATGTCCCCCCCCTACACACAGTATTTTCTTGTGCCTTTGCTTTCGGCTTTTATTCTTTGTGGAGACTTATCTTACGATTTGTTTACACTGACTGACGGTTACATTTAGATTTTAGCTTATTTATCATATTAGGTGACTTTTAAATCATCTTATCAAAGCCAAAAATGGAGTGATAATTTTTGACCTCACTTTGGTGAATCTGAGGAATTTTCTGCCTTTGTATTGTGTCCCTCATTTTCATTCCCATTTGGGGGCTTGGTTCCCTGAATTTAGATCACAGGTTGAGATGATGGTAATGATCCAGATCATCTAGATGTTGATGCTCAGTCATCTTGATGCTGATGATTATTGTATGATTATTAGCTTTTTTTTTAAGATATATTACCTTTTTTTTTTTTTTACAATTTCTTTTGGTTTTTTGACTCACTTGAAAAGCTTTTATAACATCGTTATAAATATTATTTAGACTTAATCCAATGAATAGTTTGTTTCAGGGCTCACAGGGCTCCAGGATATAAAAGTATAAAGAATAAGGTGCACATTTGAGTTATCGAATTCTTAGCTTTGATTCATCTGTCAGTCAGCCANGAAAAGCTTTCATAACATCTTTATAAATATTATTTAGACTTAATCCAATGAATAGTTTGTTTCAGGGCTCACAGGGCTCCAGGATATAAAAGTATAAAGAATAAGGTGCACATTTGAGTTATCGAATTCTTAGCTTTGATTCATCTGTCAGTCAGCCAAAGTCTATCTCTGAATGTTATTTTTAACCATGAAGATGCCCACATAGAATTTTTCTCTGTCCTCACATGCTTGAGAAAGCCTTCCAGTTGACTTCACAGAATATTATCTGATGGAGCATTTTGGGTTGAATCGTTTATTTTTTCATTTGACCAATATTTATTGAGAACCAACATGTTAGACATTGTTCTTTTTTCTTAAGCAAAATTTGTATTGAACCATTGCACACAGAGAAATGTGCAGCTCTTAAACGCATAACTCAATAAAATTTTACAAATGTATCATTTGATGATCAAAGAGGTCTTGTCTGAGCAGAAGCTATCTGATCTGTACTTTCTCTCCTTTTGGACTTTGAAGATTTTACTATATTATTTCCTGGTGTTTGATGCGGATAAGTCTGACATCAATATAATTTTGGTTCCTGGTTTGGTATTTTATATTTTCCTCCTTGGTGTGAGCTTATATCTTCTTTAATTTTGGCAATTCAGTTCAGTTCAGTTCAGTTGCTCAGTCATGTTCAAGTCTTTGCGACCCCATAAACCACAGCACGCCAGGCTTCCCTGTCCATCAACAACTCGCGGAGTCCACCCAAACCCATGTCCATCAAGTTGGTGATGCCATCCAACCATCTCATCCCCTGTCATCCCCTTCTCCTCCCGCCCGCAATCCCTCCAAGCATCAGGGTCTTTTCAAATGAGTCAGCTCTTCGTATCAGGTGGCTAAAGTATTGGAGTTTCAGCTTCAACATCAGTCCTTCCAACGAATATTCAGGACCGATTTCCTTTAGGATGGACTGGTTGGATCTCCTTGCTGTCCAAGGGACCCTCAAGAGTCTTCTCCAACACCACAGTTCAAAAGCATCAATTCTTCAGCACTCAGCTTTCTTTATAGTCCTACTCTCACATCCATACCTGACCACTGGAAAAACCACAGGCTTGACTAGACGGACCTTTGTTGGCAAAGCAATGTCTCTGCTTTTTAATATGCTGTCTAGATTGATCATAACTTTCCTTCCAAGGAGTAAGTGTCTTTTAATTTCATGGCTGCAGTCACCATCTGCAGTGATTTTCAAGCCCAGAAAATTAAAGTCAGCCACTGTTTTTAGAAATTAAACAAGCTTAATATACTTGTAAGATATTTTACATTAAAAAAAACTACCGAGATGGATGAAAATGGTCAGAAGGTACAAAATTCCAGTTACAAGATAAAGAAGTCCTGGAGCCATAATGCATAGCATGGTGACTATAGTTAATAACACTGTATTGTATATTTGAAAGTTGTTTAGAGAATAGATCTTAAAAGTTCTAATCCTAACCAAAAAAAGTTGTAACTATGTGTGATGATCGATTTAACTAAATTTATTGTGGTAATCATCTTTTGATATATGCATATATCAAATTATTATGTTGTACCCCTAAAACTTTCCCTTCTCCAGGGGATCTTCCCAACCCAGGGATCAGACCCAGGTCTCCCACATTGCAGGCAGATTCTTTACCAGCTGAGCCACAAGGGAAGCCCAAGAATACTAGACTGGGTAGCCTATCCTTTCTCCAGTGTATGTCTCTTCCTGACCCAGGATTTGAACCAGGGTCTCTTGCATTGCAGGTGGACTCTTTACCAACTGAGCTATCAGGGAAGCCCATTGTGGTAATCATTTTATGATATATGCATATATCAAATTATTATGTTGTATACCCAAAACTGTCTAGTCAAGGCTATGGTTTTTCCAGTGGTCATGTATGGATGTGAGAGTTGGACTGTGAAGAAAGCTGAGTGCCGAAGAATTGATGCTTTTGAACTGTGGTGTTGGAGAAGACTCTTGAGAGTCCCTTGGACTGCAAGAAGACCTAAGCAGTCCATCCTAAAGGAGATCAGTCTTGGGTGTTCATTGGAAGGACTGATGCTGATGCTGAAACTCTAATACTTTGGCCACCTCATGCGAAGAGTTGACTCTTTGGAAAAGACCTTGATGCTTGGAGGAATTGAGGGCAGGAGGAGGAGGGGACAACAGACGATGAGATGGCTGGATGGCACCACTGACTCGATGGACATGAGTTTGGGTAAACTCCTGTACTCTTTGCGACCCCATGAATCGCAGCACGCCAGGCCTCCCTGTTCATTACCATCTCTCAGAGTTCACTCAGACTCACGTCCATTGAGTCAGTGATGCCATCCAGCCATCTCATCCTCGGTCATCCCCTTCTCCTCCTGCCCCCAATCCCTCCCAGCATCAGAGTCTTTTCCAATGAGTCAACTCTTAGCATGAGGTGGCCAAAGTACTGGAGTTCAAAATATTAAGGATATTTTCACTGTCCCCCTAATGTCTCCCACATTGGCAAGCAGATTCTTTACCACTGAGCCACTTGGGAAGCCAGGGAAGCTCTCTGGGGCTTCTTTAATAAGGGTACCAATCTCATTCCGGAAGGGCTCCACCCTCATGACCCCTGCAATGGTTCGGTCTCCCAGTTCCATCACTTTGGGGGTTAGGATTTGAATTGTGGGGGGACACAAACGTTGAGACCATACTGGCAGGGTATGAATAGAGGAAACAGAGGATGGTAAAGGCATACAAGGTAGAGGGGCCGTGACACAGGCACTGAGGTCAAGACAGCGTGGCGGTCACAGCAAGGACTTGATAATGGCAGGGTGAAACATCAAGTGGGAAATCACATGAGATTAAAAACAGGGCAGGACCAAGGCCAGGTTATGTCTGATTTTGTGCCACAGATAGATAGGAGGATGGATTGAAGGGAAAGGAGCAACAGTAGCAACGACAGGCAGGAAGCTGTTTCAATAGCAGGAGAGAAACGAGAAAAGATGAAATCCCGAACCTGGGCAGGGGGAGGGTTAATTGGAGAACTTTCAGGAAGTGAAACTTCATGAGTTTGGGGATGGTGTGGGTGTCAGGAGTGAGAGAGAGGAAGAGGGGAGACTCAGGGATGCCTCACAGATCTCCAGCAGAGGTGATGGTGTGAATGATAGTGCTAACTGATGGAAATGAAGGGAAAATGAAAGTAATGCATATCAAGATAGAAGAGGCTTGGAAAGCAACCATCTCTTCCCACTCTCAAAATTCCCAGGAATACAGTCTGGTGAGAAATCATGGTTTACAACTGTGGTAGTATATGCCATTTTCTCATCCTCTGTCCTAAAGTAAAACACCATTTAGTTTCACCACTACTATTCAAGGAAAACAAGTGAAATGAACAACAATACTTTAAGGAGAGGTTTTAAAGCAGAGACTGTGAGACATCTTCAGTAGTAGCTGCCAGTGAGTCTCTTGTATGAAGCCCATGATGGGAGATGGTTACGAGACTCAAGACCTCAGGGTGCAGAAGCATTGGAAGGACGTGGCTGGAGAAGGACGTGACCTTGGGTTTGGAATTGGCAAAGAAGCAGAGAAAAGCCATGGTTTTCTGGGTGGGGCTAGAATTCATAGGGGATAAAGTAGTGCAGAAGGTGGTCTTTTGAGAAGCAGGGAGCCTGTGGGACCAGCTTGAGAATTCTCAGGGCTGCCCAGAAGTAGGGCAAGATGACATGCTTGGCCATGATGGGGAAATATGGTTATGACTAGAAACATGAAACTACTCTGGAATTGAATACAGTTTGGTTTTAATTTTACTTAGGCTGAACTTTTCTCATGCTTGAAGTCTGTTTTGCCCCGGTGGCTCTTTTCAGTGTCCTGGACTGCACTGAATTAGAGGCTGAGGGCTGAAGGGGCTGTTCTAGGGGTATGGCCTGAGAAGAGAGAATTGTTCTTTTCTAGATCTCTGGTTGACATTAATCTTCAAAAGCAGCCAGAGCTTGGGGAGACACAGGCGTTTCTAGTTTGAAAACAATGTTTTCTCCCAGAACTTCCTCCTTCTTGCCAAACCTCAGGTCCTATTTTGGGGAGGATCTTTTTTTCCCTCCTGTATGTTTTTTAGCAATGATATGTCATTTTCCCAGGGCCATTGTTTTTATTTCCTTAATTTGTTCCAGAGTGCATGTGTCCGTAGCACTGGATAATAGTATGAGGGTCTCCATCCTCTATTTTTTTTTTTTTAAATATTTATTTGGCTGCTCCAGGTCTTAGTTGCAGAATGTGGGATCTTTAGTTGCAGCATGTGGGATCTAGTTCCCTGACCAGGGATTGAACCTGGGCCCCCTGCACTGGAAGCGCAGAGTCTTAGCCACTGGACCACCAGGGAAATCCTTCTATTGTTTTGAAAAGAGTAAAACTGAGAATCTGGAATTGGGGTGCGTGGAGGGTATTGCTACTCAAAGGCATGCTTTGTTTTGTTCTATTGATAAATTTGCATACTGTTCCAAACAGGAAAGAGCTGACCTCTCTGAAGGGCTTCCTTGGTAGCTCAGCTGGTAAAGAATCCTCCTGCAATGCAGGAGAGCCTTGATTCCTGAGTCAGGAAGATCCCCTAGAGAGTGGATAGGCTACCCACTCCAGTATTTTTGGGCTTCCCTTGTGGCTCAGGTGGGAAATAATACATCCACAATGCGGGAGACCTGGTTTCATCCCTGAGTTGGGGAGATCCCCTGGAGAAGGGAACAGATACCCACTCCAGTATTCTGGTCTCTCTGAAGACATTTTAATGAGAAAAGAATAAAGAAGCAATTTTTTTCCCCAAACTTTATTATTACAAATTGTTTTTATGACAACAATTTAATAAAAGCAGTTAGACTTGCTGTCTCTCTTGTAATGCCTCAATAATTTACAAAATTAAGTAAATAAATATGAAACTAAATTTAGTCTCTTTTCAGCTGTGCCATGTACTCCAAAGAGACAAGGAAGAGAAAATTCTATAGCCATATGTAGTACAAGCTCAGAAATTTCCAACTGCTGTTTAATCCTATCGAGGATTTCCCTAGGCAAAACAGATACTCATATATTTCACCTTTTTCCTAAAGACTTATGAAACATAAATAGATCCATAAATAGCTCATATAAATATAGGCTCTACCTTTTAAATAATAATATTCACAAATCTGGAAACTTGTCTTAAAAGAATAGAAAATAAAGCATGTAATACATCAAAGTGGAATCTTATGCCCCAAAGTTATTTCAGGGCTTATTAAATACATAAATGATGTTGGTCAGATTTGGGGCTGGGTCTATTCCCCAGAAAGCCTAACTAATCTGGGGAGTAGGGATCAGGCAGAAAGCTCTTAAGCCACGTGGCGGACAATGGGGGTGACACAGGTGCAGCCCACGGCCACCAGCATCTTCTCCAGCTGGAAGGAGTGAGGGCAGTGCTGAGACTCCCTTCGAAGGACCAGGATCTCTTGCTGGATGGTGACAGAGTTCATGTGATGGTCCACCTTCCCTTCAGCATTGATACAGCCTGAGTGGTTGCACTTGGCCTCCCAGATCACAGGGGGGTACCTCTCAGGGTCCTCATTGCGGCTGCAGGGGAGACAAAAGCCAGGAAGAAAGTGAATTCCTGGGAGAGCAGGAAGGAAATCAAACAGGAATGAGCAAAACGAGGCAACTTCACAGGGGGACAAACGATAGGCATTGCAAATTCTCTAAGTGCTATTAGTCTGGAAAAGAAGCCGTTTGGGAAAAACTTGGATTTGGAAGCCCATGAAGTGTTATAGAAAAAAGAAACAACAAGCAGCTTTTCCCAGGTTCTTTGAAGAACAAACAGAAGAAGACAGACTGAAACTACAGAAAGGATTTAAGTTTGTCACAAGGATATTTTTTAGGGTACATTTGATAGATGAAAAAAGCTAAGAGTCATTTATAAACAAGATAGCTGCTAATCTGACTTAATGAAGTTTGTCTTTGAAACAAGAAAGGCATCCAAATTTATCTGACAACACATTGATTAAACAGAGCCCACAGGTGACAGGAAGGGCTGGAAACAAAATCTGAAGCCCCTTTGTAACTTTCCCTTCTCCCTCTCCTCTGGCTGAGAGAAGGACTGGACTTAGTTTAATTTATTTGAACTATTCTTGGTAAGTAGAAGTAAGAAGAAAAGGTCCTATAGACAGGTGAATCTGTAGGCTCCACACAACTGAGGTCATTTGCCTGAAATCAAATTATCAAAATGCATTTTGCATTTGATCCATCATAGGGTCTAAAGGGGAGCCTGGTGAACTACAGTCCATGGGGTCACAAGAGTCAGACATGACTTAGCGGCTAAACCACCACCACCACCATCACCATTAGATGTATTAAAAACACAACGAATGTCAGTCTTTTGGGGATGTAATTCAAGACTAAGTCAAAAAGGGGTGAAACACCAAATGGAACACTTCTTCTATTGGGATTCAAGCTAATTTTCCCAGTGCTAATATAACCAAAAAAAGCACAAAAATCCTAGTTAATTAATTGTTGTTGTCAACAAACCCTACCAGGGTATTCTCTGGTAGCCCTGGGAAAGAGAATTCCAGTACTAATCTCCCATGCTAAATGTCTGTTTCTTTTTTGGATAAATAAACAATAGACTTGGGGTGTCGTAAATATCAGAATGATGACCACTGTTCATTTGGGTGGATTCTGGGGATATCGAGAACTAGTAGGCTAAGTGTTATGGATGGGCTGGGGAGAGCTGTGGTCTATGAAAGAAATCTGTAGAAAGAAAGTTGGAGAATCACTGGTTTGCACAGTGGCTCTTCCAGGTTTGACAGGTGATTCTGAATGAGTAATATCACCCCCCTCAGATGATTTAACTGGTAGTCTGATGCCTTATTCTGATGTAGAAGCATGCAGAGGTTTTATCTGGGGTGCTTACGTACTGGAGAGTCCAAGGTGAGGTGGAGCGCTTGTGATAATCGGTGGGCCTTCTGGAGTTCGTGTTCCGGTTAACGATGTTCAGGTTGACCCTCACATGCTGTGGGAAGTTCTTGTCCTCAGTAGGTGGGCAGCCTGGACTCTGTGGGATGATGACTCCTGCCTTCACAAGAGCCACCAGACTCAGAAGCAGCAGCAGTGACTGGATGGAGAGAGAGGTAGATTGGGTTAGTACTACATGGTTTTTGTTAACACACGGTGGTGATGATTGAATTGCTGATAGTAGAGAACATTCTATGGTCCAGGACAATCTATACTAAATTTTCAAATATGTGAAGTGAAAAGCTGCTGAGATGACCAAAGTGATATTAGGACCATGGCATGTCTACCAGTCTTGAACACTTTTTTTTTTTTTTTAATGTAGAAAAACCACATTATTCATTGGCTGACAGTAATTTTAGTGAAGATGGCAAGTTATCAATATATCAGTATATGCATCACTCTCAGGTCTTTGGACTGGTAACGACCTTGATTTTCTAGGAAGAAATGCCCTCCTACACCATTGATCTCTCTTGTTACATTTTGTGAAACATGGAGTAAAGGGGAATGCTCACCTTAGACATAAGGGCTGTAGAAAATCCATGAGGAATCAGTTAGAAATTCTGTTGGTACCACTGGCAAACACCCAAGCCCAAACTCAACCGCCCACCCCCTTATATTTTCTTAAGGATATTTCCAGTTTTTCTAAATTTAAATATATTGATTCTATAATCAAATTGGGTTTCAAAAAAGATGCATGTATAACTGTAGATTAGAATTAAAAGATCTCTGTTTTTAAAATATTGTTAAAGTGTCTTTTTTGAAACCCAATTTGATTACAGAATCAATATATGTAAATTTGGAAAAGTTGGGAAACATACCTAAGAAAACAGGGTTAGTGTACCAAGGCTATAGTATAATAATACAATAATGGAAAGAAGAGTCACTGCCAAAACATTAAATCTTTGAGGATAGTGACCCGTCTTATTTTGAATTAAAGAAAAACACTGTGGAAGAATTACATTAAATCCCTTGTACCCAGAGAAACAGAGTTTCAATAAACATTCTCTCTGACAGCACAATGTCACATTGACACTTCTTGTGTGGTTTAGCCCCAGTATAGCTATCTTTCACTTTTAATCTTATCTTTCAAACTGATATGCACCAGTTCTTGAAAATGGTAAATAATGACAAATATCTATCATTGGTTTCATTTCCCATCCTATATAGACTGTATTCTTGGATTTCCATAGTTAGAATCCAGAATTTCATGCCTGCAGTCCAGAAATTGATCTGATCCAAACCAAGAAGAGCATCGCACATTAGAGCAGGACTCACCATCGATGAAGTTCTCCTAGAAGCCATGGGAGTTCCTTCCAGTTCACTGTGGATGGATGAGCTGGTGCTCGTTGTGAGACAGACAAAGTGTAGTGCTATCTTCTCTCTTTTTATAGGGTTTTGCACCTCCTGTGGTCATTTGCGTTGGCGTGTCGGAGTGAGTTCAGGGGTGACACCATTTTGGTTAAAAGTTCCATCCCCAAATGAGGTCAAAGAAAACCCGCCCCTTCGTGACGGGTAATGATCTGCTTCTGAAGGATAATGGGAAGAACAGAAATCCATTTTTCTAAAGATCATATCCTCTCTTCATTCTTCAAGGAACTGTGACTTGTCAGGGGCTGAGCGGAGACTGAGAAATTATTTATGGGCAAGCATGAAGCTGCCATAAAAGCTGTCCTCTCTTTTAACAGCTCATAGGGAAATAAACGTTTGGCATCACATTCAAACTTCTGACAGTCTTCTTCTGCCATATGCTTTGATTTCCCATTCTATAGTGCCTTTCCTCACCAGATTTCCTAGCCAGTTGTGGGCTTCATTCCAGAAACAACTCAAGGTCTTGCCATATAAACAAACCAACAAAAGACCAATACATAATTTCGTGATGACAGGATATATTATCTCACTGATTTAACACCTGCTTTGTTCAATGTCTACTCTGCCTGAGGAACAAATAACTAGATTTGAGAGACATGAGATTTACTATCAAAGACATGTCTAACACTGCATGTTACCAAGCAACTTCCTCAGGAGGAAGAAGGAATGAGAAAACGTAGTCAGACAAAGAGGGGAGTTGAAAATGAAGGTGGAGACTGCAGGAAGGTGGTGAGGGTAGAGAAAGGAAGGGCAGCGAGGAGCAGACAATGATAACAACAAGAAAGGAGTGGGGAGATGGGGGATAAGAAGGAAAAAGGGAAGGAAATTGTTCCTCCATCTTTTTCTCTCTACTCTCTAAGTAAGGTGAACTTTGATTTCAGGTCCTTGAGAATGGCGTCTCCTAGGGAACATTGACGTCTATCCCAAGGATGATAAAATGAAGGATGTAGATGTGGCTGGGGACAAGTTACCCTCTCTCTGCCCCTTCTTTGCAGTGGGATGTTTTCCTGGCTAGGCAGATCCGGACCAATCAGTGAGGAAGGGCATGAACAGATGAATCTCAGGAGTAATGTTAGATGGATGACCTTGGTCGATGAAGCAGCTACCAAGAGGAAGTGGGATGCAGCTTGCCCTGATTTCCTTGATTCTGGAATTGACCTCAGCACCTACCCTTGGAGACATGGAGTCACTGTGAGCTCCCCGTCCATCCTCCACATGTGATCAGGTAGCCATCTTAGCAGCTGCTGTGTCTCTCACATCTGTTTCCTATTCCCAAACCCACTGCCATTCCTCTAACTCAGACTCTCACCCACTTGCATTGTTTTTTTTTTAAGCTGAAGTATAGTTGATTTATAAGGCTGTTTTAATTTCTGCTGTAAAGCAAAGTGATTCAGTTATCATATATATATATGCTCTTTATATTCTTTTCCATTATGGTATACTACAGGATGTTGAATATAGTTCCCTGTGCTATATAGTAGAACCTTGGTGTTTATCCATCCTACATACAACTCCATTTCTTGCCCTCCCCCCAATCACCTTGGCAGTCACATGCCTGTTTTCTACGTCTGTGAGTCTGTTTCTTTTCCATAGATGTACTTGAACTGTTTTAATACCCACATTTGCTCCTCCCAATTGCTGCCTTCCTCCCACCTTTGACATTCCTGCAATAATCATCTTCAAAGTATGGCTCTGATTGTGTCTTGTCTCACTTGGTTGTGTACAGAACAAAATGGAACCCCCTTCATTTCAGTTCAGTCACTGAGTTGTATCCCACTCTTTGTGACCCCATGGACTGCAGCACGTCAGGCCTCCCTGTCCATCACCAACTCCTAGAGCTTGCTCAGACTCCTGTCCATCGGGTCAGTGATGCCATCCAACCATCTCATCATCTGTCATTCCCTTCTCCTACTGCCTTCAATCTTTCCAAGCATCAGGATCTTTTCAAATGTTTGACTTAGTATTGAACATCTGCAAACTTTACAGTTTCACCCTCCACCACACTCCATGACTTGGACTCAGGAGTTCCTGATTATTCTCCTACAGATGGTCCCTGGATTAGTGATGGTTCAACTTACAATTTTTTCAACTTTGCAATGTGAAAAAGTGGTGTGTGTTCACTAGAAGCTGTACTTCGGATTTTGAATGTTGATCTTTTCCCAGGCTGGTGATATGTGGTGCTGTCTTCTCTTGTGATGCTGGCCAGTGGCAGTTCCCAGTCAGCCAAGTAATCATGAGGGTGAACAACTGATACACTTACCACTCTCTGTACCCAGACAACCATTGTATTTTTTACTTTTAGCACATTATTTAGTCAATTACATGGGATATTCAATACTTTATTATAAAATGAACTTTGTGTTAGGTGATTTTGCCTAACTAAAGGCTAAAGTAAGTGTTCTGGCACACTTAAATTAGGCAATGCTAAGCCATGATGCTTGGGGGGTTAAGGTGTATTAAATACATTCACATCAAGATGTTTTCAATTTATCAGGATGTAATCCCATCTTTTTTTTTTTTTTTGCCACACCTCTCAGTTTGCAGGATCTTAGTATCCCAAGCATGGCTTGAACCCATGCCCTCTGCAGTGAAAGTATAGAATCCTAACCACTGGATCACCAGAGAATTCCTTGTAATACCATCTTAAGTCAAGGGAGATCTGTAATGCCTGCACATTTTTCATTAGGTACTGTCTCTGAAATGCCCTTTCTCATCCTCAGTTTATATCAGAATTCTCCTTGTGCTTCCAGATCCAGTTCAAATGTGTCTTTTGGGTCTGGAGGTCCCTCCTGATCACTATAGCTGGAATAAGCAGCTCCCACAACACGAGATTTTACCTACCTCTGCAGTAGCTTGTTATTTATTCATTGGGCCACAACTGCACGGCTTGTGGGATCTTTGTTCCCCAACCAGGGATTGAACCTGGGCCCTCTGCAGTGAGAATGCAGGGGCTTAACCACCGGAAAGCCAGGGAGGTCCTTGCTTCATTTTGCACTGTATTTTATTTGTCTGGGAAGAGTATGTTTAAGACAAATGTTTATTTCCAATTTAGATTTTACTGTCATCCTTCAAGGCCAGCGTGTTATTCGTCTTTGTAACTTCCGTGGTACCTCATGTGGGGCTTTATGCAACATAGGTCTTCACAGATTGCTTCTGTGTTGCTGGTTTCTCTCAGGTACACATCTGTCCATGTATATTTTTAGTGTATCACCTGTCATTTGTTTGCATATCTGATTTTCCTGCTAGACAGATATTAGTCTTTGTATCACTTTACATAGTATCTAGTAAATAGGAAGTGCTCAATATTTTGACTGAATTACAATAGGGAGAATGTTTGGGTAGTTTGGAATCTTGATTATTCCTTTTGGGACCCAACTGCACCCCCATGACCATACTAAGCTAACACTTTGACTTTCCATCCTGATCATTTTGAAGGCAGTGTGGTAAGGTGGTGATCTGCTTTGGACCATCCTTTAATAGAAGATTTCTTGCTTCTGATGTCTGGTAGGGATGAGGTCAAGGTGATTGTGTTTGTTGGCCAAAGGGGACAAGCTGATTCTAGTTGTCCTGTCTGTGTCTGCCTCCTGTGCCAATGAAATACACCCTGTGTGCCGTCCTTTGCAATACCAACCCTTGCTTTAACATAAGGTTGGGAAGTAAAGTGAGTTTTCACAAAAGTATGAAAATGATCATTTTGAGGTGGTGATAGGAGCTGGTTGTGCCCAGTCTTGAGCAGCATGGATTTCTCAGATGCACACTTGAGCTGGAGAAAGAGTCAGAAGTAGAAAGATGGTGTGCAGAATGGGGAGGGTAGTTATCTACAGAGGCAGCTGGTCCAGGTTTCTACCCCAGCCTGCTGAGACAGAAGGAATGCTGGACTGGAAATTCATAGCTCAGTCAGTAAAGAATCTGCCTGCAATGCAGGAGACCCAGGTTCGATTCTTGGGTTGGGAAGATCTGGAGAAGGAAATGGCAACCCACTTCAGTATTCTTGCCTGGAGAATCCCATAGACAGAGGATCCTGGCAGGCTACAGTCCTTGGGATCATAGGAGTCGGACACAACTTAGCGACTAAACCACCAGAACACCCAATGAGAGAGCACTTTGGTTTTTGCTGTAGCTCTGCCTGTACCACTCATCCCTTTGGGCACTTCATGTCCTTGAGGCTCAGTTTCCCTTTTGATAAAATTAATTTTTGCACCAGGTAATCTTTGATTGTCTGAATTTTTAGAGAAAGAAAATAGTGGGAGAACAAATAAGGGCGGTAAATTAAAGGTGATGACTTTGCTTAGTGATTTCCCTCAGATTTATCAGTCTTGCTTCTTGGAGGCCTGGGAACCAGGTACCCACAAGTAAGCAGGAACTGCAACCTGGCTGTTGAGAGCTGGGTAAGGTATGGGAAGGAGGAGTAGGTGGAGGCTGGGAGGCTGGCTTCCTGGGAGCCAAGCATGCTTTGGAAGGGATGGTTCTAGTGAAGTGTCTCTGGGATTCTTGACTTAGGGAAATGATCTTCAAAGCTCCTTGACTGTGTTACATTATCAAACAGCATTCCCTCCTACTTATAGTAGAGAATAACATGGGAGATAGAAAGATATATATTCCTTAAATTAAGACTGTCATTAAAAAATTAAATAAATAAATAAAGAATTGCTTAGGTGGTGGGGTTACCATGGAGATAATCACTGTTGTCTTTTTATTTCTACTCTAGAGCCTTTTAAAATAAAAATAGCAATAGTCTGAGTAGAAGAGGAGGCCCTGTGCCATCATTAATGATTTCTGTATATTACACGTTAAAGACAATGGCTACTCAGTGGGTGTCATTTTGTCTCATGGTGTTCGCATCACCAGTAAGCCTCCTTTTCTCTTGATTTTGATTTATTATAGAAAGAATAATGAGTAGCTGCCAAGAATCTTTTTGGGTTTTGAATTTGTGGGCCAGCATACAAGAGGCAATGTCAGATACTTAATAGGAAGACATGGTTTTGAGGGAAGGGAATGCTTGCAGCAGAGTCATCTGGAGGGCCTTGGAGAACCAATACAGTTGGGATCCAGATTTAGCTGAGATCCAGATTTAGATCCAGTTGTTCAAAATCTAGATCATCTAATTTTGAAGTATTAATAGCGTCATGTACCAGAGGCTCAGCTCTGTGGTTAAAGCTGTTGTGTTTAAAGGATCACAACTTACTATATGTGAAATCACCATGGTTTTTTTTTAAATAAGAAAGATCAATCCTAGTATCAGCCTGATAGTATCATTGCTCATCTCCAGAGCAAACCTGTTAAGCATTCACTATGGCTGTGTTTCTGAGGGCCATCCTGAACGATGAACTGTTGGGTGGGAATTCTGTGGAGGTAGGTAACAGACTTCCCCTGAAATCGCTGGTGGAAGAATTTCCCCCCTTATGTGACATGATAAATTGAAGGAGATATTAATAGAGAGAAGCTCTAAATGAATCATTGTTAATGGGCTGGTGAGGGCTGAGAAGTGAGAGGCAGAATCCTTTTCCAACATCTGGATTCCATTTTTTCACCACTGGTCATTTTAACTCTTTCAGGGCTGTTGATAAAGATATGCTGTAAACAGCTCCTGTGAGTGACTAATTATCTTTCTTCTGCTATTCTTTTTTTGAAATTTTTATTTTTTGCTATTCATTTTTGATGTTGCAAGAGCCTAGATCTAGCCCAGACCAGACTATTTTTATCTGATGGAATCAGATCACAAAACTGTTTGTATGTCTTTTTCTTTTTTGCATTGGGATATAGTTGCTTTCTAATATTGTTTAGTTTCTGTTGTACAATGAAGTGAATCAGCTATGCGTATAAAAGTATCCCCTCTTTCATGGACCTCCTTCCCATCCCTCCCCGACCCCCTCTACCTCGGGTCACCACAGAGCACTGAGCTGAGCTCCCCGTGTTATCTGATAGTTTCCCTCTAGCTATCTGTTTTACACATGGTAGTGTATATATTTCAATCCCATTCTCCTGATTCATCCCATCCCCTCCTCCCATCCTGTGTCCACATCTGTTCTCTACATCTGCATCTCTATTCCTGCCCTGCAAATAGTTTCATCTGTACCATCTTTCTAGATTCCACATACATGCCTTGATATACGATATTTTAACCAACTCATTCTATGTAGTCAAAAGAATGTGGATCAGCTGTGACTTTAGCCACCTGAGGGATTTAATTGACAAGTATTCTATCCCTGGTGACTCCCCAGAAGTACATCTTCATTATTTGGGTAAATGAGATTTACTCTTACACATCTTTTCCCGGCCTGAAAGCATTGAGATGATATTTGGAAGATGTGATGAAACCAAGCCATACAAAAAGGAAGATATATCACATCACGTCATCTTAAAACAACCGCAGTCCATCAGTGTTTCCCCAGTGTCTACATGAACATCCACAACCCAACTCATCAGATGAGCATGTCAGTTTCTCCTTTGAGTAATAATTACTACTAACCTCATGGAAACCGAGTCTCTTCCTTAGGTAGGTTTTTCACTAGCATTTTACTGAAACACTGATTTAAAGTGGGTCAGAAAACTTTCCATTTCTTTTCAAACCAAAGCATTTAGAATTCTATCCCAATACGTTAGCAGGCACATGTAAATTTTCTTTTTATGGGTGGGCTTCCCTTTGGTAATGCTGACTTCATCTGATACCTTGAGAATTAAGGTCAGCAAATGACTGAAGTTTCAAGTCTGAACGGATGTCACTGAAAAGTAAGGTCTAAAATTAAACAAGCAAACCAAACCGCACACCGACGCTGGGCCATCAACTTATCAGTTTTATTTTCTTTGCAGCAATTTTGAAGTTAATATGATTTAGAGACAACCGCAGAATGTATTTAAATGCAAGATTCTACGTGCAGACCCGGAACAAATTGCGAATTGGTTTTTCTTTTTAGACAACATAGAGGATCCTCTGGTAAGGTGGTTTCTCCGAAGACTGGAAATACAGTTAAATCAATATATAGTGATGCTATGTTCGTTTATNAAGATTCTACGTGCAGACCCGGAACAAATTGCGAATTGGTTTTTCTTTTTAGACAACATAGAGGATCCTCTGGTAAGGTGGTTTCTCCGAAGACTGGAAATACAGTTAAATCAATATATAGTGATGCTATGTTCGTTTATTCCAAAATCCTTAGAAGGACTTGAGATGACTTATAACAAAAATTCAGATAATAAAGTAGATTAAAAAAATATGAATCAGGCCTGGCAAAAAGAGAGTCAAAAGTCAAGATCAGGGGAAAGAAAACCCAAAGGCTTAGTCTATTGAGTTTACATTTGTCTCTGAGCTTTCTGGCAGCCAAAATGACAGGTAGATACATTCAGTTACATAGTTCTCATTGTCAGCAAGGAAGAAGCTAGTTAATTCCTTAGAACAGATGGAATTTTTCTTATCATTACCTTTCGAAATAAAATTTTCATTCGGGGCTTATACAGGGCTCCTGTTTGACATGTTCTGGCATGTTCTGGCAACAGACATTCTCATAATGAGATATCAGCCTCATTTTGGTGGCTGTGTGCCTTNCAGGCTCCTCTGTCCAGGGGATTCTCCAGGCAAGAATACTGGAGTGGGTTGCCATTTCCTTCTCCAGGGATCTTCCCAACCAAGGAATTGAACTCAAGTCTCCTGCATTGCAGGCAGATGATTTACCAACTGAGCTATGAGGGAAGCCTGCTACTGCTGCTGCTGCTAAGTCACTTCAGTCCGACTCTGTGCAACCCCACAGACAGCAGCCCACAAGGCTCCCCCGTCCCTGGGATTCTCCAGGCAAGAACACTGGAGTGGGTTGCCATCTCCTTCTCCAATGCATGAAAGCGAAAAGTGAAAGTGAAGTCACTCAGTTGTGTCCGACTCCCAGCGACCCCATGGACTGAGGCCCACTAGGCTCCTCCATCAATGGGACTTCCAGGCAAGAGTGCTGGAGTGGCGTGCCATCTACTCACGAACATAACAGCTATGGAAAGTCACTAATTAAAAACTAGGTAAAGAGCTGCAGCTGAGGGAAGCCTAGGGGTGTCTATACATCTGTTTCACTAAGGGTGGAGATAAGAGGATTAGTGCTCACTTTCCCAATCAGATTACAGCAGCAGTAACTTTTCCTTTATTTTTCTTTTTTTTCCTACTTAAAAATGTGGGGGTTGGGAGAAGCAGAATTTAAGCATGAGAACCATATAGATGACGGCTATGAATCAGACTGGTTTTTCTCTTTGATCTGAAAAAACTAGGCCATAACAGTCATAATGCATTTTGGCTACCATGAAAAACTTTGCAGAAGTCAGGCTTTTAAACATTAAACCTGTATTGAGTTAAACCTCATGAACTTGATGCCAAGTATAAGAGGATAATACATGAAGAGCAGTTAATTAAAAAAATTTTCCAATGTATGTATCATTTAAACATGTTTGCTTAGAATTCAATTGCAAGTATGTACCATAATCTGTTAAATCTCCTATTAGTGTATTTAAAATTCGTTATCCATTATCAATCAGTACAATGATAAATATCTTATTCTTTGGATGTTTGCTCAAATACATATTATTACTATAGAATATAGAACTCTTATAGGGTTTTTGTATTGTTATCTACATTTTACCAAGACATTTTGAAGACTATATAGTTTCTTAGTTTGTAACAGAAACTCAGTGGAGCTAGTTTTAAGAAAAAATGTGGAAATAATTATAAGGATATAAAATGGTTCAGGAAAATGAAGGCTAGGAATTCCAGAAAGAAAAAAACAAGAACAAGAGTTAAAAAGCCAATGGGAATCAAGCAGTTGCTTTCTCAGTCTCTCAAACATCTTCTTCCTCAAACTGTGTCATTGCTTTCTCTGTGGATTCCTATTCTCTGTACTCTTGGCTCTGCCAGAGCATATTCAAGGTCCACTGATAGGCATTTCTAAGTTTTAAGCCATAGAATCGGGAGAATCTGATTGGCTTAACTAGATTCTCCTGTCTAATCAGCTGGGGTTGAATGGCTCATGTTGTACAAACAGGGCTGCTGGGGAATCCAAGTTTGTGGTTAAGTTAGCCCTAATCTCAAAGAAAAGGAGTCTGGTCTGGGAAGACATTCTGAGTGTACTCTAGTAAATTTCCTCCTTTGACAGAGGACAAGCATCTATCTGTAGGTGGCAAAGTAATTTCTTTCCTCCATACCATCAGATCTTGGTAAGGATGCCTCCAGCTCTCTGAGCTTTGTTATTCCTCCTCAGCTTGAGTGATATGAGTGTTTTTATTTTGCTGATGGCATATTTTAAATATACATGTTATATAATATACTTGTATTATACAATTTATATAGGTAATGTGCATATATCTCTATATTTATGAATAAAATTTTAGAGATCTGTATTCACTAGACTTAAATGTATTAAGTTGCCATTCTTAGCACTGTATAAAATGCATACAGAAAATGTTTAATACATGCTTGTTACTATCATTTCAAGATAGTCTTCCTATCTGAAAAGGCTGGATACAGAACAATTATCTGCCCACATTTAAAAACAGTTGCATGTTTTATGTAAGTCTATGTGGATCCTGCTGAACCGATGTGGTTTGTAAGCTTTTCTTTGATAAGATCTGCTGAGTAAAGCATGTACAGACCAAATGTGGTGAGCCTGACACCTGAAAGTGAGAAATGGGGACCTAGGGTCCTATGTGGGCTAAACACAGCATCTGCTAGACATGATGAGCGAACAGCCAGCAAGGAAGTGGTTGACAGACCATTTGACTGAGGTGAGAAACTCATCTGCATTTATACTTGTTGCCAGAAGACATACTTCAGCAAGGTGTCTGGTGTAAACATATGAAACTCTAAAGTTGCTTTCGTTTGGGAAATTGGATTTCAGCAGAAATACATTGCCCACTGGTTGTCCTAATTCAGTTCATCAAACATCCCCATCCATCCATCCATTCACCCACCTTGTAAACATTTATTGAACACTTACTGTATAAAAAAATAGCAAAACTATAATTTTAGAAGGAGTATTGGGTGAGTCATACTTAAAAGTTTACAGACGAATAGGAAAGCTTTGAGTTAGACACATCCGGATTCACTCTTCTGTCTCCTCACTTTGAGACTTTAGTCAAGTTACTTAATACTCTCTAAACCTCAAGTTCCTCACCTTTAAAGTGATAATAATAAAAATAAAAAATAATACTTGTACTTATGTCATAAAGTTATTGAAAGGTTTGGAGGAGATACTGTAGGTAATGCTTTTTGCACAGAGCCATAAATATTATGTGCTATTATTTCTAACCATCAGAATGATATTCATCACCAACCACAAATGAGTTCTCACAAGAGGTCAAATGTGCATTGTGGAATCTATGGAAAGAAGGTAAATTCTGCCTGTTACAAGCTGTCACTGTAAGGAAACTGATGTACAGGAAAGGAAAGAAAAGTGAAGTTGCTCAGTCGTGTCCGACTCTTTGCGACCCCCATGGACTGTAGCCTAGCAGGCTCCTCCGTCCATGGGATTTTTCCAGGCAAGCGTGCTGGAGTGGATTGCCAGACATCTAAAGAAAGAAAAAGCCAGTTTATCAGAATGCTTTGCCTACTTGTTGCCAAGTATAACTTGTTTCTTGTTTCTGCACTATTGTATCCAGGTGGGCTAATTTTTTCACTTTTCATCTGTAGGTTTGAACAGCCTGCACGAATGGCTTTAGACTCATAGACCTACGGAATGAAAAATGACAAAAAAAAAAAAATTCAGAGAGCACATTCAATCAATAGGTGTTCTTAAAAACTTGCCGAAACATCTATGCTTTATCTAAACACATTCAGAGAAAGAGATATTATAACTGCTTTGGAAATGTATCCTAATTTCTAGTTGAACTCTCTCTGTTTATAAATTCAATCAATGTGTTTTGTGATATTCTTAAGTGATATCTTCTAAATCAATGAGGTCCCAAACCTTTTCACTGTCTTTGACTTTATATATATATTTTAAAATTTTATTTATTTGCTTTGGGCTTTGTTGGATCTTCACTGCTGTTTGAGGGGTACTTTCTTGTTGCAGCACACAGGCTCTAGGCTTGTGGGGCACGGGCTTAGCTGCTCTGCTGCATGTCAGACCTTCCTTGACCAAGAATCAAACCCATGTTCCCTGCATCAACCAGCAGATTCTCAACTACTGGACCACCAAGGAAGTTCTCATTGTCTTTAAAAAGTTGAAGTTTAGTTGCTGTGCAATATTATCTAAGTTACAGGTATACAATATAGTGATTCACAAGTTTTACAGGTTATACTCCACTTATAGCTTATTATAAAATATTGACTATCTTCCTCAGGTTGTACAATATACTTGTAGCTTTTTTCCTTCCCCTGCTGCCTCCCTTCTGAGCCCTGTCTCCAGCTGTCACTGAGTCCTAGTGATTTTCTGTATTCTTCTACCACGTGATAAGAGAAGTTCTTCCCACCATTGTTCAGGTCCCCCTTCCCTTGGGGTTTTCCAGTTGCCATTGTTTCCTACTGGAACTTCACTGTCTCCAGACCCTCCTCCTTGTAGCCCATCCCTCGCACTAAAACTGCATCCATCTTCCTTAGCCATCACTATCCACAAAGGGTTTCCTGCGGAAAGTTATTACAGGATAGATAACACTTGGGCTTCTCCGGTTATCCATCAGGGTCCTCCATGTGTGGGACTGCCCTTCTTGTCCAGCCTTGACCTTCATCATTCTCAGCTCTGCTTATGTCTAGACAATTTTCTGTCTTGCTAACACAGTGCTCCAACCTTTTAGCAGGTCTTTGCTCTTGCAGATAATTTTCCCTCTTTTTTTGACTGTTGTATGGCTAAATGGTTCAAAAATGGTAAAATTATTAATATAAAGGTTTAAACTTTTGCTAGCAATTTGTTGTAGGAGAGTAGAGTTCAGATGATCAGTGGATGACATAAAACTTGTGGATAATCTTCTCTGCTTTCACATGAGCTGGGAACTGTATGGTTTCCTCAGACCGCTGCTGCTGCTGCTGCTAAGTCGCTTCAGTCGTGTCCGACTCTGTGCAACCCACAGACGGCAGTCCACCAGGCTCCCCCGTCCCTGGGATTCTCCAGGCAAGAACACTGGAGTGGGTTGCCATTTCCTTCTCCAATGCATGAAAGTGAAAAGTGAAAGTGAAGTTGCTCAGTCGTGTCTGACTCCTAGCGACCCCCTGGACTGCAGCCCACCAGGCTCTTCCATCCATGGTATTTTCAAGGCAAGAGTACTGGAGTGGGTTGCCATTGCCTTCTCCATTCCTCAGACTAGAACCTGGGAAATATGGGAGGTTCTGAGATGGATTCTTGATTTAAGGCTCATGGGTTTCTAAGAAGTCTATGGATAAGATTCAAGGAACATGCAAACTTACTAAAATTATAAGTAAAGATGCATGCATATGAGCATTGTATTTTGGGGAAAATATCCACCACTTTCGTTAAGAGAAACAGGACATTTGACAAGGAGAAGCTTCAATTAGGGGGTTGAGTGAATGGAATAAGATAGTATGATAAGATAGTCCCTGCCTCTTCTGGTTGGAAGAGGGGGGCCATACGGGACATACTTAAAAGATTAAGAACAGGATTCTGGGAACTTCCCTGATGGTCTAGTGGTTAAGATTCTGTGCTTCTATCGTGGGGGGCATAGATTCCATCCTTGGTCAGGGAAGTAAGATCCTGGCTCCTCATACCCAAAAACCCAAACACAACAACCCCCGTGTTCTGCTCCTTAAAAAAAAAGCAAAGACCAAACTGGATTCTGGAAACCTGAGATTTTTTTTTTTTTCTTTTTTTGACAGGACCACCTTGAATGATTTCAGGTAAACTGTCCTTGTAGATGAAAAGAAGAACAGGATCTGTATGTGTTTAGAACATATTGTTGACTCAAGAAACTTGTGATTAGGGTTTAGTTATCTGAGTTTCATCTCTATTATTTTGTAGGTTCAACTTTTTTTTTTTTTCACTTTCAGATTTTATCACAAGTTTTTCCTTTTAATTTTTCATACAGATGTTTTAAAGATGTGAAGCTGATCTGTTCTGAAGAGGAGGAAACATAGGAAATTGATGGAGTTTGTGGGGAGGGTGAAGGGTACTATCTTAACCGATAGCGTAGTTACTCCGGGGAATGTCCTTTCCACAGCTCTGACAGATGTCTGGCCGAAGTCCTTCACTTATAGCCCTCCCACTTCCAGAGATCCGTAGCCTAACTATGCCTTGGTTGTGTTCAAATCCAAGAGAATATAACTCCCTACTGACCTTCTGACAAACCTCTAACTCTCTCTTCCTAGATTCTTGGTTCTTAACCAGGAATGAGATGGTGGACCTTTTACAAAATAACCCCCCACCATACTGAGCACACGTATGGACCATTTGGTCAAAAAAAAAAGGCTTTTTCCCTTGTCATGTGTGGTTTATCTTCCTAGTAATACTCTTGGGTCTTTTAGGGATGCTGGAATCAGATCCATGGGTTCAAATCCTGGCTGTTCTACAGCCTATGTTATTTTATGTGAAGTACACAAGGCTTCCCTGGTAGCTCAGCTGGTAAAGAATTCCCCTGCAATGCGGGAGACCTGGGTTTGATCTCGGTTGGGAAGATACCCTGGAGAAGGGAACGGCTACCCACTCATAGTATTCTTGCCTGGAGAATACCATGGACCCAAGGACTGTATAGTTCATGGGGTTGCAAAGAATCGGACACTACTGAGCGACTGTTACTTCACACAAGCTTGCTAAACCATGGTTCTTCACTTAAAATAGATTAACTGGTATTGGATGGTAATGTGACAAACTCATTACAAGCATTGGAAAATAATAGAGATAGATAAGAATTGAGATTGATAATATTTAAGGGTAGAACGAATATACGTAGTTAAGGCTAAAGTATCTGAAACAATGCATCCTACATTTTCCATATAGTAAATATTACTAAAAAGTAAGGCTTTTTTTTTTAATGAAGGAGATGCTTCAGAAATAAATGAATCCAAATTTAATAGAGAGGAATTTGTTGGTAAATTAGATCCCATGATAGAACTATAAGGTATAAGAAGAGAATGTCTAACAGGTTTCAGGCAATCAAGTTTAAATAAGGGTAGGGAAAGGTTTTTAAATTAAGAGCTATTGTACGTGAAGAAGGATGCATAGTTTATATTCCCTCACAAGAAGATCAATGTTTGCTGGGTTAGCAAAATAGGTTGAAGCTATAATTTAAAATGCCGGATTGCAATATGTTAATCTTTGAATGTTAGCGAAATAGATGCATTTGGTGAAGATTATTTTATGACCTATTTTCTAAGAAAATAAAGTTTCAAGTTTGCTAACAGAAACTACGCAAATGAAAGTGATCATAACTCAATAATGACATAATGAGAGAGGTAAAAGAGTTGTAATTTTCCAACAAAAAGATTTTCCGATTGAAGTTAAAAATCTGAAAATTCAATCTCTTTAAGATGTAAAAAAGATACACATCTTTGAAAAGTTAGCAGACAGTTTAGCTTTCAAGATTTGTGAATATAAGAGAAACAGCAAGTAATGGGAAAGATATCTTGAATAATAAGAACTTTATGAGTCTGAATTTGTCTCCAGGTGGCAATTTAAAAAACAGCCTGGAAAATGCATCAGAGATAAATATTTGGATATATAAGAAGAAATGAAATTCTAACTGGAATTAAATCTTCACTGTTAGAACAATAAAGATTTTACTATTATTTATGTTTAAAAAAATTAAAACATTTATTTAATACTAATGAAGGACAGGGAAGCCTGGCATACTGCACTCCATGGGGTTGCCAAGAGTTGGAAAAGACTTAACGACTGAATAGCAACAACAGAAATGAATCCAAATGGAAAAGAAAAAAGGTTGGAAAATACACTTTTTTTTTTTTCAAAATGTTACGAATGTTTTATGAAAATGGAAATCATTATGAGCTTTGCTCTTCAGATATCCTTAGTGTGGAATTTTGCCAAGGGCCGGCATCTTGGCACAACTGGGAGGAAATATCCTTTTTCTTGTATCAGAGGCCTGGGACTTCCTTAGGTGCCCTTCAAGCATCTGAGCTAAGGACTGCCAGGCCCCAGAGGCACGGTTTATCTGTAGCATTCCTGGTTATCAGAATATGGGCCTCCTTGTTTATCAAATGTTGTCAGATCCCCAGCATCTCGAATATTCTGAGATGCTGGGGATCTTCTTGAAAAGCCTCACCTATCTTTGTTACTCTTATCTAGACAGCAGATGAGAGAGAATTTTGCTGCGGACAAGTTTGATTTGGTTCACAGACCTCAGGTCTAATGCTGTTAAGAAGGAGCCTGAAATGGGGTGGGGATGGAGGAAAACAGACACAGCTATATTTCCGTTGAGGGAGATGTACTCCACATTTGAATGAGGCTGAAGGATTAGGTTTGAGATCAACTGATTATGCTGGGGAATAAAACTTTCTTGTTGGCCACAGGATAAGGAGAAAGAATATTTAAAGCTACAGATACCAAAGCGTAGGTTGTACTTGCATTTAAGGAGGCTGAATGCACAACTCCTTCAAAACAGGGTCCAATGGTCACATTTCTCTCACCAGCCACTCACTGTAGATCTTGAAATGCCATTGTTAGGGGTAAATTTCTCTGCCTATTCTCTGGAACTCTCTTTTTAGTAAAATAAGTGACATTAAGTCAAGCACATAGTAGAGTGGGTTACTTACTCTCTCCTGCATTGACTAGGAAAAAAATGCACAATGTGAGAGATGTGAGCTAAGTTTTGTTTGGGCCAAAATGATAGTTATAGCCTGGGAGTTAGCTTCTCAGAGTTCTGAGGAACTGTTCTGACGTGATAAGTGGGGAGAAGGTCAGTACCAAAGAGATCTGATGAAAAGAATACGTACAACGAGGCACACATTTTGGCAGAAGGTTTCTGCTAGTCACAAGGAGAAGATGTCTCCGTGAATGATTTTAGAGGTTTCCTAGATATGAGAAGATGTGAAAAGTTGGGCTCATAAAATCTCCTGAAAATAACTTACCATTTGAGGGTCTGTTCCATCAGTTTTTCCCAGAGCACAAAGTGCTTCTTTTCTGATCTCCTCCCTGAACTCTTTTTAGGGTGTGTTAAAGGTTAGCAACTTCAGTGGCTAGTGACTTCATACTTATGGAACCAGATAGCAACCAGATTAGTTGGTGCCTGATACTCCAAGGGCACCTAGGAAGGGAAGAGAGGAAGCCAGGGATAAAGAGGGACAGGGAAATTGTGTGAAGAGGTGTTGACAGGGCAAGATGATTAATTTTCCTGCTTCATCCTGTGCTCAGAGACCTGCCCTATATCTCCCAGTCCCTGGGCTTGTAGCCTTGTCTAGGGCTTCCATCACATGTAACTCTTCTTTCAGATTCAGTTCCAATTGCAATGCTGGGAATCCACAGTCACACGCTCAGGACTATTGATTTTGGCTTGGGGGAGCTTTCAAGCAAATAACACTTCTTTGCACCTTTTGAAAAGGTGGAACGTGTGCAGAAATGTTCAAATGATAAAAAAAATTCACCTCTCACCCCTCATCTCATAAAAGCATGACAATAAACACTATTAGTGTTATGGTGCCTTTGTCTATTGCCACATGTGACTGAAATTAACCTGGATATACAATTTATCTGACATTTAAAAAAATTTAAATGGTATGATACATATTTCTTTATATGATCAAAAACCTTTGTAAATATATAAATAATGGGTATCTAAATTTTCTTCCTGTGGATTTTTCATCACTTGTTTAAAATTTCCATGTTCTTGATTACTTAGACTATTTCTCATATTCTACTATAATACTGTGATGAACAACTCTGTGGAGTATAAATCTGTCTCCACATTGGATTATTTCTTTAGGACCCTAAAAGTGAAATATATAGAATATGAGCAATTTTGAGACCCATGTTATATACTGTCGAATTACTTTCTGAAAACCAGGGTTCCAATTTATACTTCTAGCAGATGAGAGTGCAGTTTCTACTATACATATGAAAAAATTAATAAACTGAAAGCCAGTGAAAAAGAGTAGGGAGACCAGAAGGGGGCGCTCTCACACTCTGTGAGGTTAGTGGAGCCCAACAGGAAGAAGGAAGACTCCTTTCCTGGCAAGGAAAAGCCATGGACTCTTGATTTACTACAGCCCTCCTAATGTTTTCCTCTCTACATATAAAAGCCATCTCGTTCCCCAGTCTTGAGGGGACTTACCCGTAGCTCATCATGGTTGCAGACTTTGAACTGCAATTTTATATTGATCCAGTATAAATTCATCTTTGCTGGAGAAATATCTGGCAGTCTGTTTCAGGTCAACAATGTTATTTAATTCATTGAATGAAATGAATAATAATTATTTATTGAATCCTTACTGGCATTGCTATCATAAACAATCCAAACTAGAAAAAAACACTGATAACAATACATATCATGCCAATTCATACACAAAGGAATGCATTTAACTGTTATGATCTACATTTCCTTAAAAGACTGACATACACAGAAAATTTTTGTGGAAGGAATTATTTCTATGCTGACACCTGGGGCTGTCCACAGGTGGACTAGAATTTTTTATTTGTACATGGGAGATTGGCTCAAGACCTGAAGAGAATCTTCTTCTACTAATTCTGAATGAAGAAAGTCTTTAAAATGAGCTCAACCTCAAATGGATACCTCAGAGAGAGCTCCCAAGGTAACCGGCATCTTCAGTGATGAGAGCAAACCTTTGGGAAATAGTGCTTACTATTTGCAAAGAATGTTCCAACTGACCCACTAAAGTTGTGTATTGACCCACCAACTCCTTCCAGCCACTCTCAGAAGTGTTGCAGGAAGGGGGACCCATTCCAGGGCCTGAAACTGGGCTCTTGTCTAACCCTCGGAAATGAATTGTCTGAGGAGACACATGAGCTGACAAAGCAAGAGATTTTATTGGGAAAGGGCACCTGGGTGGAGAGCAGTAGGGTAAAGGAACCCAGAAGAACTGCTCTGCCTCATGGCTCGCAGTCTCGGGTTTTATGGTGATGGGATTAGTTTCCGGGTAGTCTTTGGCCAATTGTTCTAATTCAATCTTTCCTGGTGGCGCATGCATTGCTCAGCTAAGATGGATGCTAGTGAGAGGGATTCTGGGAAGTGGATGGACACAGGGTGTCTCCTTTCAACCTTTCCCGAACTCTTCCGGTGGGTGGTGGCTTATTAGTTCCGTATTTCTTATCAGGATCTCCTGTCATAAAACAACTCATGCAAATGGTTACTATGGTGCCTGGCCAGGGTGGGCTGTTTCAATCAGTGTGCTTCCCCTAACAGAAGTAGATACTATTACCATCCTTATTTTGTGGGTGAGAAAAATAAAGACTAGAGGGTTAAAGAATGTGCCCAGAATCACACCATTAGTAGGCTGAACAGTTGGGCACTGAACACAGCAGTCTGCACATAGAGTCTGATATCTTCACCACCACGTTGCCTTGTATGTCAGAAATATTACTGAGACAAGGTGGCTGATCCTATTCTAAGCCTTCTTCACATTCAGTGTTTATTCTTCTTATTTTGTACTAAATGAAATAATTATCTGCGACATGCTTTCTTCTGCTAGAATTTAAGCTCCCTGGGGCATTTTTCAGCCTCACTGATACCCTATCTCTAGGAAATATCATGTACATGTGTCTGTAGACAGTATATACACAGTAAGTATTTGTTAGCTGAGTGAATGAATCGCCTTAAAATTATTGTCTTTTTTCCCAGTGGGTGTTTGGCAAGGGGCCAGGTCAATATCCGTGTGGTTAGATAATGGGAGGTGAGGTGTGAGGAGGTGAGCACTAAGTGAATGGGCTACAGGCAGTGAGTGAGTGGGAGTTCAGACATTGTCTTCCCAGTGGGTGAAGGTCCTGGCTGGTCCTTCCACATTTGTCCTCACTCTCCTCCTTCATTGCCAAGGGCATATCCTTGATGTTATCTGGCTGAATCTGTGAGCATATATTGGCTTTCCTGGCCTGGAGAAGAATGGATGCAGATAAGTTGGTCTAGTCATGAGTCTTTAAGTCAACAGACCTTAGGAAGCATCTAAACCTAGGAAAGCAGGTGTAAGGAGATTCAGGACTTCGATCAAGGATGAGGCTAGTTTACAAGCTTCCTGCTGCCTCACTCACCAGTCAGTACTCTTTTCAGGGCAATGCATGGTAATTTTAAGATGTGCTAAGAAATTTAAGCCAATTTTTCTAAATTGTCAGAAGCACAGAGGAGTATGTGTGAGGGACCAATTTCTCATCTCAGACTCTTCCCTGATATGATAAGAGGAGAATTCTAAATGAAACCTCCAGGGTCCCTTTAGACCAGTATGGTGCAGTCATTTGAACCACATGTGGAATTGTAAAAAGTTCTTAAAAAGAAAGTGAAATGAATTTTGGTAACATATCTTATTTAACCCAATATATCTAAAACATCATTTGAACATGTCACAGTATAAACAAATCATTAATAAGATATTAGAAAAGACAATAGGTGCCAACACACTATAATACAATGCTGTACGTGATACAACAATTTAAGAAGTGAAGTGAAGTCGCTCATTCGTGCCCGACTCTTTGCGACCCCATGGACTGTAGCCTACCAGGTTCCACCATCCATGGGGTTTTCCAGGCGAGGATACTGGAGTGGGTTGCCGTTACCGGTTGAAAGGAAATATAATTCAACCAAAACAACAAATTTGTATTTGACAGAAATATTTTACACTGCTTCAATGGGTTGGGTTTTTTTGCTTTTTAATTTGCTTACTTTTTAATTGAAGGATAATTGCTTTACAGAATTTTGTTGGTTTCTGCCAAATATCAACATGAATCAGCCATAGGTATATATACATGTCCCCTCCCTCTTAAACCTCCCTCCCACCTACACTGCTTCAATTTTAAATTTAGATTAATTAAATACAATTTCAAATCCAGCTCCTTAGTTCTGCTAGCCACATTTCAAGGGAAAAGTGGGAAGCCTTCCCTTAATTCTCAGACTGGTTTAGAGCCTCCTATTGGCTCCTATAGCCCCCTTCTCTCTGCCTTTTATAATTCTGTCACTCTGTATGTGTTTATTTGCTTATCTAAATCTTATCTGTGAAGGTATATTTCTATTTTGTTCCCCACTGTATCTTCTAAGCCTGGCTTATAATATTCGGTATAATGATAAAAAAAATATTAGTAGTAGTTAGC
Source organism: Neotragus pygmaeus (assembly GCA_006410875.1). Taxonomy (NCBI): domain Eukaryota; kingdom Metazoa; phylum Chordata; class Mammalia; order Artiodactyla; family Bovidae; genus Neotragus; species Neotragus pygmaeus. The sequence goes on from SJYV01038956.1 coordinate 73,827, forward strand.
ATTTATTGAACATGCACTAATTAAAGTTCACCAGTTAAAGCAAACTCCAGGAGCTAGTGAAAGACAGGGAAACCTGGCATGCTGCAGTTCATGGGGTCACAAAGTTGCACACAACTTAGCAACTGAACAACCAAGTTCACATAACCCTCAACCGTACGTTTTTGAGGAAGGTACTATTATTTCCATTTTGTAAATCAGGAGACTAACTCTTAGGGAAGTGAAACAAATTTTACAAAGACAGCCAGATAGCAAATGTCAGAGCTAGGTTTGAACCCCACTTGATACTGAGCTCAAATTCTCAGTGGATCATCTGGCATGGGTACCCCACAAACAGTACTTTCTAGTAGAGCCTTGGCAGGTTAGACTGCTGCTGCTGCTGCTGCTGCTACTGCTGCTAAGTCGCTTCAGTAGTGTCCGACTCTGTGCAACCCCATCGACGGCAGCCCACCAGGCTCCTCCGTCCCTGGGATTCTCCAGAAAAGAACACTGGAGTGGGTTGCCATTTCCTTCTCCAATGCATGAAAGTGAAAAGTGAAAGTGAAGTCGCTCAGTCATGTCCGACTTCTAGTGACCCCATGGACTGCAGCCTACCAGGCTCCTCCATCCATGGTATTTTCAAGGCAAGAGTACTGGAGTGGGGTGCCATTGCCTTCTCCGACAGGTTAGACTAGAATCCCTCATTTCTGGTTCAAAGATTCAAGAAGTTACTTTTTATGTAGTTATACCAACTCTCTGAAGTAATCCTCTTTTAGTCTCCTGATGTTTGCAAATAGCCATTGGCAGCAAATTTTATGCTGGAAGGAGTGCACAGTATCTTGATTAATTGAACACTACCATTGACTCTTCAGTGCTTCAGCTAAAAATCGAACAGGGCTGAAATTTATGCTTTTTTTCCCCCCAAATTCTTTGGATCTTATTTATGAACAACGGCTCCTGTTGGCTTGGACATAGCTTATTCATTGCGAAAACCTGGTTCAATGTACATCCTATAATTTCTAAATATTTATTAGCATTATTCCCTGGAAATGCTGAGTAAGCACATGTGTATTATTAGAGTAAGTTCTTCTGTGTTTAAACCCTTGTTGTCAACAGTTTAGAGAAGTTCTTGAGAAAAAAGGAAATTGTCTTACTATTTACCAGGGTTTGACAAAAGTCTGGGCTTAACAAAGGCTTTTGAGAGACGCTCTTATTGATCTTTCAAATGCAGTAAGCATTAAACTAGTGGTAGACTATCCTTCCTACTATCAACTGCTGTCATCTGGTGGCAAATGTGAGGAATAGCAGAAAACTTCACTATCCATAGGAATTTTCTTTTTTGATGTTCAGCAAAGTGGATTGGGGCTTCCCTGATAGCTCAGTTGGCAAAGAACCCACCTGCAATGGAGGAGAGCCCGGTTCAATTCCTGGGTCGGGAAGATCCCCTGGAGAAGGGATACGCTAGCCACTCCAGGATCCCTTGTGATTCAGCTGGTAAAGAATCCACCTGCAATGCGGGAGACCAGGGTTCGATCCTTGGATTGGAAAGATCCCCTGGAGAAGGGAAAGGGCACCCACTCCAGTATTCTGGCCTGGAGAATTCCACGAACTGTATAGTCCATGGGGTCGCAAAGAGTTGGCCATGACTGAGCAAACTTCACTTTCACTTTCAAAGTGGATTGAATGTTTTCACTGTGTTTGCCCTTAGCATATAATCAACCTAAGTGCTTATGACAAAGCCAGGATTTATTATAGACTAAACCTCAGCTTATCTTTCTTTAGCCTATAGTAATAATAACTTATATTAACTGAAAGTATATCAAAGACCAGGGCCTGGTTTCAGTGTTTTATGTGAATCATCTTATTTAATATTCATGAGACTTCTGTGAGATGTCTGTCATTATTATCTTCATTTTAATACACGGAGGCAACTCCCGATTGAGTAATTCACCCCAATCACATCACAGAGATGTGGTAGAGCCAGAATCGTAATCCAAGAGATTCTGATTCCTGCCTCCACAATCTTTTCTTTTAATTAAAATTGTTTTATTGGAGTATAGTTGATTTACAATTTTGTGTTACTTTCTGCTGTACAGCACAGTGAATCAGTTATACATGTACATATATCTACTTTTTTTTTTTTTAGATTCTTTTCCCATATAGGTCATTACAGAGTATTAAGTAGCATTCTCTCTGCAAAAAGTCCAATTTAAAACACTTCCTCTAGTGGCGGTTTATAAGTGAAAAGTTGTACCCATGATCTTAACCACTGCTTGACTATGGAATTGGAAGCTAAGATAGCCAGAGGAAGAACAAACTGGAGGTGGAAACTTGAGTGTGAATTTTAGCTCCACTGCCATTTCCTTAGTAACGATTCCTTGTTCCAAAAAAAGAAATACCTGTAACATATAATATTGTACATCAACTATACTGCAAACACACAAACCAACCAAAAAAGACTCACATCAGCAGGATCTGAACTTGGTCCTGTTCATCTCCTCTGGGTCCCTTTTTGTTTCCCATGAAATCATGGGATTGGACAGCAGGTTTCAAGCTGTGGTTTGCGATATGCTAGTGTTCCCACGTGTGATGGAGTCAGAGAGAGAGAGAGATGAAAGGGAAGGGTTCTTGGCCAGTGGGGTTGGGACTCTCACGCCTACTTCTTCACATCTTTTACATGACAATCTTCTAATCAACTTTTGGGTTCTACAAATTACATAAAGGCTAAAAAAATTGTAGAAAGAAGAGGGTCAAACTCTCCTGGTGACTCCAGAAATACCTGATGGAAGGACCATCCCTAGACAGTTGCAGGTGGGAAGAAGCATCACCAAGACACCAATGATCTTCAAGAGAAGGGCAAAAGAATTCCATTCCTACGTGAACAATCCCATAGCGTTGTGAAAGACAGTTATTTCTGTAGAGTATTCAGAATATATATGCTTACAGCAATAACAGAGCTCTTTGTCCATCTGGGAGAACCTAAGAGGAAGCCTCTTTTATATTCAGAATAGGGTGCAGATTTAAAGGAAAATCCTTTGAGAACTTTTGAAGCTCCTTCTTTGGGGGAGCATGGTTTAATTCAACAGAAGCAGAAAAGAAACAAACCATGCACTATCAGTTTTAATGTTTCCAGCAATTTTTTGCCTACCAAAAATGCATCAATAATTATAAGCATCCTTATATCTCATTTTACTTGAGCTTGTATTGTCTCCATTAATCAAGACTTTGGTTGTTTATGGGGTATCCAGTCTCTGAAAGTTTTGGTTCTGGGTAATATATTTTACCTCAGATATTGAAATCTGTGCCCATTCTGACCATGGAACCTAGTGCATAGCAAGTATCCAGTAACTGAGGAATATTACTGTTGAGGAAATTATTGTCCTTTCATGAAGGAGCATGCTACATTGGAAACTACCCAAATTAATTCTTTGGCTCTGAGGTCTACTGAATATTCACTTGGTTATAAAGTTGGATTTTTAAAGTTTACTTGTTTCCCCCATTTTATAGATACAGAAACTGAGGCCAGGAAAATAACATTGTTCCACTGTGTTATGACAAGTCTGTCAAAGGGAGTCAGAACCTAGGTTTTCCTGATGGCTGGATGTTGGCTATCTAAAAATTCAGTTTCCTGAAAGCCGGTGCACCATCAGTCAATGCAGTGTGCTTGGTTGTTTTTTTCAAGTATTTTAAATATTCAGGTTTGTGTGACCTACTTTCACAGTGGCATTTTAAGGGATGTTAAACTGATTCTCTCCCTATCACCTGCTACCACGCTTGGATACTNTGCTGCAGCTGAAACTCCAATACTTTGGCCACCTGATGTGAAGAACTGACTCATTGGAAAAGACCCTGAGGCTAGGAAAGATTCAAGGTGGGAGGAGAAGGGGACGACAGAGGATGAGATGGTAGGATGGAATCACCGACTCGATAGACATGAGTTTGAGAAAGCTCCAGGAGTTGGTGATGCACAGGGAGGCCTGGCATGTTGCAGTCCATGGGGTCGCAGAGTCGGAGATGACTGAGTGACTGAACTGAACTGAAGCAATGTAACACACGTTGTTATAGATTCTTTCATATTTTCTCAACATGTACATAGACATATTTTTTCAAACAAAAATGAATCATGTCATTTTGCTTTTGTCACTTAAGAATAAACTCCTAAGTCAAGGGGTGTTCATTCGATGCTGTGTGAATTGGGATCCCTTTGTTTGCAGTGACAGAATTTCAGTGTTGTGTGTCTTCAGGAAAAAGGGATACAGGTTATAGGAACCAGGCCTTGGGATTAAGTAGATGCAGGACTTAAATGCTTCCAGGACTCTCTATCTCTTCTCTCTTTGGTTGCTTTTTATGTAATCAGTTCATTCTTCTCTCTTACTGAACATTGGCAGAAAATATTGGGACCTGTTGTAGAATTTCACACCTTGCCATTTGAACTCTCCAAAGAAGTGTATCCCTGATTTTTATGGACCTCAAATCCAAAGTCCCACAAAAGGGCACACTAGGACACTGTTTGGTCAGGAAAGGCTCTCATAGAAACCTGGTGAGTGAAGTGGAGGAGGAATTTTAAGAAGAATGGACAAGAAAGGGAGACAGCTATTAACAGAAAGGGAGGATTCAGAGCAGAGAAAGTAAATCTTCCATAGATTTGTGAGGGTAAACTATACTCTAGTGAGTATTGGGATTTCCTGGAGGCTGGAGGCTGGCCTCTTGACTTAGAGACGGTAAACAGTCTGCCTGTAATGCAGGAGACCTGGGTTCAATCCCTGGGTTGGAAGGATGCCCTGGAGAAGGGAACAGCTACTGATTCCAGTATTCTTGCCTGGAGAATTCCATGGACAGAGGAGCCTGGCAGGCCCCAGCCCATGGGGTCACAAAGAGTCAGACATGACTGAGTGACTTTCACTTTCAGTGAGTACACACCAATATTCACTCCACGCAGCAATGTAGTAGCTGCCCGTTGGCCAAAGTCTTAACATTACTGAGACTATCGTCAACAAGAGCGTCATCTTACGGGAGTTTTATGTTCTGAAATCCTGTGTGATAGATGGCCCTGGCACTTCTTCCCATCATCTCCTCCCGGGGAAGGGCACCTTCAGCAATTTCTGCTTGTTGTCTCCCTCTTAGAGACACTGCTTGCCGGATGTGGGGGTGGGGGCCAGTTTGAAGGTGACCCAGCGCTGCCAATTTTGCCCACTGTGACGCTGTCATGTGCTGTCTCTTCCTGGCACAGGTATGATGACTATACAGGAACACACACCAAAGGACACAGCAGCCAGAGCAAAACCACATGCCCTGGTGGGTGGCTTAACCTAGATTTTGCCCTGAAAAGCGACCATGGCAGGATGAGCAAGCCCAGCCCTCAGGCACGATGCCCGGCTCTGACTGAGCTGGAATCCTGACTAACGCACAGTCTGGTCTTGCGGGACTTTTGGACAAAAATGTCAAGATCATTCATAGTTACCAGAAAAAATGCTTTCTGAAGGGTTCTGCTTTTTTTTTTTTTTCCTTTTTTGGTGGCTGGTGGAGCAAGGATACTTTTATTCCTCTTCTGGTTTTATGAAAATCAGACAGAAATGTAAATTTTACTCATATTGTCAGTGGTTGAGTACAGTCATATTCTCAGGGGCTGAGCCAGGGTGGTATGCTGAGTTTGGATGGTCTAGCCTGTGGCTAGAGCCGTTCCCAGAAAGATGCAGCGGCCAGTGAAATGGAGCAGGACCTTGTCGGGCTCCAGGGCACAAAAGCCTTTCCGGGTCTCTCCCCTCGACCATTAGCTTTCAGTAATAGCTTTCATTCTGCCTCCATGACCTTTCCTGAGTTCCAGCAGAGCAGGTTGAAACAGTTGCCAATTAGGGAAGGGAGGGGCAGTGCAGCCTTGGAGTAAAGCTCCGGGTCCCCCTCGAGGGACATGTGTGTGTGTGTGTGTGTGGTGTGTGTGTGTGTGTGTGTGTGGTGTGTGTGTGTGTGTGTGTGGTGTGTGTGTGTGTGTGTGTGGGACGTGTGTGTGTGTGTGTGTGTGTGTGTGGGACGTGTGTGTGTGCGTGTGTGTGTGTGTGTGTGTGTGTGTGAGTGCTCAGCTGTGTCTGACTCTTTGTGACCCCAAGGACTGTAGCCCAACAGGCCCCTACGTCCATGGGATTTTCCAGGCGAGAAGACTGGAATGGATTACCATTTCCTCCTCCACGGGGTCTTCCTGACCCAGAGATCGAACACACGGTTCCTGTGGCTCCTGCACTGGCAGGCCTTTTTTTCCTGGCGCCACCTGTATATACATTGTTATGTATAGCCCTAGCTCTCGAGGGATATATATAACAGTATCTTTGGGCTGTTTTGCAGATACTGAAACCCTACTAGGTGGGAGAAGTTAAAAGCATGCGCCTATAGGCACAGAGACCCCAGACCTGTTGAAACCGGAAGGTTGATGATGCTGACCCCTATTTACCTTATCACCAACCAATCAGAAAAATGTCCACGAGCTGATCAAGCCCTCTTTGAAACATCTCTATAGAACTCCTCACTATCCACTCCAGGTGGCGACACACAGTTCTGAGGACATTAGGCTGCTGCGGCCCCCTTTACCGGCAAAGCAATAAAGCTATTCTTTTCTACTTCATGCAAAACTCTGAGATTTAATTTGGTACTGGGGTACAGAAGCCAGATACAGCTTCATCAAAGACAAGGGTGAGTGGATTTAGACGGTAACGTTTGCCTCCTGTTCTCTGAGTAGTGTTGGAAGCCCTATGACCTGCTAAGGGCAAAGAGATGCTTTTATCACCATCCAGTAGGTGGGAGGAGGTAAATGTCCTTAGAGCCAATCCATGTGTGGGTTGCCTTCTTCCTAACAAAGACCAAGATATTCTTTAGTCTTAGATACATACTGCCCTGTTTCATCAGGTATTTTAGCCATAAAATCCCAAATCTGCAAGTGTTCCTGTCTGTACCTGACATTGTCCATCTAACTTTTACCCAAATGCTCATCTAAGTGGAAAGTTCCCTCCTTGTAGGGTGAACCCGATCATGTTTGTTCTCAATAATTTAATCCTTTGTGACTCTGAGTGCTCTGTCACTGTGCTTAGGGATCCCGCTGTCTCTCTCGCGGGAGATAAACATCTAGCTCTTGGGGAAGGCAAGAACCTGGAGGCAGAGCCAGCTGGCCAGCATCCTATCCCTATTCTGGGATTGTACCAGCATGCTACATTTAAAGAGATACGCAGAAATAGTCAAACCAGAGATCACAGGATCCATACTTTGTGTTTAGAATGAAAAATCAAGATGATCACTTATTAGATAAATTTTTATTGAACATCAGGTTAGTTTCAGCAACACTTCAGATACATTGTCAAAGACACCCAGCACTAGTTTTATACCTTTACGTTTTCATTTCATGTTCATGAACACCTCATGAGGTAGACATATCGTTAATATCTCCATTCTGCATATGAGAGGATCTAGGCCTAGAGAGGTCAAACAGTTTGCCCAAAGTGGCACAGCTGGTGAGGGGCAAGGAAGCTGGGATCTGCCAGGCAGTCTCATTCTGGCGCCTGTGTCTAAACTCCATACCCTATGGCTTTCCTATACTCAGAAGGACAAATTGGTCACAGATGTGGTTGCAGGCTGGCATCTTGGCAGTGCTCTCAAACAAGTTTCCCAGGCAGGATATTTCTTTAAGGTAAGATGGTCAATCTCATGTATGAACCATTGATTTTTTTAAGTAAAACTTCTTACATACTAGTAACACATACCAGAATGAAGGCATGCTACATGATAGTAGAATAGTTAGAATGTAAATTTACCCTGTGATGAGGTTACACTGATTTTTTTTTTTGAGTTCTTTCTGTTTTTTTTTTTTTTTTTTTTTTTTTTTTTAAGATTTGGTCTTTCCCTTCCAGTTATGAGTGCCTGTGAACACAACATTGTCTTTGAGCTGTATTATGTACAACACTAGCTGCCATTGGTTGGGGGCTTGCATGTAGCTCTTGCTAACCATTACCTTTTAAAGTCCTCAAATCGACTTTAAGTATTATTGTCCCCATTTTACAGAAGAGGAAGCTAAGATTTATACAAGGTTAACTGAGGCTCAGGGAGGCTACACCAGTAGTAAACAAGAGGGGCAGGATTCAAACCTGGTCCCCCTGAACCCCCAGGCACATACATATAATCACCAAATAAGCTTCCCTGTGTGGAGACTTTGGGGCTCCTGGGCATCGTGAGACCACACTGGTGTCAGAGGACAGAATGTGAACACAGGCTTCTGTAATTCCATCAGCAAATATAAGCCTAGCTAAAGTACTGGGCATATCCCGAGGAACACTATTAAAGATAGATATTATTTTGGCCACACCATGCAGCTTTGGGGATCTTAGTTCCCCAAGCAGGGATCAAACCTGCGTCCTTGCACTGGAAGTATGAAGTCATAACCACTGGATTGCCAAGGAACCCTAAAGATAGAAATTTTGAAAGAGAAATTGGAAGGCAGGTCAGGATCCCTTCTTTAACAGCAGGTAAAAATGATTGTGGGTTTTCCCACTCCCTTACATGTATTCTCATTCCATTCCTCATAAAACCATATGTGGTAGGTATAATGGCTGTTATTATTCCCATTTTATAGATGGGAAACTGAGTCACATATATATTTCTTAGTGAGTAGCTCTCTTTGGGTGGACTTGTTAGTAGACAGTGTGCCAGGCTTATATATGGGCTGTGTAAAAGAATTATGTTTTGATTTGACAGAAAAGAACACAAAATTCTGTAAAGCAATTACTCTTCAATAAAAAATAATGTAAAAAAAAAAGAATTATGTTTTGGAACTAGTCATGCTGTGACTTGCAATTCCATTGCATTGTGCTATTTTCGTAGATCCAGTTTCTTTACTTAGACTCTTAGCCCCTTTGAGCCGGAGCCCCATCTTCTAAGGGTCATGTTTTCCCATGGGTGGTCCAGGGCTGAAGCACAGCCCATCCTAAAATCCTTACTGTGTGCCAAGAGCACGTGAGTGGGTCTAGTTGTGGGTGTAGGCACAGAGCTCTGCGTGTGGAAAGAAGAACTCTGGTTCTTTTGTGAAGCCAGGTCTCCTCTTTTCTCCCTTCCTGAGAGCATGAGTGTGATAACAAAATCAGTCATTTTCTTAAGAGAAACGGTAGTAGGTACTTTCAGCCACAGAAGGCGAATCTCTTCTGTTTCTCCAAGGACTGGGCTTTGCCAGCCCTGCTGTAGCTGGTTGAAGGGGACCAAACCTCTCAGGAAGACGGACTTGGTTCCGTTTGACCAGCCAGAGCAGGGGGCAGCTCCTGGGGGAGGTGACCGCAGCCTCTAGGGCGAGGATTCTTGGTGTGTCCCGAGCATCCCTGGTTCAAGCCTGCAACAACAGAAGGAGCTGGCATTAGCCTTGTCCAGAACGCTCTCTTTGGGTTTGTGAAAACCACAAGTAATTTGTATTTTGCATTGCACAACGTTATGTCTTTTATCCTTATTCTTTTTTTCAAATATGAAATTGTGAGGAACTAACATGATATAGAATTGTAGAATTTGGAAAATAAAAATCCCCCACATTTTTCACTCCTCTGATTTTCCAAAACAAACAACATTCTGAAGTAAGCGTTTGAATATCTTTCATAATTTTAAGAATAGTTTATAATTTTAATTCAAAGGCAGTATATGTAACACGTGTGTAAATTATGACACAGTGATGAAATCAATACCAACAACAAACAACTGTTTACCTTAGAAAAAGTACTGGTGAAATCAATACTATTGAAGCTTTCTGAATGCTTTTCCCAGTTTATCTCTTTAGCGTCCCCTCATATGTAATTATTATTCNCCACATTTTTCACTCCTCTGATTTTCCAAAACAAACAACATTCTGAAGTAAGCGTTTGAATATCTTTCATAATTTTAAGAATAGTTTATAATTTTAATTCAAAGGCAGTATATGTAACACGTGTGTAAATTATGACACAGTGATGAAATCAATACCAACAACAAACAACTGTTTACCTTAGAAAAAGTACTGGTGAAATCAATACTATTGAAGCTTTCTGAATGCTTTTCCCAGTTTATCTCTTTAGCGTCCCCTCATATGTAATTATTATTCTGAGCTCTGTTTTTCATACAATTTAAATGTTCTTCTTTATAGTTTTTACCAGAATAATATATTATTTCCTAAATAATATATTGCTTTCTTTTTTTAACATAATAGTATCATACAGGAGGTATTCTGCTATAATGGTATTTTCACCTAAAGTGATATTTGTAAGATTTATTCATATTTTGTGTCAGCAGTCATTTATTAATTTTTATTATTTTTATAGTTTTCTACTGTGAGAGTATACATCACTTTCATTAGTCATTCTCCAGGTGATAGACAGTGAGACTGTTTGGTTTCCACAAATGGCCAGAATTGACTAAATGGTTGTTCCACGGAGGTTGGGAAATCTTTGATTCCTATATTTTTTAAAGGAGAAGTCTGGGCTCCAGTGTGTAGGAACCTGTAGGCTGACCTTGCAAAGGAAAAGCAACGTTGACCAGTTCCAAACATCTGACGGCCCAGAAATCTGGTAAAAACTGCTCTTCAGGTGATTCTGATGCAGCTAAAATCCGAGACCACTGGGTGAGCAGAGGTACCCACTCGTTTCCCTGTATTTCTGGGAAAGTGTGGCCAAGGGGTCAAGGAGCTGATCAAAGAGGATATCTTCCCCAGGAAGGTGGCCTGGCTATCTTCATCATACATTTGAGCAGGTGAGGGAAGAGATAAGAAGAAAGGATATTTTGAATGGTGCTGGGAAATTGCTCTTGGGGGTGGGCTTGCCAACCCTTTTATATCCTCTCCCTGATGAAGGGAGTGAAATGAAGCAGAAAGCCTGTGGCCTTGGAGTCATACTTACCTGGGATCAGATCCCATGGATGCCTCCTGGCTCTCTTGCTTTTCAGAAGTTAAACCTCAATTTATGTCTCTGTGCAGTCGGGGAAGCATAACTACCACACCGACTTGTAAGCCTTAGTGGAAACAAAGGAAAGGGGTCCAGGGGACCCTCTCAGGGGTCACAGGAAAGTCCTCGGGACAATCCCCACTGCTTTTGAGGTCAAGAGTTTCACTCTCAACACCAGTTTGTCCTGTACATGTTTCCCTTCCGTTGACTGCAAGTATTTTCATTTTGTCTCTGAAGTTGTGGAAACCACTGATGGGAAAAAGCAGAGCTGGTTTACCTAGCCAAGCAGACCTCTCTGTCAGGGGCATCCCAGCTTGAGAGCACTGCCTGGGGTCAATAAGACACCCCAGAAACCAAAGTGCTCAACAAGACGCCAGGGAAGTGGCAGGTGTGATGCTCGTGGTGGAGGACCAGGGGTCCCGTCAACTGTGCCTGGGTCCAGAGTGATGCTGGTGCAGCCCTTCTTGTTCTGAATCCCCGCCTCCTTGGCTGGCATCCTGCAACTCTGCAGTTAAGTACCTCATCTTTACCCTCTGCTCCTATCTGTGACACAGGTGTCTTGCAGCCACAGCTTATGGTTCACTAGCCCTTCCCCGGGCTACTGCTACCCTAGCCCATCAATCCTCTGGTTCCTTCTAAGGAGCAAGGGTTAGAAGCCATGCGGTGGAGGTCAGCCAGGTGAAAAAAGTGCATTGTCCAGCTCATCAGTCATGCCCCAGGCACTGCAATTTCCTCAACTCAGGACACTGCTCTTCATCACCTCTCCCATATTCTTCATTCACGTCCTGCCTCACTCACACATTACAACCCCAATTTCTAAGCAGATGACATGAAATAAATCTTAGGGTAGGAAAAGGAAAACTATCTTTGGAGCAGGTATGATTTAGAAAAGGGAAGGGCTGTCACTGCAAAGAAGCACAACTCGGAGGTATCTGCCCATTTTACAGGTTTGAAGACAAAGCAATGCTTGTAAAAGAAGGGCAAAGAGTTTCTCTGGGAGAGAATGTAATATCATATACCCATGTCAGTGACTTCAGTCAAAGTAACATGATCTAAAGGAAGAGTTTCTTGACCTCGGCATATTGACATGTAGATAAGTCTCTGTTGTGGGGGCTGTCTTGTGCATTATAGGGTGTTTGGCAGCTTCTCTGATCTGTGCCCACTTGATACCAGTAGAACTGCCTAGTGTTGACAACTAGGAATGTCCCGAGACATTGCCAAATGTGCCCCGGGCAGGGGGCTATATCACCTCCAGTTGAGAATTGCTGATCTAAAACTGTAAGTTTCTCCGTTCCATCCTGTAGCTGCCCCATCTACAGTAATTCTCCCACATTCTTCTAAGTTTCCCCCAATTTTCAAGGAGTCCAGTTTGGCTGCCCTTGAAGGACATCTGGTGTCTGGAAGAGGCAGGCAGGTGGTGTCACCTGTCTTGCTGCAGCCCGGGGAGGGGTCCAGCCCCTTGTGCTCTCTCAGTGCTGACCACTCAGCCTTCACCTGCCATCGGCTTTGTAAACACGGTGGCCCCTCCCTTCACCCTTTCCGTCCCTCCTTATCCCAAGCTCTCATTCTGGGGCTTCTCAGTTCCAGTTAACAGCCCCTTCCTGTGTATCTCAGCACACATCCATCCAATCTTGCGCTGTCTCCTTTTGTTGTTTTGCTTGAGAACTTGTAGTAGAAGTTTAGTGAGATCCCAGCCCTCACGTCGCACACTCGCCTCACAAGAAGGAAGCAGAGCCGTGGGATGCAGGAAGACCCCCTGGGGCTGGGCATCAGTGAGGGAGGGAGACCCTTCTCAGAGCTGGGATTAGCTGATGGCTAAGCCTTGGGGGACCACAATTTCTCCTCTTAATTGAAGCTTTCCTCTCTACATCCAGTCCACCTCCTTCCTGGTGTGGGTTCAGGTGCTTTAGGCTCAAGGCTGGGAACAAAGAGGTTCAGGGAAGAGCAGAGAAAGGAGCTAAGCCAACTGGATGAGTGAATCTCTATTCTAACACCTCAAACCTTTTCCATAGACAGACTCTTTCAGTGCTGCTTGGTGACAGGTTGTGGTACAAAGAGGAAAAGACAGCAGAGCAGGGTCAGGGGACTGGCTGTGCGATAAGGCTGGATCCCAGGAGCCTCCCAGCTCTGACCCATCTGCAGTGAAAACACTTGCAGATGCAGGAACTGCCCTAGACACCAGTAATGATGATGGAGAGTGACACAGCCAGGTATGAAGGCATTATGGTTCAGTTGGGTTGGTAGAAACATCTTTCAGGAGCAAAAGGACAAGAGGAAGGAGCTTGGATGGTGAGGGGTGACCTTGTGACAAATCTTCAGGTGATGTGTGCTTTCCTCGAATGAGGAGCTAAGTGTGGGGAGATGGCATGGAGGGCACTCGGGGACCACAATCAGTGTGCCTGATCCTTGGGTGGGGATGAAACCTCAGGAGGGAGAGAAAGGATGTGGGGGGGGACTCCAGGCAAGATTCTGGAGGCTCTCCCTTTCTTAGTGAGGATGCCTGGGGGCGCAAGGCCAGGATGGGGAAGAAGGGACCAGGTGCTCTGGGTGTGACTGTGGGGCCGAGGAGAGGCGCTCGCCGAAACCACACACTTCCTTACATTCCATAGCAAAGTAATCCGTATGGGGATATAAAGAAGCATGTGGCCTTGGGAAGCAGTCTTGGCCCCTGCCTGCTTCCTCCATCGTCCGGATGCAGCCCCACATCTCAGATGGGGGCCCCTCCCAGTCTCCTCCTCCTCTAGGTGGGGAACCTTGGAAGGCGGGGCTCCCGGGACCTCACGCCATCACCCCAGCATTCTCTTCAAACTGTCCTGCAACACATCTGTTGTGAAGCATAAGGGTGCTTTGGGGTTGGGGTGGGGGTCCAGCCCTTGCTCTTCTGTTTGCTCAGGAAAAAAATGGCACCCAAGTTTCTCTAGTTTATTTTCATTCGGTTATAATGTATCAAAACTTTTATTACTATTCACTAATTTGCCTTGGTTTTATACAGGTCAATATAATTATGTTTTAACGTTTGGAATCCCATGAAGGAAAATTAGAGAGAGAGGGAGAGAGAAAAAGCGGGCGACAGAGAGCATCCTACAGAGACGCTATTCCTCACATGCGCAGTGAAGGACACCTGCTTGCACCGTACCAGGCCTTCCTGCGCTTCCTACTGTATGTCTGTCGTGGGCTCAGTTGATGGGCTGCAGCTGCCACGCGGCATTCTGAGCACCACTGTGGAGCAGATTCTGCTCCCCCTCGCTCATCACCTGCCCTATGATCTGTGAGGCCCAAGCTGCAGAAAAGTGAGGAATGCTGGCAGCTGGGGAGTCATCCACACTCTGGACAGGCCACCCCAGCTGAAGGGTGATGGGGTTTTTCAGCTTCAGAGGATCTAATACTCTGCCAGGAATCAGAGAGGATGCGGAGGGAAGAATTGTGCCCCAAAGAAGGTTTGGGCCTCACAGTGTTGACAGGGGCAATCAATGAAATCTAGTAAAAGTAACACAAATAAGAACAAAAATGTTTTCAAGCATGTTCTCTATGACAGAGATGATTTTTTGTTCTCTGACAAGTTCCTTGAATCCTCGCTACTCTATGAAATAGTTGTTACCTTCATCTGGTTTTAGAGATCGGGGTTGCAGAAATGAATCTGTTCACACATATGTAAATGGTAAGCCCTTAAAAAAGTGAATCAGGTTGGAAGGACTGTCTTGGATCCACCCATGGAGATAGGCTTGGAAGTTGGGAATTCAATGGGAAGCAAGGGAAGAAAATGTCTATAGGTTTTATACTCTGTGAACATTGATTCCTCTGCAGCTGTACCCTTGAGGTGGTGGCTTATGTACCATACTTTTTCTCAGGAAAATGACACCCCAGTCAAAATCTTTATGGCTGATCTTAGGAATTATCCAACAACTCATTTAATCCAATCCAAGGGCTTATGAATCAGCTTCTGCTGTGAAAACAAAGTTGTCCCCCATAGTCAAGTACAAACTTAGTGTGAGTGAGAATGTGGGACTGTTCTTTCTCCCCCAGGTTTGGGGGCTGTGGTCAATTAAAACAAGGGCTGGTGTGGAGGAGAGACAGAGGGACCAATGAGAAGATGCAGCTGTGCCTTTGAGAAGATCAAAATGTCTCATCTCTTTCACTGAATCAGAGAACTCAGAGTTGAGTACAGGTTCATTTTAACTGGTTAAATCCCACATCTAGATCTGCAATGCCCATGCATGGCAGGTGTGTGCTTTTCAGGAATGAGGATTTGCATAAGTGAGAGAGACTGCGTTTTTTGGTCCTGAGAACTAGAAAGAGCCAGTTTTAAGGGACCTGTCCTTCATAAACCAGCTAAGGGCCAGAAGGTGATCAATTCATGTAAGGATGCAAAAAAAAAAAAATAAAAAAAAAATCAATTTCCCAAGAAATGATCCCAGAAAACCATGCTAACCATCCTTGGGGGGAGACTGTCTCTAGCATTTGGATGTGAATTATTTTGTGTTTTGGTCAAGCCAAAATCTTTGGTCAAAAGATTATTTAAAAGTTCCTTTCAAATTTTCAGAAAAAAACAACAATAAACTTTGAAGAACCAAATACTTGATTGCTTTGAGTCTCATCTTACTTTTCCATGTCATCTAACAACATATCAGGAAGGAAATTCATGGAACAGATGTGGAAATGAAGGGAAAGGTAGGCTGGAAAAACAAAACAGAGCAAACAACTGCAATACAATCAGAATCTTTCGGACCAGCATAAATGGGAGGGAAAATTCTAGGATAGGACCATAAAAACATGTTTCTGAGTTTTGCACAGGGTAAGGGACATTGATACAGCAATTGGCTTTAGGTCTTTCTCCCAGATTATTTTTTTAGCTTCTTACTTGCCCAAATCTTCTGATTTTGGCTGGTGGTGTTAGTAGGAAGGATGGGGAGGGATGTTGTGTCACATGGCCACAAGTGTGCTCTATGATATTGGTGAAATCACGACCCTTTCTCTTTCATTCCTGTAATAGTTGTATAACTCCATCTGCCCACCACAGTGTGGGTTGAAGATTAATGAGATAACACATGTGGAGGGTCTTGAGTTTCATAGAACAGGCTGA
The DNA here is from genome assembly GCA_006410875.1 of Neotragus pygmaeus. NCBI lineage: Eukaryota > Metazoa > Chordata > Mammalia > Artiodactyla > Bovidae > Neotragus > Neotragus pygmaeus. The sequence continues at coordinate 89,808 of SJYV01038956.1, forward strand.
TGGCCATATAAAATGTCACTCAACATGTTATTGAAAACAAGATTTATTTTCCCCTCCTTCTGCCCTGCAGTCAGTTGATCACAAGACTGAAATTTCCCTTGTTCTTGAGAAACTCTATTTTAAAGCATTCAGAACTTAAGTAACAGTCAAGGTAGCATGAAAAGCATAAGCAGAAATTACAGTTCTTTCCTACTTCTTTCACCAATCAGGGCAGTATTTGAATATAAGTGTCTCAGAAACAACATGAGAAGGAAACATGGAGGTTTCCCATGAATGGCCTCAGAAAGACTTTTGCATTTGGGCAAAATCTAGGATGAGCTAAAACAAGGAGAGGTCTGAATGATAGACAATGGAATCTTCAAGATTGCTGATGGCAGAGGAGTGTAGTCAGGAAGAACCTGGCTTGGGCATCTGTGCATTCTGGCTCTGTGACTCTGAGCAAGCTACTTAACCTCTCTGAACCTGTTTCCTCATCTGTAAAGTGATTGTACTGCTACTGATTCAACAGGAGGCTTCAGTGAAATAGATGCATATACAGTGCCATGAACCCAGTATTAGAAGTCTAATAAATGGTCTCTATCATTCTTGTTACTACTATTCAAGATATTCTTTATTAATTAATATTAATATGGCAACAGAGACTACCCACTCCATGGAAGTCCTTATGTTTGACCCATTTTTAAAGAGTTTCATTCATGTGACAGTTGTACAAGGGATGATTCTAAGATATTTGTTGCTGCTGCTGCTGCTGCTAAGTCGCTTCAGTCGTGTCCGACTCTGTGCGACTCCATAGACGGCAGCCCACCAGGCTCCCCAATCCCTGGGATTCTCCAGGCAAGAACA